>JABSTQ010009628.1:0-359756 GCA_013358835.2 Ixodes persulcatus
CCTGCAAGCAGCCTCAGACCCACGACCAAGACACGCGGTTAGAAAAGCAAGCATGCCATGTGGCTCAAGACAACTGTGAGCAAGGAACACCCCTAACGCTTTCAGCAACGAGGCAAACCAAGGAGCACAGTGCCCCGGCCAGCTCGTGTTATGCAGTGAAAAGAGAACATCTTGGGCAGCAAGCAACAGATGCTGCATACAGTGCATGCACGAGATTTATTATGCAGTGAAAGCAGGTTGAATGTCTGACAATCGGAACATGCACTCTGAGCAAACGCCTGTTAGTAAGAAAGGAGGGGACAGAATAGTTAGCACAACGTGGACCTCCTCAAACTGTGTCAGGGTGGGATCCGGAACCCAAACTGGTGTTGCTGCAGAAAGTATGTGCGCCTCACTCGGGGTTCACATGGAACGTAATTACAACCCTGGCTGGCTTCCGAAGTGTTAGCTAAATATTAACCGCTCCGGCTTCGCAAGTGTTAGCTAAAGGGTATTTGACGGAGCATGTGGATATATCTCTCCGTGTACTGTAAGGACCATACGCTGCATACAGAGTTTTATTGCATCTGAAAATGCTATATGCAGTTAACGGGAAAAATGGCATGCCTATGACCTATGACAAAGCTGGCTTCTGATAAAGATCCTTGAAATTGTGATTTAGGTGGAATATGGAAGAACGCTTTACCGTTGCTGACCGCATAGCCTCTCTCCTGCAGAGATAGTGTTGTCGGCGCTCGTAGTCTCCTTGGTCAGCAGTGGAGGCAACGAGACAGGAGATGCTCAAACCTTGAAAATACACAAACACAACTGGCTACATGCACTATTGAACAGATGGGACTCAGGAAAGCATCTATACACACATGAACTGTTGATATCCAGCACTAGAAAAAAAGTGCAAAAAAAAGGACCGATTCTTGCACATCGTTACATGCACTGAAAAGGCTTGCACCTACACAAATACTATAAAGGACTATTGCAATAGCTCGATACTTGACGAATTTCTCAAAGCGACCCGTTCCATCGGGCAGAAGCTTCTGGACCAATTCACGAAAATTCAGTCGTTTGCGTTAGGTGTGACAAAAGTAGTGATCCCTGATTGTGATTATTCACCTGTACAAAGCATGCCAGACAGCTAGTGTAGCGAGTATACCTGCGGTGTTTTGTGCAAGGAGCCTTTAAACCCACCTGATAGTACCTATGGTAGTACACACAGGCAAAGACAGCGCTTGTTTTGTCTCGCACGCGATCGCGAGAGCTGGGGGAAGCAAGGTACCTTCATGTAGTCAGCCAAGCGTTTAGACGTTAGTATTACAAGACTAAACCTTGTGAATTTGCCGTCTAGCGAAAGTACAGTACCTTAATTCACTGAGATGGTGCACGCTTCCGTTTATATTTATGCGGTGGTACATATGATGAAAAATATACTAAACATACCAAATAAAAGCTAGCATAACTTACTTGGTTCTTGAGATACAGAAGGACTCGAAGAAGTCCCGGCCGTCGGGTCCTGGTACATCTGTCGCACAGTGGCGGCGTACTCGCCGAGCGTCTTCTAGACCTCAACTGCGTGCGGATGGCCCTTCGCTTCTTCTTCTTCGTACTCCTCAAGTACTGCTCACATGCATCCGCGAAAGCAGTCAGCCGAGTCATGTTGACGGTTCTTGCATTGCTGACGTACCTTACCACACAAAGGTTCATTAATGCTCAGCAATTCCAGCTTCGTACGTGGGATCCACACGAGATGCCATCACGTAAGCAAAGGAATGAAGACGGCGCGGCGCAACCAGCGCACCGATCCCACAGATTAATTTTCATTGGACACCAGCTCGGGACCAAAGCTGCATTTGATTGGTCGTCACTTCACCGCCAGAGTGCGCTCGTGCCTGCGTGCGCCCGTGCGTGTTCGCCCGAAGCTTCACCGTCCAAACCAAACCGCACGGTTCTGACTCAGAAAGCGCGCCCGGAAACAGCAAAAACGACGCGAAATGCGTCACATCCGGAGGCGCACGACCTACAGCCGCAAAAAGAAGCTTTGGTTTGGAGCGCGCTTAAGAGCTGCGCTCTAAAAAGAAAGACGTTTACAACACCCTGTAATGTCGAACTAGAGCGCCGCTCTTGAGGAGGAGGAGAGGAGGGTGAAAAGAGGACGGTATGACCCTCCTCCTCCGTACCCTCTCCTTCTCCCCTCCTCCACCTCTCAGCCTCCTCCCCTACTCCTCTCCTCCTCCTCCCTCCCCCTCTCCTCCTCCTACCTCCTCCTCTTCTCATTCTCCTCGCCTCCTCCTTCCCTTCTCCTCCCCCTGCCTCACTCACCCCTCGTGACGTCCCTAATGATCCTACTGAACCTCGTGACGTCACCAGTGAAGGTCACGTGAAGGTCGTGACCTTCACGAGTGTCTTTTGTGACGTCGCTCGTAACCCTCGTGACCGTCATGACGTAACTCGTGACCCTCGTGACGTCATTATGGGACGTTTCCCATAATGCAACGCACGGTTACGCCGACGGTGACGCCGACGCCTCTCAAGCCGAAAACGGGCGCCTAAAGGCACGGCCACATTGGCGTCGCGGAGGCCTGCGGCGTGACGGTCGTCGCTGCCGGTTGCCGACCGAAACCAGTTTTCGGCTTCAGCGCCGCGACGGACGGCGCCGCACAGTCAACCGCTCCTTGCACGGTTCAGAGCTCGGCGCCGCTCGTCGCAGAAGAGAGGAGCCAATGGGAGGTGGCGTTGATAGTGACGTTGCGATGCCATGGCAACGCTCAAGCCGGTCCCCCGCGCGTCTTTCACGTTCCGAAGGACGTGTTTCGGGTCGTCTGCTATCCCTACTTCGCCCCCGACGCCTTCCCCAACGGAGCGGTTCCTTGAAACTGTGCGACTGGTTCCCTTTTTATATGACAAGACGCAGCCAGACTACCAAGATAATGACGCTAAGAACAACCGCTGGGAAAGTATAGGAGAGGAATTCGGAATTACAAGTCAGTTTCTCGGTGGCACTTGTTGCATGCCGTCTGTGTTGTGACGGATGTCGTGTTGATTTGGTGACACTTTCGAAAGTAGCCTTCATCTTTGGCACGTCGCCGGTGCAGCAAAGCACGGACCTTTCCTTCGGTGTTTTGGTAGAACCAACTCGGCCGGACCCAAAACCTGTGCCTCCTTCCCTTCAGAGCGCGGCGACGTCGCAAGATCAACGAGCAGGCTAGGATAATCACATTCACGCTGATCACCAGGTCATCATAGACACCTACCATGTAGGCAGGGAGCGCGGTTTCGATGCTGATATATGCGAAAGATGAGAGCCTAAACGGAAGAATCTACCGAAGAGCAGACGACGAAAGAGCGGGAAATCCGGCGGGAGGCGCGATCGCGAGAGCCAGTGCTGTCACGTGACGCCCGCAAAACGGAGGCCAATGTGGACTCCTCGCGTTGGGACGCCGGACGGCGGTGCCGCCCAGCGGCGCCGACCGGCGGCGCCGTTCACGCTAGTGTGGTCAGGCCTTAAGAGTGGCGCTCTGATATAGTTGATTCAAGATTGTTGGGTACTATTTTGTGTCACGTGAAAACTTATTTCACGTGCGCCAGACATACTTCGCGCTCCAATTTTATTTGTCAACCCTTACTATTCCTAAGCGCACGCATTACGCCGTCATATTCTAAACATGATGTCGGGACATGAAGGAAAAAAACATCATCCGTTGAAAGATGCGCCGCTATTTTTGTTCAAAGACAAAATTGTTTCAGGCTTAAGGCGAAGTACAGCGTGAGCATTGAGACAGACTCGACTGGGCTCAAACCGAGAAACTATGCTGCTGTTAGGTCTATGCACGGAATTAAAGGTACGTTATTTTATTTACAATAGCAACTATGGCTGCTTTCCCAAGCCTTGTTTGAAGAAAAACGTGCCGATTTGTTCCTCCATAGCACTTATGCAAACTCTGTATCTACTTTGGTTAGAAAACAACACCTGCGCTCTTCTCTACAACAAGCATACAGGTAAGCAGACGCTATTTTTCAATTCAATGTAGTGGTGAGTGAAACTTAAACTTTTTAGAAACATTGGCTACCATAAGATTTGAAAAGAAAATGTACAAATACGGGTATTTTAACGTTCTTCGGATCCTGAGTTGCGCGCATCACTCAGCATTCGTATTCACGGCAGGGGCGGCAGTTTACTTCTATTTTGAAACTAAATTACTTCACTGGTTGCCTTGTATGATACAGCTCACGTGTGATGCAATTACAAGACAAATTGACACATTAAATAAGTAAATAATTAAAATTATGGACTGCGTTTTAAACCCTTATATAACAAGCAATTAATGTTTTTTTTAGCTAGAGAACATTCTATTTATCTAAAAGATACTTTGTACTAGCCCCTTTTTAAAGTCTGCTACACCAAGGCCGAGGTATCGTGGAGCTGATCGTCAGGAAATAGAAGCGAGTTTTATAAGCGAGAGGTGTCGTAGTCAATTTTGTGGGAGACTTGACAAATCATGATGATTCACTTCTTCACTGTATGGTGGCTAAAGAAGGATATCCTAGATACGTTTGCTTGCTTCGTTTCCAACTCCTTATGATACCGCACTGAAGGAAAAAATGAATAAAAACCAGACGCAGTCAAGTTCTGTTGTAACTAAAAATATAGTGAAGTTCGTTGTTTCTGTTTATTGTTTTCTCTCTCCCCGTCCCGCCCCCCCCCCCCCTACCCTAAGGTTGGTCGTAATGCTGTCTGTGTAAAAAAAAAAAAAACGACATTGGTTTTTGAATACGCAAAAAACATACAAGAGTTTAAGAGTAATTCAGTATTTTTATTATCATTGTAAATTATTGTGTAATTAATTGCATTACTAAGTTACTAGCACCGGAAGGTGATGAATATTATTTCTAATAACAGTGAGAAAATAATATAATTACATTATTTGCCTTACTGCCACCTATGGGCCAAGATATATCAACACACTGAAACCACTCCGCGCGACTACTTCAAACCAAAGCACGCGGTGCTTCAATTTGTACAATTTATTGAGCTCGTTCAGCGAATTGCAAGGGCTAGAGGTAGACTAAACTCCCCATAAGCATTCTTTAAAGTTCACTGATAGGACACGCATGTTACAAAATGAGCTGTCTCTGAAAGCATGTTTTTTTGCTCAATATATAAATCGTGTGTTTCAATATCAGTCAGGAGCAAGTCTGGAACATGCTTTCATTTTTTTTACTCCACTTCCCCAAAATATTTTGAATCGTTGAAATAATTTAGCAATGCAAGTGCGTAAAAATATTTTTGGGGGGAAGGAAAGTTCATTTTGTAACGTAATAATGTCCTATACAGCTACTAAAAGCAAATGTTGCTCCTTGCTGCTTCTTGCGCTGCGTTGGCGCCATTCCATCGAGCGCTCTATTTAAACGCTCGTGGGCCGCGACGTGAGTGCCATCAAGTGGGAGAAGCTTTCGGACGTCTATTGCGAGAGGTAACTGCTGCTTGTTTACAACATGAAGAAGTATGCGTACTCTGCTTGCATTTGATTCAATGGGGAGGGGAATGGGGCATTTCGTACTTTTTCTTTTAAGTTTGGTAAAGTAACTAATGTTTACGTGGTTACTTTAATAAATAACTTTAACTGAAACAAATTACTTTTTGTTGCAATAACTGTAACGGCAAATTTTCAAATTTCCTTCAGAAAATAATTGTAACTGTAACAAATTATGTTTTGAAGTCAGCATCAAACTCCCTATTGAGCCCTGAAATTATTCAGTTTTAATTTCTAACTTTTGATTGAGGCACCCGTTCCTTTTGCCATTTTCCTAAATACAAATTCACAATTCGTATCTCGTTTCACTTGAAGTTCGACCGCAACGGACGCTGCGATGCAATGAAGCCAATCAAGCAGAGTCGAAAGTTGTGGAATCTTCCTTGCTGCTACCCGTCTCGGAGAAGGACACAGTGCACTGGTTCAACAACACGTAGTCTTTTTCTGACCGCTATCGCCCACACGCGATTTAAAGAGCCATCGCGCATACGCTGCGTTAGCTTTTTATTAGCGGTGGAGCACCGCTCGCGTCGCCAATGGCACTAGGCACCCTCACGGTGAAAATGACCACAGATGATTTAGCATGCGGGCAACCTGGTCCAACGCATTGGAACACCCAGGTTGCCCACACACCTCCCTCTTCCAAGAAAAAAAAATGAGGGACGGCTTACAAGGTCTTTGGGTGGCCTCCATTCCGGATTAACAAGGGTCGAGTCATCGGAGACGGGCGAGCGCGGGCCCGACGTCAGTACTTCCAGACGGTGCCGATGCGGCATGGTGGGCCCGATGATGTGGGCCGTGTCTCCGCCGCTACGACTCTGGCACGAGGCACTAAAAATTAAAACAAAATGAGGCCATGACGTGGCAGGAATAAGTGGCCGCGTTCAAGAACGGCGCCCGCGCAACAGCAATATATGATTATATTCGGAGGAAGAGGAAGCCAACTGGGCGTAAGACGTGTTTTTCTTATCGTCAAAGAGCCAGGCGGACCAGTTGCACACCGTGTCCTCGATCGAGAGGATACTTACGCTGCTCGCTTACAAGCTCGACTGCAAGCCTGGAGGCTTCGAGGCCCGCTTTCGTGAAGACCGCCACCAGGCCATCAAAGGCGCTAACCCTTGGAGCCCCACACAAGGGTGCCGGACTGCCCGCGTCGCCAAACATTCGGCCGGCTCATCTGCAAGCCGTACTCGCAGGGAACACTCGCCAGGCTCTCGACACCGACCTGCTAGAAATCAGCAGCCCATGGCAACCCCGAAGACCGCTGCAGGCCTAACTCTTTTCACCCACTTCAACCGCAACATCAACTCCTCACCCTCCTCTTCAAGCTCCATTTTAACCATCATCACCGTTTCTTTTA
Source organism: Ixodes persulcatus (assembly GCA_013358835.2). Classification (NCBI taxonomy): domain Eukaryota; kingdom Metazoa; phylum Arthropoda; class Arachnida; order Ixodida; family Ixodidae; genus Ixodes; species Ixodes persulcatus. The sequence continues at coordinate 6,886 of JABSTQ010009628.1, forward strand.
AAAATCTATCTCTAGAATATCATCTCAACATCCTTGGACACGGCGCCGCGGGTCTTCAAGGTATGGGCGACTTTCCTTTCTGCTGCACCGCGGCTCTCCTGGGCCGAAATAAATATACATCACTATCACTATCACTTTGGGATCGTGCTTCCTCTTTCGCCGTCTTCACCGCCGTCGCAGGTTGTATCACGGTGTGGATTCTTCCGAGTAGTGGTCCGGATCGTTACCTTATAGAGCCTGCGACATTTCTACTTCTTCGGGTTCATATGAAGCTTTTAGGTCGACGACCTGAAGGAACTCGCGCACTTCACCAGATTCTTGACGCACCAGCTCGTAAGACAGGTTAAAGTTCTTGCTAACGTGGTAGGGCCCTCCTATTTCTTTTCTGATTTGGCAATGAAACCTCTAGCAGCATCACTCGGCGGATGAGCTCGCCTCAGCACCAGATTTCGTACCTTGAACTGCAGATTTCACCTCTCCTTGTTGTACTGGTGGTTGCTGCAGTCTCGAGACGTCGAGGCTCTCTCGATCTCCCCGTAAGTTCTTCGTGAAACGCTTCCAGATATCTTCTGTGAACTGCGCAGTGATGCGCTGTATACTCGCTGGATCTGTGCAAAGAAGGCCATCCCCCAGGGGAAACGCAAGTTCTTTCTCGAAGTAATGTTGAAGATAAGTAAAACCCATGGACCCACTAATTGTCGTGCTTGTAGCGAATGTCATTTTTGTTGTTCTACCTGGTCTACAAGCTTCAGCTTCAGGTTACGGCTGAAGTCTGAAGTAGAGGGTCCAAGATTTTCCTAGAGTATAGCTTGCGCAAAGGAAAAAATTTGACCCACTCCTTGAAGATGGTCGCTCACTACTAGCAAATAATAATTGCCGAGTGGACTACAGGGAAGGGACCGACGGCACAGGTAACAGATTCTCAGGTATTTGCTTTCGATCGACTGCATTAAATCACCTCGTGGTTTCGCCTTCTGACATACCGTACAGCTACGTGCATATCTCATTTCATCCTGCCTCGTGGCTGGTCACCTTGCAATTTAGTTCAACTTTTCGTAAGTATGGCCTGGCGGAATCATGCATATATCTTATACGCAGTTTACGAGGTATTATTGTCCGAAATGGGCCGCAGGACCAATCGTCCGCCAGGGGACACCGGGAGCCCCAGAGACTCCTGACACCGGGAGTTTCTGGGATTTCCGGTTTCGGGTGCATTTTCTTCTGATAGCCGGTTTATCACTTTGGAACACGGTCCATTGGGAAGCTGGCCCGCCCAGAGCTCCTCTCTTCTCACAAAGGTTCTCCACCACGAGCTCGGTGTGATGGGCGCCGCATTGACCAGTGCCACCAAGTCGGAATCCATTTCCTGCCCGAGAACTGAAGCACCGGACCACGCATCCGCCAGGCGTTAGTCATGCCATGCTTGAACTCAATAGTTTACTTTTTTACGCTGCAGCGTAAGAGCGAATTGATCGAGTCGTTCTGCGTGGTTTTGGTGCTCTCTGAGCCACGAGGGGGCCATGTGGTCAGTTTGAGTGCACAACAAAAAGCGCCGTCAAGGTACATGTCAAACTTCTTAAGCGCGAAAATAATCACCATGCACTCTATTCCAGTCGTTGAACAGTTCTGCTCCGCTCCGGTGAGCGGACAAAGGACGGTCTCATGTTCATGTAAAAGAACCGCTCCCAGTCTGTATCGCGTGCGTCGGCCGAACCAATAAACGGACGATTCAAGTCGAGCAGATTCAGACACGCGTTTTGGGTCACCACTCTTGAAAGACACGCGAATGCGGTTTGTTGCTGTTGCCCTCAAAAAGACTTTTTATTTTGCGAAGCAATTCTTTCGGGGGCTTCGTTATAACAGCACATTGCGGAATGAAATCTCTATACATGGTATTCCAAGGTATACAGAAACAAGTAATGGTGGAACTTGCTGTGGCCGAGATAACCTCTTGCTGACCAGTTTTTTGTGTATGTTTCAAAGAGCAAGAACAAGAGGAGCGTCTTCAAAGTTTTTCTAGGCGGAAAATCGGAGAGGGCATGTCGAAAACAGGGCGTAAGATAGATCGGTGAGTGTTTCTGGACCAAACGGCAGCAAATAAAAAGAGCACCGCATCTCGTTTTATATGGCCTTCGTGGAGGAAGTTACGTGGCCCTACCTGACGGCCTAGTGGAACCTTGTGTACTCGTGAGACATTCAACGAAGTTAGACGCCCACAAACACGTCCACGAATCCACCTAGGCATGTAATTGTTTCGTGCTTTTCGTGCACGGGAGAGCGTGTGTGAGAACAGCATTCCTTCGCAAACGGCGCGTTGTCGCCGTGAGGGTTCGATCTGGCCAAAGCGAAACTAGGCCACACCTGTCGGACGTAGTTGTAGGAGGGTGCGAATGATAGTGCCACTCGTGCTGTGCACTGTGCGTTTTTGACGACGAGCTGTGCGTTTTTGACAACGAGTAGAGATATCGTGATTGGGACAAAGCCATCGCAGTGTGTGGTACGATTTATCCACTCGTTCCCTGGATACATCAAGCGTCGTGTTTTCGGCGAAGAGTTAAAATATCGTGATTGTGACAACGTCGACCTACCGCGGCGATCCCGTGAATGATATTCACGCGGATACAGTTGCAGACGCCGGCGTCAAAAGGCTATTTTAGATTCTAGAACCCAGGCGAGAAGGTATGAAAACTAGTTTCGCGTCCAACTTGTTACGATCACGCGACACTCCTGGGCCCGTTTGCTCGCAGCACTAACCGCGGCTAAAGGCCCGTTCACACACATGCGTCCGTAGCGACCGGAACGACTGGAACAACCGAAACGATCGTTCCAAGGGTCTCCAATTGTCAGTTGCCATAGCGACGGAGGGACGCCCGCACGTGTTGTTCACGACGCAAGGAGTTGGAGCGAGCCCAACTTTCCCCGCTGCGTTGGAAACAACCGCAACGACAGACCAATCACAGGTCGAGGAGAACTGATCGCGCGCGTTGCATGCCGGTCACGAGCCGGCTCCTTCTAGCTCCAAACATGGCGTCGCCACGTCGGTGGTGATCGTCGACGTGGACGGCGTGGTGAAAGCTCATCGTTCCGCGTAAAAGCGCTACCCTTGACTGTGAATTTTCGTCGTGTGTCGCTATGATAACCCAGCACGTAGTAGAAGGGAAGGTCCACTATACTCGTGCGGCGATGGCGTGGCGGCACTCTCAAGACAGCAGAAACGCCCGTGCCGTCGTGTTTGTTTACTTCGACTACAGTGGTGCTTTCTAAGCATTTGTGTACTCGAACATCGCCCGGATTTCTTATTTGGCGCATTTCATGCGTGTGCTCAAGTTCAAGGTATTTCTGGCGCGTACCGTATAAAGGATGCGCATTTTCACGCGTTTTTATCACCGGAGAAAAGTGATTAGTGTTAGCAATCCTGAGCGCTCGCAACGTCTATCTCATCACAAAATCATATTTTTACGTTGCTATATCGCTGCTAAGATTCAGTCGTCTATTATAATCGTAGAAAAGGCGTGTGGCGAGATTTGTGCTATGCGCAAAATCGTGTATTGGTCTTGATCGTCCAAGACGGCGTACTGCATCTTTTTCTTTTTCTTTTTATCATCCACTGTACCCTGCAAGTCTACCATGAAAAAAAAAAATAATAATAATAAAGCTTTAGGCTATAGAAAACTGTCTGTCTATATTCTGTTACGGGATTGAGTGGAAGTGCGTCCCCTCTTTAGAGGCGCCGCTGAAACAGCTGACGGCGGCGTAGAAGCGGTCGCCGTGCTGACGACCAGCTGCGCTTGTTGCACTGGTTGCAGGTGTGTGTACGCTCGGCGCAGAGCGGTCGTTCCGGTCGCTCCGGTTGCAACGGACGCAGTCGCATGCAACCGACGTGTGTGAACGAGCCTTAAAGTTAGCCGCAGCACCTAGAAGGGGGATTTTGAAATCACGCGACTGGCTCGGTAGGGATGCGGGGAAACATGGCGTTGCACCGGTGAGTGAGCGCCACTCGCTTTAGAAATAATATTTCGTTGTAGCTGCAGTATCGGGCGCGTTAGTCAGCAACGAATGGTGCAGGAGGCTTTCGTTTTGCCTTACCTCGCTTAAATCTCAAAGCATGAGCAATGACCTAGCCGCATTTTTTAGATCGTCTTTCGATTCTGGCCATTCCTAAGCCTAAATAAACGCAATAATTGTCGGCATGGCAACGTCTTTGGAAAGCGGATTGCCTTGACTCAATCGGCCGGGTATTGATAGCACAAAAAAGCAGACAGCGTCCCAATAGACCTTTCTCTAAATTACCCAAGCATCAAGGAGAACGCTGGAAGTGTAATTCTACGGTCCGCGCGCGCTGGCCTTCCTCTTATAAAAGTTTCGAAGTAAATAGTCATAAGGCTTTGACGAACGCGCGTGCAAGGCAAAATTTGTTTGGGACTTTTTGCTTTAGAACATTTACTACTGCAGACGCCAGCACGTGCAACGCGTGTAACAACAGTCGTAGAATGTACCTCGGTGCTTGGGAAATTTAGAAAAATGTCTATTGGGACGCTGTCTGCTTTTATGTGCTATCAATACCCGGCCGATTGAGTCAAGGCAATCCACTTTCCAAAGAAGTGGCCATGCCGACAATTATCGCGTTCATTTAGGCTTAGGAATGGCCAGAATCGAAAGACTATCTAAAAAATGCGGCGAGGTCATTGCTCATGCTTTGCGATTTAAGTGAGGTAAGGCCAAGCGAAAGCCTCCTGCACCATTCGTTGTTGACTAACGCGTCCGATATTGCAGCTACAACGACATATTAGTTCCAAAGCGAGCGGCGCTGACTCACCGGGGCACCGCCATGTTTCCCCGCATCCCCACCGAGCCAGTCACGTGATTTCAAAATCTCTCTCCTAGGTACTGCGGCTAACTTTAGCCGCGGTTAGCGCTTCGAGCAAACGGGCCCTGGGGACATATCGTATTTGTCAGAACTTTTCTGTTCGGGCAGACACACACAAACGCTGTTGTGTTTGACGACGTCGGTGAGTAATAAATTCGAAAGGATGGTACCCACGCTGTTTCACGTCTTGCTTTAACGATGTCACAAACAGACGCTTCATTGTATGTTGAAAGGAAAAATCTGGCTCACGAACGTTGAAAATTTACGTGTCTGAAATTAAAGTGGAAACCGAACACCAGGTTTGGTTCCATCCCAAAAGACCCCTTTCATTCTGAAGTCCTCCACTGACACAAACTCCCTAAGTTTACGTGTCTTGTGTTTCTATTAAATTGTCCGTAAGTTTTTTTGTTTTTTTGTTGTTCGTTCATGACTTTTAAATAAACCTTCTGTTCATAAGCTCGCATGCACACGAAAATTTACGTCAGCAAGTAATTCTGCTCTAAGACTTAAAAAAACAACAATAAAAACTATTATTTTATGTATTATTATTTTGATTATTTTCTGCACTACCACCAAGTTGGCCTGCGTTCAGGCTGAAATAAAAAGTTTTATCTGGGGGAATATTAATTAATCTTTCGATCAATCTTTATTTGAAAAAGGACTAAAGTGTGATTCGCTCGATTACAAATGTTCGCTCTCTGGAAGAGTCAAATGTGTGCATCTTAGATATGATTTAAAAATTAAGCGATCCTAGTGTTGAGCAGAAAATGACGCGCGCTTGAAAGGGACTGTTTGCGCTGGACAGCCGTGGCTCGCTGCATCTTTTATTTTGCGGAAATATGCCATAACAAAGCTGTCCAGTCAATTGCAAACAATTGTAGCAGCTCAAGAAGCCAGCGGAAGCGGAAAACGTAGCAAGACCCATTCAATTACGGAACACACGAAACAAAGCGGTGATTTTACCCTTTAAAAGTATGCAAACAAAACCCGAACTGGAAGTGTTCTCGGCTCCCTGTCATGGCGGCCGGAAGTGGCCCGAATAACATGAATACACTCTTAGCAAGTCCACTGTACTTGTGGAATTTTCTGGGGTGAAATACACGTTATTTACACACATTGGCATATATTTACATGTTGTGTAATAGATAATTTGTTCAAATATCATGTGAGGTTGCAAAAAATGTTTTCTTGGTTTGGTCTTACACGCATACCTATGTGGCCGTATTCGGAAACACCAATCGCCACCGACACGGCGACCGCCATGTTGAATTTGGAGACGAGACGCGGCGAGAATGGCTGGTTATTTCATGCATACCGGGACTCAGTACCACGAGGCTTGTTTTGCCGCCCGTCGAACTATTAAGCCTGATTTTAGTAAATTATGAATACGAGGACATCAAACCTGGCTACTACACTGAGCGGCCGTGACCGTGAGAACGAGCTGCATTAAGCTTGCGACATGGTGCCTTTCTGAGAGTTTTAGCATCTGTTGACGGGACCTACGGAAGCAAGGGGGATAGCCTTTATCAGTCTTATGAATCTGCGTATTTCTCTTTCTGTTACTTGACAGGCTGATATGGGAATGGTGCCGAGTGTTCTATAATAATACGTGTTTGTTTCAGCTCAGGAGAGCCGTGGCGTAGAATATTTTGATGTTTGATCTCACTTTACTTTTAACGTACATTACGCATTCACAACGGTTTTCATTTTGGTAGCCGGCTCATGAGATTTAAATATGCGTGCCGTATTCACTTCCCTCCCAGTTCGCAAGGAAGGACAGAATCAGACTTTTTTTTCAACCTGTGCTCATGAAATTTGCCGATGACGCAGCATAACCGGGATTTCATTCCGATGTGGTCCTTCCACGCCATTTCGACCTTTTCGGTTAGTTATCAACTCTCCATATTTTTATTAATACGTGACACCTTTGAGAGGTCATTTATAAAACAAATTGAAAATTGCTTAGGCACAAAAACATTCAAACCTGTGTTTTGTTCAGAACCCTTTATTCCTGCTTCAAAATAAATGAATATTGGGGCTTCGCTGTCTAGCCATGGCAACGTAGAGGATGAGGTTGTGCTCGGTGTCGGCATAAAATAGAAGTCCCCCTCGTCCCGTCATCAAATGACGACGTATCAGTCTCACCGATCATCTATTCGATCAAGTCATCGTCGTCCCTTTGCTCTAGCAGCGCCGTAATTTCTTCATCCGTCAAAGCTTTGCAGTGTTTCCAAACAGCTAAGTTCAAAACAATAAACAGAAGCAAAATCGTTTCGGCATGAATAATTAAATTATTTCGCCACCCAAGAAATACAAATCAAACTCAACGTTTTTATGTATTATTCAACAAATGCCAGAACCTGTAGTATATAGCAATGCTTGGATATGGGCTAGTTGGTTAGTTGGTTGAGTTAGTTGTCTTGTTGCTGGTCTTGTTATTTGTTGATTTGTCTTGCATCTACACAGCGCAGCAAACCATCACTATAGCATATACCACACACACAAAAAAAAAAATTAACACGCGCTTATAGGCGCATTGCTCCATCCAAAGGAAGTGCCGTGCAAAATGCCAGCGCCTATAGTATACACTGCAAAAAACAATTGACAGCGCTTAGAGGCGTACCCCATCACCCGAAGGAAGTGCCGCGCATCTAAAGACGTATTCCCCAGTTAAGGGATTAAAGAACAAAGATGGAGAACGGACACACAAACGACAGGTGGCGCACCACACATCTGCACCAGATGTGCCGACCCGAGATTCTTTTTTCACTCAGCGAAAGATTCTATATAAACAACCCCTGACAAAAATAATTTCTCGTGCAACGAGAAACTCAAATATTGGACACTGATCCCTTTTTTAAATGTGGGTGATTTTGTTGCCATATGTTGAAGGCAACAGCAGTTATTGGAAAACTTGCTTTGCAAATAGTCAGCTTAAAAAAAAAAAAAAGAAAACGGAAGTGGCCTTACTAAGATTGGTTTTCCCACAACTTGTCAACAACCACCTTATGTGCTTGGCAACTTGGTTGTTGGAATGAGGCATGTTGCTGTGCGCCTGTGGATTGCATATTGTTCTTTCCTCTTCCCCTTCTGCATATGACACTCTGATAAAATTATACTTTATGTAAAACATGATGAGGTACTTGTCAGCATGCTGCATCAATGACTCCCGATGACACTTCACGGAGTGCCTTCAAAAGATGTACGAATGCAGCTTATATATAAAATACAACCAGTGTCGTTTTCTCAGCAACAGCCTCAGTGCCTTGCACATGTCATTAGTGCAAAATATGTCAAATCAAGTGCTGAGAAAATGGGACACTGTTCAATGTTCGAGCTGCGACCAATGCATTACAGCCCTAATTTTTTGGTTTGACCTATTAATTACTATGACGAGTTACATCTTAGCTTGCCACACCTGCGTATCATTTCTTCAAGCTCTTTCGACATAAGGTCACCTGGTCCGTAGGACTATGAGTGTCGGGAATCCTTCGGCAAGATAAGGTCGGCTCTGTCACCTTCGCCAGTCTTGGTTCACCATAGTCAGTAACAGGTTAAAGGGCGATTCACATACTTGCGTGAGTCTGAACGAGTGCGGTTGCAACGGCTTGCGACGTTAATCATGTTACGGGTCGCTATGGCGACGGGTTTCTAAGCCGCTTACAACCGTCCCGTTACCATATCAATCCGTAAAAAGATCAACGTCACAAGCCTTTGAAGTAGCACTCGGTCAAACTCACGCAAGTGTGTGAACCAGGCTTAAGAGAGCTGTAGAAGGCTCGCCCAGAGCATGCAACTTTTGCCTTCCACCGCACTTCGGCTGATGGCGAATGGTGGAATTATCAAGACTAAAAAGCTGAAGCCGAGAATGGAGGTTCCACTGCACCCTTAACCGGTCTCCATGGCTATATGACTCCAATGCACCATTACCTGGCATGTGACTCCGAACGGCACTGTACGACCAATTGCATATGCATCTCGCATTCTTACGCATAATAAACATATAATTAGGGCTCTGCGTTTTCGGATCTATTTTTGAGCAAAATCGGAAGGTGTTTTTCGGAGTTTTTCACGGGCTTTCTTTCACGATACACAAAATTCGGAGTTTTTCGGTGAACAGAAAAAGAGGTGGAAAGTTGCAGGTTTGCGAATTTAGTAAACAAGCCTTTTCATACGCGAGGCGCATTCGGCTATGGAAGTAGAGAGGTTTGTTCAGTCTATGATATGGGACTAAACGCCATGATCTTGCGATACACATAACCAGAAACTGACACTAGAAAAAGGAGAGAGAAAATTTTGTTCGGAGATCTCGGAGAAATATCAAGACCGTTCATGTTCATAGCTGCTGGCAGTGTCCAAACTCCCAAGTGTTTCGGCTAAATTTTACCGCCACCGTTTTTCGAATTTTATTAAATATATACGAAAACGAGAAACCCTCCATATAGCTAAATCGAGATAGAAGCTGTTGCCTTTGTGTTTACACAAATCATGTTTTAGGGATTAGATTTCACTTTGGTAGTTTGCACAACCTCCAACGTCACTCCAAAGCAGACACGTAGTTAATTTTTTCTCCATTTTTGTAGACAATTTACAACATGCGCACCAAATATTAAAAATTACAATAATATACTTTATGAAAAAAAAATTACGAAATGCTTGAAAAAACACGCATTAGATACACATTCACAAATTATTTACAAACAAATCACTTTATACAAAACGTTTCAAAATATATAAAGTATGCGTCTTTAAATGCAGCTTAAAAATACAGTAAAATGTGTTCTTACTCATCATTGTAGCTTTCTTACTAATGGAGAAACATGTCACGTCTAAAAAAAAGTAGGAAAGTTGCACGTCTGTATTTAAACAACACCATTTTTTATTTCTTTTGAACTCTCATTAACACCTTGCAGTAACTTGAACTAACTTGTGATGTCAAAATATTGAATAGCATATGACCTCCAATTGAGAAAAGCGAAAACAAACCTTCACTCAAACGGAGCTAGCTTTTCTTCGTTATAGGGACCTTGCCGCACGACGTCAGCTCCAAAGAGATATTCTCTGCACCCGAAAAAGTCTGTAAAACAGTTCTGCTCTATTACAGAGAGTAGAAAGTCGTCATAACTTAAAACCATGAGACTAGGAAGAATAAAAACATACAAAAAAGCGTCAACACAACATGAAATCTGAAGAGCAGCTGTGTTTATGCGACCACACAAAAGCAAGAAAAGATCAGTAGAACAAACATGACGTCGAGAAGATTTAACTAGACGTGGCTTGACAGGGTCAATTCCTGCAACACTAAAGCGCCATTCAGATACTAGCAACCGAGTACGACCAAAAGAGACAAGATCCGTTTTTTAAGCCTCTTGAGACGGCGTACAACCTGCTCCGCAGCAGTGCATCCCGTCCTCCACCGTCGCAAGAGGCTTAAAAATTGGTCTTGTCTCTCTCGGTCGTACTTGGTTGCAAGTGTGTGAACGGCACTTAAAGCGCCGTTCGCACACTAAAAACATAACACAACAGTAACATAACATAACAGTAACATAAAATCATTGATATATATAATATGTATTCTTCTAGATTGATATTAAATTATCAACAATGTGTAAGAAAAAAATATTAACATAATCTTAGACCTCGCTAACTCGAAAAAAAAAACGAGTCCATTTACCCATCACGTCATAGGCCCCCCTGGCGTGTTCCTGCATTTAGAACAAACTTCGGCACTCAAAGATACCACTACCAATTACCGCTCGTGTTAAACTTGCTATTTTCTCGCGACACTGATATATACTCTGTAGACAATCGTACCATACAAGAAATTTTTTAACACGAAATCACTATTTCCTTTTTTGAAAGCTCTTAATGTGTGCACTTAGTTGTATGTGTACCTTTATTTTTGTAACTGTTATATACTGGTTTTCTTTTATTCGTATGTCAGTACCGCTGCTGCCTTGTATTAGGGCGCTGGGACCCGTCAAGCTGCAAACTTGCAGCTCTTTTTTCCAGCGCCCTTGTCAAAAATGTATTAATCTGGCAGAAAATAAACTGATTTGATTTGATTTGAAAAGAGTAATATTGTGATTTGAGCTAAGATTAACAATTTGCATATTAAATCGAAGTAATCATAGGGGCAACCCAATGTCAATTAGCTGACATAAAGACTCTTGAGTAAATATTAACTCCAAGTAATCAAATTACTAATCATCACATCAAAGCAATTGGTTGAATATGAGTGGAGACTTGTACGTAGTTCAACTATTCTACTCAAGTTAATGTAGTTTAACTACTTTTCTGAGTCGTTTAGCAAATTTCAATTACTATTTTATTTCGGTAATTAGCAGTTTACTTTAATTACTTTTTTGAGCAACTTCTAATCAAGTTACAAATTACTTTCGAATTTTCGTGGTTGTTTTGCCTATCAACGAATATTCCTGCACAAAGGAGATAAGATGTTCGAAGATCAGCTGATATTTGCAAAGAGGAGGAAGCATGTGACGTAGGAAGGGGGGGGGGGGGGAGAAAATTGTTTGGAGAGTCCGAAACCCCCCCTTCCCCCCAAAAAACACAAATTGTGCCCTGTATGTGTATGCGCTCAATGCATGTTCAGCTGATGCTTGGAGTATGCGTAATGTGTCTACATGTGTTTATAATAGAGGTTCCCAAGCGCGAAATAAAAATATTTTTTCTAGAACATGAATTGGGCGGTACCGGTAGCGCCACCTAGCCTAGCTACTTGCGATTACTCTGCTTGACCCTGCCATCTGGTGGCAGGCGATTTAACCTCCTTTTACGCTACGCGGCTACGCCATAATGTCTTGTTACTGTGCTGAAATGAGCCAAGAGGCTGCTTCGGATTTGCCGTTTTTTGAGAGCGGCTTTTGGTTTTGCGGGTGAATGGTTTATCACTCCTCCGTGATGTGCGGTGGACGAAGGAATTGTGGCTCGAGGAATAGCAAAGGTAAGACATAAAGTGCGCGAACTGGGTGCCGGTTGTCTCCGTTTAACATCGCAGTGCTGAAGATGAGAAAACTAAGCGACTGCATGCTTTCGAAACGTAAGTTTCTTTACCTGCAGGGGGAAGCCGGCTTCGGAAATAAATACAGTTTGCGGAAAGCTCGTGTTACGTTTTTATTTGCTGCTCCTTTCGCTTCGTACAATAGACTTAGTGTTCTCGTTAAGCCTTATTGAGCTCGATTTGCTCGATTCGTGGCCGCCATAATGAGATGCAGGTGACGGAGGAACTTTTGCTCCCCTGCTTTAGGGACGAAAGTTTCTCCCTTTCCGAAGGAACATATGTGTCAAGAGCGTTCCTCCCTTTAGGGAGGACTGTACTGACCCTTTTTTCTAAGAGTGTATGCATGGTTCACAAAACATCATCCTTTGGGAAATTATCGCCTTTGAAATATTCAGAACATTGTTTTACCCACAATCTACTGCAGAAACGCGCTCGTGTTTCTTGTTTGCGACCCTAATTTATAAAGTTTACTAGAGGCGTGCCTCAGTTTGTTTTGTAGACTTTGCAAGCCCACAAAATGAACAGAACGTCTTAAATGGAAGCTCGAAGCATATAAGTGAAGACAAATTTGGGTTTGGACACTGCAGGATGTTTCACAAAACGCTGACCAATCGCTCCTGCAAAAAGTGCGCAACAGCAAAAGGAAAAATATATTTGTCTCTGCCAAAGTGTCCACGTACACAAATTAATAAATTCTCGTATAATTAAGTTGTTATTTGCCTTTGAAAATTTAACTTTTGAATTAGCAATTTAAAGGTATAGCTCAATTTGAAGGCATGGTTGATTATAAATTTCCGGGCCATCCTGGAAAGACAAAAAAGAAAAGCGTGCTTTACAAAACTATAAGGCACGCACAGCATTCTACGGCACTAAGTGAAAAAAAGAGCTAAATTTTGACGCGTTTTGAGGTTTCGGTTATCTGTCGGTGCGCATCTTTGCACCTACGGTCAGGCTCCTCGTGGCCAAATCGCGCAACTAACAAGCGCCGCCACTCCTTCTTTGCATGACGGAAGTGAACCCAGAAATCAGATTCTTTTCGCAATGAAATTCGAGCAGTGCCGCGTTTCATTTTGCCGGCTCGCGCCTTACTTCCATCTCTCCTTCGAGGGAGCTGAGGCGGAATTTGCGCGCTTTGGCCACGGGGCCGTAGAAACCGGAATAAGGAGTCTTTGTAGATGGTTCTGATGCTACACCGACGCCTTTGCGTGTGCATTGTATCGTTATCAGAGTTATCGGAATGATCTACTATTAGGGAGTTTTCGTAGACCGCGTTTCCCCCTCCGCTAAGCCCTCCGCAACGAAGAAGTCGCTACTGCGCCTGCGCGCCGATAGCCTTGACTGTAGAGTTCCGGGTATTGTAGCGGGTTGCGGAGGGCGTTCCGGGACGGCGAAAACAATCTACGAAAACTCCCTAATATTGCTTAACGCGGTCCGTAAGCTGCATGGCCCATTTGTTTTGTTGCAGATGACTGCGAGTCTTGGGAGTTCTCAAGGCATCCCCTTAACGAAATAGGACAAACAGACTGCTCGAAGTTAACAGTTGTATGCCGAAAAAGATATTCTATTCGTTACCTTGAACAACGTTACGCACATTAATAAACCAAAAATTTGTCGATGCCACTATGCTTGTTCTTTCTGACCAATGACAAATAAAGGATGTCTAAAATAACGAAGCTCGATCTAAAATGGGCCGTAAAAATCGCCACCTGCACGTAGCAATCTAAACTTTTCGTCTAAGGTGTATTTCACAGATCGGGTATATGATCTTGTAAAATTATAAAGCGTGGCTCTCTTTCTGTACAAAATAGGACAACAAAACTTGCCAGGGTCAACGGCGGACGGCGACGCAGACGACCGAGTAGAGTGGCGGGGTGCGTTTGGCGCACGTATCGAGAGATGGCGCTACCTCCTTATCGTTACAGCTCGCGGCGACCGAGGTTCATTCAAATGAACATAGTCTTTTTCGTAATGAATATTGGGTTTAAAAATGAAGGCGGATAATAAAAGTAAAAAATACTGAAAATAAAAAACAAGAAACGCTGTTGCTAATGACGGCGCTCATGCAGTCGTCTGCTTTCGCTGGACGGCTACGCCTTCCGACGCCGCTCCCGACGCCTTCTATCGCATTTTAAATTTTCCGGTAAATATAACGAGAAAAATGACCACGTAACGGAAACACATTTTTAGTTTCCCCAAATAGTTATCCTGACAAATGATGCTACGTGACTTGCCACCAGCTCTATACACTAATTTAATTTCTCCGCTAAATCTAGCAAGCAAATTGATGCCACGTTACCTTTGCACAAAGTCAGCTTTGCCACTAAACTTAGTGGGAAATTTCAGGTCACGTGTTTCGACATGTATACACGAATTTAGTTTCCCTTCTAGGTTTGGTGAGGAAATTGATGTCACATGGCCTTTGCGCCAGTTCAGTTTCCCCGCTAAACTGATGAAACATAGGTTCTCTCCCAGAAACAAACGTTCAATATATTCTTAACAAGTTTTAAAGATTGCTTTTTAAAGGCTGTAGTTCACGCATTAGGGGACCTTGGAGATAAAGATCACGGCCAATTTTATTTTGTTGAAATACGCCTTCCGCATTATCTGTAAATAGGAAAATGTATACGAGCGCGTTCTTTGGAGAGCACTGGAACCTCTGAAAATACGCTTACTTGGTCTTGCTGTGTCTCGCCTTTTGCTCTGCATAGGGGCCCACAAGCCCTTGTGAAGATTACGTATGGCCTTCGAGCCTATCAGACAGACTTTTAGCATTCGATTGTGTTTTTCCCTATCAATTTTGAATGAAGTGACTTAGATGGACACATTACATGGTGTCCTCCCAAAAAATTATACCGACTTTTTCTTACCGCAAAATTAAAGTACGCATCGTCGAACGTTATTGTCCGCCCGAACATACTTTATTGCTTTATTTAAGCTTTATTGCTTTATTTAATCTTTATTGTTCTATTTAATAAAGTATGTTTAATAACATGCTTTATTTGCTTTGGACTGCTGGCAGCAAATGTAGCTGCCAGCAGTCCAAAGCAAATTCCGAAGTCGCAAAACTAACCGTCATGTAATTCAAAAGTTATAAGTGATTTTATGAAATTATCAATGGAAAAATTGCGGCCCACGGAGCTCTTGAATAAGTGGAACTGGATGGCATCCGTTACCGAAAACTGTTGAAGACAGGCTCCATTTTCCCATTCAGATTTCCAGAAAATCGCCTATACCTTTTGAATGAAACAGCGGTTAGCTCTGAAACTTTGCAAAAAAATCACTGATGCTGAAGTTCTGGCACGTTTCTGCCTTTATAGAAATGACCGCAAAGCTACACGTGAAGGAGGTGTTCTCATCGCTACACACCAGCAATTTTCATGTTCCACTACTAACCTTACATCCGACCTTGAAATACTATGGCTCATATGTCGCGCTTCACCTCAGACGGTTCTTTTGGGAGTCTACTACAGGCTTCCCAAAAATTATCCTGACTTTTCTTGTAAACTTAATAAGATCTTAAGTGAATTTGCCACAACGTACCCGAATGCGCACATCCTTCTCTTTGGAGACTTTAATTACCCGCAAATAGACTGGAGCAATCAGGTCCAATCAGCTATAGGCAACGAAGCTGCAAAAGGTTCTATTAACGTATGTCTTGATTTTAACCTTGTTCAACTAGTATCCGAGTCAACACGTGTTTCACGGGAGTCTGCAAATTAGATCTAATATTAACCAGTGATCCCGACAGCCTATTATCGGTTACTTATCTCCGGGAAATCACGACCACAAAGTAATTCATGCTACCTTCAACGTTTGCCGGGTGCGACGCCAAACACTCGATAAAATAATTCGTCTCTATGATAAGGGAAATTATGAAGCAATAAATAGGGAGCTAAACGCCTTCCTTCCAATTTTAAGGCATCAATTCTTAATCGCTTTAGTATTTAAACTGGATAATGTTCAGAAAAACATTAAATAGACTTGCAAATAAATTCGTACCAATAATTACGTTCCGTGAAAATCGGCATAAACCTTACCCTGGTTTATTAAGTATTTAAAGAAAAAAACTCGAAAAAAAACGTCTTTTCCGCTCGGCCAAACGGAATGGAAACCCCTGCGCATGGGAAAAATACTCCGCAGCTGAAGACGCCTATCTGGTATCTATACGTAATTCAAAGCATTCCTTTTTTATGATGACTTGCCAAAATTATTATTTAACAATCCTGAAAAATTTTGGCAAGTTATAAATCCCCAAGAGACGCGCATCATTAGCCCGACGAACGCAGCGGGCAAAATAGGCACTGATACTGAGTGCGCCAATGCTTTTAACTCGGTCTTCTTTTCTGTGTTTACTGAAGAAACCGTGGCCCCTCTCCTCTTTAATACCTCCTCACGCAGTATCAACTTTGCCAGCTCTCACATTTTTTTTTTTTTTTTTATATAGCATCTCATCATTAATTGAAAATATCAAACTCTCATCGTCAGCCGGCGGAGATGGAATTAACTCAAAAATTTTTAAAAATACCATACGTATATTTGCTGTGTACATGACCTTATTGTTCGCACAATCACTTTCTACAGGCATCTTACCAGACGACTGGAAGGTGAGAAGGGTCGTTCCAGTCTACAAATCTTGTAACAAGGATTCCCCACTAAATTACCGTCACATTTCCTTAAGACGCGTCCCTTGCAGATCCATGGAACACGTCATCTACACTCAAATAATTAGTTTCCTAAACTGTATCACCTTTTTCCACCCTTACCAGCACGGGTTTCGCGAGGGCTTCTGTTGCGAGACTCAACTGGCACTCTTCGTTCATGACTTGAATTATAATCTTGACCATAACCTTCTAACTGACACGTTTGTTTTAGATTTTGCCAAAGCATTCGACAAAGTACCGCACCAGCGCCTGCTACTGAAACCTTCCCAATTAAATCTAAACATTGATATTGTTAAATGGGTCAAGGAATTTCTGTCTAATCGCTCTCAGTTTGTCTTTGTTAACAACCACTTATCTTACCCTCTCCCAGTAACATCAGGAGTCCCACAAGAATCTGTCCTCGGCCTCCTCCTGTTCTTAATATAAATAAATGACACCATCGCATCTGTTCTGCCGCATTCGTGTGTTTGCTGATGACTGCAACATTTATCGCACAATCACTAACACCTCTGACCAAACATGCCTGCAGAATGACCTTAACCATGTGCAAGAATGGTGCGACTGTTGACAAATGACCCTTAATCTCAGCAAATGTAAACTTGTATCATTACATCGTCGCCGTAACTCTTTTTTTTTTTCCTATGCGGAGGGCAAGTTCGTCTGCTTCTCGCGCAGGGGGTACCGGTGACGTCAGAACGCCGTGCCCTGATTGGCTGATCGCGGCCCCCCTATCTGAGCGTCGTCTGCTCCTTTGCAACGTCGTCTGCGTCTGTCTTACCTTTCCTGCGACTTTCGGAAGTGCAGAGGCCAGATTCACAAACAATGTTACGCCGAAAGAGTGCGTAAGACAAAACGTGAGAACAAATTCGTATTCACGAAACGAAATTATCGTAAGTTTTGCTCACGTTACGACGGAATCCTACGACGATCAACTCAGCATGGCCGACAGCGTCGCTCAGTTACTTGGTCGCGACGACCAACGGACGTTTATTTTTGTACGTGCTCTTCTCACGCGTCACGACTACAAGCAGCAAGAAAAAAAGTAAAAAGTACTTGAAATAAACCACGACGAACAAGAACGCTGGATCCACAAACACCCGGGAAATGCTCCAACGGCCACGATTCCACTGACCCCGTCCAAGCGGGCTCGGCAGATAGGCCTAGCAGCGGCGCAGCGGTGCTCCGACGGTCCTTGGCCAAGACCGTCTGCCCACGACCGGCTGGCGTTCTGAATGGAATATGCCCGCGCGACCCTTGTGAACCCTTCAATCTCTTCCTCTTGTCATCGCCTCGTTTTCCAAGGCAGCGGCGACTCTCGCCGGTGAAAAAGCGGTGAATCTCCGACAGACGCAGGAAAGGTAAAGCAGCCATCACTTTGACTAGCAGACGTAAAGCAGACGACGTTAACTGCACCAACCCGCCGACGCCGTTTGAGAGTGAGGAGTCTCGCCGCACACGCAAGAAGGGAAAAAGTATTTGGGAGGGAACTTGCGGACACTCTCGCTTCTTAGCAGACAAACCTCGGCGCCTCGGGACACCTCGCCAGCGAGTCCCTTGACTTCCCTCCTTGATGCGCGTCTGCTAGAGGTTCGACAAAAACAACGTACCGCTCGAGTTATTTCGTCTCCCCTCTCTGAAAGGCGAAGTCGAGCTCGCTCGTAAAGACCTGCGCTTCCGAAAGTCGCAGGAAAGGTAAGACAGACGCAGACGACGTTGCGAGCAGACGACGTTGCAAAGGAGCAGACGACGCTCAGATAGGGGGGTCGCGATCAGCCAATCAGGGGTCGGCGTTCTGACGTCACCGCTACCGCCTTTCTCATGCGCAGAAGACGAAAATGAGCCCACTTGCGAGGCGTATACAATTCCGAGCGTCACCGTCGAATCGGTACAATCATTTAAATACCTAGGTGTAACCCTGTCAAACGATTTATCTTGGGGCGTGCATACTACAAACGTCATATCAGTAGCAAAAAAAGTCCTTGGATTTCTTAAACATAATCAGCGCTCCGAAGCACGTATGTTAACTAGCATAAAGTCACTTGATATATCAAAACTCGAATACGCATCTGCCATCTGGAACCCTCACCAAGCATATATTGGGAATGAACTTGAATCTGTCCAAAATCGACCCACAAGGTTCATTCATTCTGCCTACTCATACGGTATCAGCATTTCACCTTTAAAAGCAGAATCCGGCCTAACGCCTCTTTCTCTTCGCCGTCACACTTGCAGCCTCTCCCTCTTTTTGGTGGGAACAGCGCAAAAAAGACGTAGGACGAGGTCGAAGAACCACAGACACACAGGGCCCTGTCTGTGTGTTCCTTCAACCTCGTCCTACGTCTTTTTTGCGCTGTTCCCACCAAACAGTATGTACCACCAACTAGCCCAACTACATGCCTTGTTGCAGTTCATTTCTCTTACATCGGGCCCTTTTCTGTGTTCTTCAAATCAAACCCATCAATACATCTTCTACGTCAACGCCATAGCCATTCGCAACCTGCAAAGCACGAAAATACGGATATGCCGCCAGGAAGGGAGTCTTCCCGCCTGAGGTGGTCGCCCTTTTCGGGCTGGTGGCTCCGTCGACTGGACACGCCAAGCGCGTGTGCAAGATTCTTCATTCAGAATCGTGGAGGCAAGTGAGACTTCTACATGAGGCTTTGAGGGTTTGGTGCTTTCGAACGTCGGGTGATGTGTGCGTCGCTGAAAGAATCCTTCGGTCGCGTAGAAGAGAGTCCGCGCAAGTCGCAGATTTCTTGTGGGAGCGTCTTCGCGCCTCGTTTCCTAAGAGGCATAAGGATATCCGCGGTGGAGAAGGTAAAGTTGTGTTCCTGGGGGACTCTTCGGCTCCGGCCGCGATTGTGAAGATTCTGGAAAAGGGACCAAAGTTTGCCACAGAGCCCTCGGTCAAGCCCACGGAAATGCTGCCCCTTGTGCGTCAGGTGTCTGAGAAGGTGACCCCGGACAACAGGGAACGGTGCGTTCTCGAATGTGTGGAAGGACTCACTAGGGAGGGCAGACGACCGGTGCGCAAGATGGAGCTAAGTGCGGTCATGCCGTGCTTTAAGGATTCACAGCTGAAGCTGTTAGTATCCGATAACGAAGTCGGGGTCGTTGTGGTGCCTGATAACATGTTTCAAGAGAAATCGAGGCATGCAATGCAGAAAAATTTTAGATACTTGTCGGGTGTGGATTTGAAGAAAGTTAAAGCGCGTGCCGTTCAGCTCTGTGTGGATCTTAATTTGGATAGGCTTTGAAAGTCGGTGTCAGGAGCGAAATGTCTTAGCTTGGAAGCTTTCTTTAAGGTGAAAAATCATAAGGAGTCGATGCCGTTTAGGGCTACTGTCACCCAAAAGGAATTCGTGGCAGCTGCATGTGTCTTTGTTCCTTCAGCGCCACCTGTCCTCGCTCACCCTAAATGACCCTTTTTTTATACGTAATTCGGAGGCTCTGGTTGAATATTTGAGGGGGGATAACTCAGGATCCTGTGACATCGTGTCACTCGATGTTGAGGATATGTTTTATTCTATTCCCCACGGAGAGCTCATGACGGCCGTGTAGGAATGTATCCAAACCAATGGGGCCGTGGCCTTCAGTAGCTCTTCAGGGGTATCGAGTGATTCGTTTCTAGAGTTGCTGCACTTCTACCTCCAGTCAACCTACGTTGCCTACGAGGGTGATACCTTTTTGCAAAAGAGTGGCATTTGCATAGGGTCTAGCGTAGCACCGGTGCTTAGTGCAGGCGAAGTGTGATAGAGGCATTGCTGGCAGACTTAGTGGACGCGTTTTGAAAGTGCTAAGATATGTAGATGATTATCTCATTGTCCTTAGACCCAGCCTTGACAACGACTGTGTTCAAGTGGTTAAATAGATTGTGGACATTTTTATTGAATGTTCCCAGGGCTTAAGTTTTAAGCTGGAGGTCCCGACAAAAGGGGCTTTGCAATTTTTGGACATTAACCTCCGCATTGGGACGTCACACGTGTGCTGGGCCTATGATCCCAGATCGAAGAAGGGATTACTTCCTTATGACTCGGCAAACTCAAAATTGGTGAAAAGGGCCATTGCTGGGTCGTGCCTCAGGGCGTCTTTGTTAAAATCCTGTCACCATAGGTGTGAGTTAAGTTTTGTGACTCAGGTTGAAAGGCTTGCCTCTGCGGGCTTCCCTTCGGAGGTTGTGGTGGGTGTTGCTGAGTCCCTTGTTAGGATGTTTAGGGGGCACATTAGTCCTAGGAAAAAACAAAGGCCATCCACCAGACTTGCCGTACTCCCGTATATCCATGCCTTGTCCCACCGAATTAAGCACGTTGACGGTAGGTTTGAGGTGGCTGTCGTCTTCTCGACGCCATCTAAGCTGTCCCACCTTTGTGCTGCTGTTAGTAGAGAGGGACGCCCTTCCGTTCAGTGCGACGTCAAACATCGCACCCCGTACGTCGCTTGTGCAAGCGGGGTCGTGTACCAGATCCCCCTGTCCTGCGGCAGGGTGTATATTGGTCAGGACTGGGCGTTGTGTAAACGTAAGGGCAAGGGAACATTCGCTTTTTTTTTGCGTTCTTCGCCCTCAGGGAACTTAGCGCTCCATTGTGATAGGTGTGGCTGCACGCCGTCATTTCATGATATAAAGGTTTTGTCTCGTCACAAAAACAAGACTGCGAGGGAGATAGACGAAGCGTATTTTATGGCGTTTATCGGAGCTGACACGTGTGTGAGCGCTCCTCCTGTTGCCCTTGCAAATGACGAGGTAGATTTCGTTAAGAAAGTGTGGCAGGTTCGTGTGAAGGCGCGTGGGTGTGGGTGATGCCGTATGTTATTGGTTCGATTTGTTTGTTCTCTACCCTTCCTTTTTTCTGTGTTTATTTCTCTTTTTGCAGAGCAATATACTTTCAGATGTAAGTCAGCGCCCTTTCTGTGTGTTTCTTCGACCTCGTCCTACGTCTTTTTTGCGCTGTTCCCACCAAACAGTATGTACCACCAACTAGCCCAACTACATGCCTTGCTGCTCTCCCTCTTTCACACATTTTACTACAGCTCGCTTAATCACACACCTTATATTGTCCCCCACCACGCATATTTCCGCGCATTGGTCACCCACTTAACCAACGCTTCCGCGTGCCCGCACTACGACCTTTTTAGCCTGCTTTTTTTTTCTCAAGCAGCAGCAGACTACAACGGCCTTCCCCACCACGTCGCCGCCATCAGATGTCCATCCGTTTTCATGGAGACTGTCGTCAACCCCCTTCCGACATGAATGTTTGTTAAAAAAAATTCTTATATGTAACCCGCACCCCCTTAATGTAATACCCCTAACGGGGTATTTCAGGTAATAAAATGAAATGAAATGAAATCTGATTCGAACCGCTATCACTGCATTTGGGCGGAGAATAAGCGTTCGGCAATGCCTAAATTAGTTTCGCGGTAAAACAAACAACAAAAAAAAACAGTTTTTTTGTTTAGTCACGCTGTACATTTGTTGCCAGCTTAAGAAAGGCATGACGTGGCCGAGTACTGAGCGTCTTTTTATTACTGCGCAGACAATGAAGATTGAGGCATTAGCTGATAAGAACTCCGAGAAATAACGAGAAGCGGGGATAAAATGACTCGGCAAAAAAGAGCGTGTTGGTGTCGTAAAAAAAACTAAATTATAAAAAAAAAACTTAGGACGAAGAAAGGACGAGATAAATTTTTGTCGTTTGGCTTTTGTCCTTTTTATTGCTTTCCGTATACTCTTTGGAAGATAATGGGCTACGCCCAGGGTTTCTTAATCTGCCACTGAATCTAAAAAAGGTGGCAAAATAAAGTCGGAAAAATGCCCTCGCACCTATTTGAACAAAAGGCACGCAGAACGTCAGTCACTGCTAAGTGCGAAAAGATCCCGGCGAATGACGAGAACAGAGAAAAAAAATTCCGCCTAAAATTGGAGTATGCACCTCGACACTGAGCCTGACGTTTCGCATGATCGCATGATCGCACCATGCGCAGTGTCGCACTATGTTCTATACTCCGTTTCACTTTAAATTCGACCCCAGCGGACATTATACTCTCCAATGGCGACAGTCAGGCGGCGTCAAAGGTGCCGCATCGCGACCATCGTCGTCTTCGTGGGTTGGCTGTCATCGGCTTAACCTATCACGTGCGGGAAGAAAGCGCAGGATCAGGGCGCATTCAGTGCGTGTGATTGGTTCCGTCGGCGATAGGAAACGCGCAAAGACCATGAGCACCGTGACGATGCACTTGTGCCGCTGATTGATTGGCCCTAAGGATCGTATGTGTCGGCTGCGGTTCAACTTAAAGGGACACTCAGAGGGTACTTATCCTCGCCGGAGTTTTTATTTGAACATGGCCTACACTCTAAGAAATGCCTGCGCGTCTACTTACCCGCAAAACGCTCAAATAGCCAGTCATTGCGATCTAGGAAATCAGCTCCGCGAATGATGAGGCGGAACATCTGTTTATATCTAAAATGATGTCTGCGCTGTGGCATTACGCTATGCAAAGCGTCCTGCTTGAATTGCGTAACGTACCACGGGCTGGACGACGTGATGGCTGCGCACGACTGACGTGGGGTAGCTACTTTGGAACGGTCGTTTGTGGTACCGGCCGAACAATCTTCGAGCGCAGTACATCGAGCGGAAGAGATGCAAGAGCGAAACAATCTCAGGACAAATGGTTCGCGCAAGTTTGTCGTCGTTGTCGTCTGCTTCAGAAGCCGGAGAAGCGGAGGAAAAAAAAAAAACGCGATCGCCTTCCGGCCATGAGTTTCCGTTCTCTTTCGGTTTCGGTTTCGAGCAGTTGTATTTTCTTGCTTTATTAAAAATATACGTGACTCTAACAAAATATTGATTAGGTGGTCTCCTGACATCAAAGTAAATCGCCTGGCAATTTTTTTTTTTAGGGGGGGGGGGGGGGGGGGGAGGGGCGTGCCTGGATCTTTTTAAGGACGATA
The DNA here is from genome assembly GCA_013358835.2 of Ixodes persulcatus. Taxonomy (NCBI): domain Eukaryota; kingdom Metazoa; phylum Arthropoda; class Arachnida; order Ixodida; family Ixodidae; genus Ixodes; species Ixodes persulcatus. Next base: position 30,378 of record JABSTQ010009628.1, read on the forward strand.
GAGTCGTCAATTGCATGATCGGAGCCGAACGTTCACGTCGCGTACCGTTTGGGCACCGAAGACAAAAGCGCGGTGTTATCCTCGCGATATTCTAATCGGAACTCTCAAAATTGGACTTATTTTCTGGACGCGCCTATGACAGTCTCCGTCCTCCGTGGAAGTGAGGGTTTAGTTGTTCAACATCATTTTGTGGCATTGAGAACGAGGCAATTGAATAAATCCCTTTGATGGTATCAACATCAAAATCCACTCAAATTACTAAGTTAGCTTCTAACTGTCATGGATACAGACACAAATACACGTACACAAAGCCGCATCGGTGGCTACGGAGTCCGAAGCAAAGCGCCGACTTACGGATCCCCAGTTGGCGCATTCGAATATCGGCCGAGGTGTCCGCAATCTGACGGAGTCATATTCTGGAGAAGGCGCCGTTTAAGAGAGATTTAGACTGCAGATCAAAAGATTCCCAAGTGATCAAACTTACTCCTCAGCTCTCCTCTGGGGCTTGCCAGATTCGTTTCACCATGGCTTGGCTCAAGTAAAAAAAAAAACAAAAAAAACACCCAAGATTTGACTCCCAAAGTCAACGGAATTGACAGAGTCTGGGCTCCGTGAACTTTGCACACGGCCAGGGGGACATCAAAGGCAACACACCAAGAAAAACATATAGACACACGCAGGTGGTTATAATCAGCCAGCAGCCAACATGGCGTTGTTGAAAGAAAAGCGCGTGGTATGCTCGGGACCGGAATGTATCCGCCGCACACAATTCCTTCGCTGATCTGTGGCTTGCGGTGCCTATTTTCACTGAAAGAACGACATACGAGCGGCGTTCATAAAGTTCGTAATATTGTCATGAAGAAATAGAGATACAGCAATAAATCTCGGGTAGGAATTTAGTCTTTCTCTAAATATTCACCGCCTAAAGTCACGTACAGTATTTTCCGGGCTATTGCCCGCACCCGGTGTATAGTCCGCAGGGGCCAATCTAGGCCGAGAAAAAAACGTTTTTGCATAGATAGTCCGCACCCGGTGCGTAGTCCGCACGCCGTGCATAGTCCGCACCTGGTGCTTAGTCGACACGAAAGTTTTCTCATACACGGCACACCTTGACAAATTCCAGCTTTCCTATCTCGCAAAGAAGCTTATAATATACATAAATCATTATTAACAGTCTTTCATTAACAAATTCCGTCACGTCTTTTCACAATGAACGATTTTGAAAAACAAAATTCCTCTATAGTCCCCACGCGTAGATAGTCCGCACAGCCAGAAATTTCTACTTTTAAACATGTTAAGTTCGCGGACTATAGACCCCTTTCGAAATACTGCCATCTGTTGGCATCTGTGGAATCCCTGCACAATGGCGGCCTAAAATCGCAACGTCACGGCATACTTTATGCGTTTGGTTGGAGTAGAAGCAAAAATACACCCACAGGAAAATGTGATGAGCGGAGTGACGTTGCACTTTCGGCGCTGTTTGATTGACTCGTCGGCTCCTGGCGTTGGCCGCGCTCCGACGTCTGCTATCTTATGGAATGACTTGCACATTCCATGATGTCAATTGTTCCGCCATTGTGCAGGGGTTCCGGCCTTCTAATAAGCAGCGCACGAATTTCGAAAGGGGTCTATAGCCCTGAAAATACGGTACTTTTCTCAGCGATAGACAACCTGCTGGAGGCCAATGTTATTGAAATCCTCGTTTTGAGTGTTAAGAAATCGCTCCACTTCGGCAATTGCACTCAGTCGCCGTGTGTGATTGTCGAAAAGCTGAAAAGCAGTTCAAGTATACTTGAACTGTTTTATGGCTTGTTTGGCCACACTGGACGTGTCTGCGCCATTTAATCACAGAGTCATAACGTGTCATAAACATTGTTCCTCAACGCGTTTGGTGCTGATAATACGAACTGCATGAACGTCCCTCGTATAAAGGTATTGACTTGAAGGTAAACGTTCGGCAGCTCTCTGCCTGGTTAGAGAGAGATACTAGACACAAAACGGAGGCGCTAAGCAAAAGTTATGAATGCCTAATGCAGAACGGTTCCCGCATGTTCACGTGCAAGTATTGCGCAAAGCGCAGAGAGTCTGTGGAAACCAGTGTTGTTCTAGAAATTCGCCCTGATTAAAGTGACGATATGCTGACAATGGTGGCTGGTGCTGTTGGTACCAGCAGCAGGCGTTGTTGTGTCAACGCCCTGCTGGTGGCATTGTATGACAAGATTGTAACAAGTGGCCTCGAATAATGTGAAGAACGCATCTCTGCTCTTGCCTTTTTTCATGAAAACGGAACTGCTGCGTCGCTTTACCGCTCAGGACGTCGTGCCAAGCTCTGGAGTTGCGCCCTTCAGGAAGGTGCTTGCCAAAGATTCATCTTATCAAACTCTTGCGTCGGGCAATGATGAGACGTCCGGAAGTAATCTTACGTCCGTCCACCCGCATCCGGTGTCATCGGATCGTTCTCTGGGTGGTACTTTGCAGGCGTTACATGTAACCGGACATGCCGACGGTTTCAGATTCGTCAAACAAGGGGTTCTGCAAACCCCGGACCGGGGGCCTTACCCAGTCCACGGAACCGTTTCCGCCGACCCGCGGATTGCCGCTGTCTTCCCAGTGAATAATCTGCGTGAAAAGAAAATGGCACCGCGACACGCACCAAACGCGCAAACGAAATTAACGAAAACCATATTAGAAGACCGCATCAATTCGTGGGTTTTCTCGCCATATTATTTATTATACGTAGCCATCAGCAGCATTATTTTTCGATGTTCCCCGCTTTATGTCTGAGTAACTATGATCAAACTCCTTTGAGTTCTTGCATATGTGAGTTGTACAGAGTGTCGTGTGTCGCAACTCTAGTATGTCGTCATTATCGGTTCCACCATTCTCACTAGTCTTCGGTCCTGTGTGAATATGGCAAAGGTCATATATGCTTTGATTTATGCCTGGTAAGTTTCCTGATTCATAATTATTTTGTAATGTCATAATCAGAAACACATTCCATTAAAAAATATGTGCATTCATCCACCATTAGATTTTTTTTGCTCCGGTTTTGATTTTTGTATTTAAATGCTTATGTAGGTTTATTTTATAGTTCCTCTTTATATTGTCAAATTTACTTTCCGGCACTTGAGACTGCAACAGGTCCCCGATTCGGACCATTAGTCAAAATGTTTGGAGACCCCTGGTATAACAAAAGACAAAATTCAAGCCATCATTAGGAGCCTGCGCCATTTTTGAATCCCAAGTTAACCGATGCTCAGCGCGTTTTCTCTTTCATGCCTAAGTCCGGCCACCTCATGTGACGATGTTGGGGAAAGACTTAGCAGCAGTCTGGGATAGCTCTTGACGTGAACCAAGTGTGAAATAAAATATGAAAAAGAATCTTTTTTTTTTTCACATCGCCTTAAATGAAGAAGTTGTCAACAAGGATATTTCTGAAAATTTTCCTGAAGTAAAATTTGTAAAATTTTATTAACCTTCATATATTTTTCAAACTTTCTTAGAAGCTTATAAACCTGACTACAATACTTTCCCGATAGAGAATGAACTGTGACTTCAAGCTCATCTAGAACATTTTCTGAAACAAAAATTAAAAACTCCGGCTTTTGAATCAGTGACTTCGTATATGTGGACGTATGCGCCTGCGTTATTGTCGGGTATTGACGATTCGGATGTCTTTAACAGGACAACATGTCATAAATTGGAGAGCCCGCCAATTCAAACAATTTGCATGTTGTAAATTGTGTTCAAGCAAAATTTAATACAAATACAAAAAGCAGCTCTATAAAGAACTAATTTACTTCCCCTTGCATTGCACTAAAACATATTTAAATCAGTTGCTAGAATGCTCTCCGACGATATTGGATTGCATAGAATACAAATAATGAGATTTCCATATATACGCGTGGTGCTTAAATATCTGCGATGACGTTCGCTGCAATTCATTTACTATTTTGCCGTAATCAATTACAGGTAATCAATTAATGTTTCCGAAAGAGCTAAAATGATTCAGTTCAGTGTTTTACGTCAAAAATCACTCTGTCTGCCCGTGTGTCACTCGTCTACGTTGCACCAACGTTGGACACGTTTTTACCCCTGAACAATTAAAAAAAAGATACTAAAATACCTGAAGGATTAGAATGTCAACGCCCTAAGCGACATTTTCACTGTCGCGCTCTCCAGTGTTGGGTAAAGTACATGAAAAAAGTAGTTAAATTAAAGAACAAAGTAAATCAGAGGTCGTGTACTTCAAGTAAAGTAGTAAGTACACCGGGCCCTACGTACTTGAAGTAACGTATTATAAATTCAATGTAATTTCAAAGTAAACTACGAGTACCTTTTAACGTAATCTTTCAGGATGCCCGAATTCATTTCCCTATACAGTGTTATAAACAAAAACTGATATGCGTTTCCCCAGGGGTAATTGGTGGTGCATCACTTATTTTCGGAAATGGCGGCGAACATTAGATAAATTCAAAATGCTTCAGAGTGACAAAGCGTCATTTGGATATACAAATTTAACAAGACCAAATTTGTGGAATGTACTTTCCTCGGAAAGTAAAAGAGAGAAACGTTAAGTAAAGTGCAAGTACTTTCTCAGAGAATATATTTCAAGTGAAGTAGAAGTTTTTAAACCTACTTGAAGTAGTAATTTAAGTACAATGTAAAGAAATTACTTCACAACACTGGAGCTCTCAAGAAGGCCTGGTTTTCGTGTGTGCGGGTTGTTACGATTCGTGTTTCCCGTGGTATAGGCAGCGGTGTTCTGCACTGACCTCATCTAGACAGGACAGAGACCCCCCATAATTCCATTTCGGAAGAGTTCACCAGCGCGTGCTTGTATAGACCGTCTTATCGTGGGTTGCGCTATTTTGAATACTGTAGCGCCATCTAGAAAGTGTCAGGTTCCGCCGCCATGCTGAGTGGTGCTGGTGAGAAACGTTGGCGAACGTGCTCCTCGGGGCGCCGCTCCCGCGTTGGGTGCTCTGGTTGGGTGCTGCAGAGTGCTAGGTATCCGACTTAGGGCGCGTCTTGTGTTCTTGTCTGCCGCGAGTTGTGTTTTGAACTCATTGGTAACGTTTGTTGCCTCGCATTATGGCATCCACCAGTGCGGCGATGCCGAGAATGGGAGGCACTGAACGCGCCACCGATAGAAATCGGAGGTGAGTACTTAGTATATTGTATAAATTTACAGCGATTCAATTTCTTGTGGTTTTTGATGCAGGTCACCGGCAATATCTTTGGCGTTTCATTCCGCTCACGACAATTAAATATATTGCAAACAAAAACGCGCGCAAAAAAAAAACAAAAAAAACATTGCAGGGAACGATTGAAGGCAGCGCAACTCCCTCCTGTTAGCAGATGTTTATACAAGTTTTAATTGAGGATCGTATGTAGACGAGTGTGTTCTTTGTCCAAAACTGAAAACATCGAAGTCGAGATGTGCCCATCGCCGGAACGAGTCGAGCAATGATTCAACGATTTTGAAATCGACGCCTGAGCATGTTTCAGCAATAGAAATTAAAGTTTTCTTCGAGCCATGTTATGCGCTAATTTGCAAAAAGGGGAGAACTGCCGTCGAGCTTTCACGGTCCCCATAAGTTCACGGCCCTCTGCTATCGCGCTGAAGAACGCAATAGAGAAGACCCGATAGAACTAACGTTTCGGCGATTTCCAGCCATATCCGGCGGCGGAAACGAGCCTTCAACTAAGCGTTGTAAATAATAAAATCGTGTCCACTGCACTGCACGATATCAACATTAAGCTAAATTAAGTTACGAAAAGTTTTAAGCTGAGACATTGATTTCCACGGGAAAACTTGCACCCATCTTGCGAGCGTAAATCGAGTTCATCGATGGTACAGCGGTAAGTTCGGTGCGCGCTCTATTCACAAAATGTTCCGAGCACACCCGAGAGATTGGCGTTGGGGAAAAGTTTTTTTCTGGTACGGACGCAACCTGCTGCCGCCGGAGGTTTTGTCATTTGGAAAGCGACGGGAGTTCGAACTCCGTGCGCGAGACAGATGGCCTCCGATTATATTTTGTACTTTCGGTTGTTATTTGTGAAACCTATTACCGTACAATGGCGTCCCGATGACCAGGGGATTGTTGTCATTCACTACGCTAGCACTAATTACATCTGCATGTAAAGAAATGGAGGAAACCGCGAAGGATAAATAATTGGGGTTGTGTGGATATTAGCGTGTAGTTGGTCAGCCATTTCAAAGTTGCCACGAGTCACTCGCTGTAGATGAGCAGTTTGGCAAGTGCAGTACAACCGCTAGCCTGGGTTCTGTAACGTGCACCACGAAGTAGTGATACACGACCGCACAGCCGGTACGATGCTCATCCAGATCGAAACGGACAGGGTGAGGATTGAACCCAGGATCCCTGGGTTCTGCAGCGCGAGCTTTCGCTCCACGTGCTCCAAGCTGGTGTGCACTAGCCCAAACCGCGAAGGAAACACGCAAACTCGGAGCAACACACGCGTCCAAGGCGTTCATCCGGTTCTTTCGCTCGCTTCTAACTAACCAGCAAGGAGGAAGGCGCCGGTAGCCCTTTCCACTTTTTTCTCTTTCCCTCTTTCAGCAAAACTGTCTCAACGTACTAACAAAAGGTTATCTAATTTACAGTTGTTTCTTTTTGTTACAAAATATGGGCTTCTAGTAGTCAAGCATGTGGCTGTTTATTTATCCTTGTTTTTCTCTCTCTCTCTCTCTTGAGACAATTGAATGACAACTGCTCTTGAAGCTTAACAAGGAGTGAATGACAGAAAAAAAAATGTAACCACTTCGAACATGTGTATGCATTTTTGATTTCCTAAAAACAGTTAAAGGATGTGACTTGAAAAGTAATCAATTACTTTCTGGTCATTTTTAATTGCTTTTGTGATGCGGTAATTGATTAATCTAATCAGTTACATTTTTAACGAAGTAAGTGGAATTGAGTGCTTTTTTTAGTAACGAGTACAATACTGGTATTGTGTCACCCTCGTCGAATAACTCACTTGCACAAACCGCATTAGTACCATATTCGCTCATTTAAAGGGGCCCTGCAATGACTTTTTTACTGGTTTTTAATTTGCACCGAACCTGAGCGCACTGAACGTAGTAACTTAATGAAACTTTTCTTTTCTCAAATTTCGCTTTATTTTAAAAGTTATAGGCAAATTAGAATTACAAAAACAAGCAAAAAATAACCTCCTTCATGACGTCGTATACGGTCCTGGCTTGAGTGGCCGTGAACTAGAGGAAGGATAGTGGGCTCATCGAGCGTTCACGGCTGCCGCACTCCGTGTCGACGGCTCGAGAGGGCGCCACTAAAGCATGTTTTGGATAGGCTGTATGAAGCGGGCGGCCAGGGCGGCTCGCATTGCATTTGCTGCGCGATTAAAGACTAATTCGGCATAACACTTCATTGGCCACGAACGACAGCAAACACGGGGTAAAGATCAGTTCAGAACGGGAGCCACTTCGCGCTGCCATACCGCCAAATGGCCAAATCGCCAACCAAGCCCGCGCCGAAGGCCTTCGGAACGCTCGGAAGCGGTCGGATGCTCGAGCCGGTATACGATCGCAGCGCCGCCGCGTACACCCGGGATTTTTCTACGCTCGCCGTTTGTCGGGCCTCATCCCACTAGCCCTTTCTAGTATGCGCCGTTTTTTCCGCCGCTTGGTGGCGGGTACGTCGACGGATCATTTCTTGTTTCCGTACTTTACAAACTGCATTTGTTTCTTTTCTGATCTAAAATACTGAACAAAAACTAGTTTCATACATAATTGAAACGGTTCGCGACACTTATATTTTGTATCTCGACTAAAAAAAAGCTTTTAGCGGCTCTGACCAGTAGTAAGCCCAGGACCAAAGACATCACATTTCGCACGCTTTCGGCAACGTGGGTCGCCCTCGTAGGCGGAGGAGGTTTCCGCGTCGTCCGGTTAAAATATGACGCACTGATATTTAGTTACTCCCTTCATGCCCGCTGGCTTTCCCGAACCCCAAGAGACGTGGAAACCGCAAAAAAGGCAGACGCTTAAATATGATTGCAGGGCCCCTTTAAGAAAAGATATGAGGTACGTGGAGCATATTAAGGCGCTTGAAAATAAAACAAATAACAGCGCTTCATTTGGTCGCGTTTTTAGATTTCTGTTTCCTATCGGAGCGCATCTTTGCGCCAGGGGAACTGCCACTACATGGCCGAGGCACTAAGCTACCGCCTCACCTTCCTCGTAGGACGGAAGAAAATATGGCGCACTTGCCTTGCAGCCTCGGCCACCGGGGGGCAGGACCGCTGGTGCAAATATACGCTACGATAGGAAACCGCGACCTAGAAACGTGTCCAAGTTAGGCGTTTTTACGGAACGCCGTGGAATCCATCGATTTCCATCATTTTCGAAAATGAGTTGACTTAGTGATTTTCGATTATGCTCAGCAAGGTTCCAATTGGAACCCCATGTTTATCTTAAAGGGGCCCTGCAATCATATTTAAGCGTCTACCTTTTTTTGCGGTTTCCACGTCTGTTGGGGTTCGGGCAAGCCAGCGGGCACGGAGAGAGTAACTAAATATCAGTGCGTCATATTTTAACCGGACGACGCGGAAACCTCCTCCACCTACAGGGGCGACCCGCATTGCCGAAAGCGCGCGAAACGTGAGGTCTTAGGTCCTGGGCTTACTACTGGTCAGAGCCGCTAAAAGCTTCTTTTTTGTCGAAATACAAAATATAAGTGGCGCGAACCGTTTCAGTTATTCATAAAAGTAGTTTTTGTTCACTATTTTAGATCAGAAAAGAAACAAATGCAGTTTATAAAGTACGGAAACAAGAAATGACCCGTCGACACACCCGCCTCCAAGCGGTGGAAAAGGCGGCGCATACTAGAAAGGAGTAGTGGGATCAGGCGCCGACACGGAAAGGTCCCGGATGTACGCGGCGGCGCTGCTGTCGTAGGGACTGGCAGAGTGCCTTCATACACACGCGCGCTTTTGCTTGAGTGGTGACATCTCAGCCATTTTTCCGCCTAATCGTTTTTTATGCATTTTGAAGTGCGCGCAATCCGGCTTCACTCAGCTCGAGCGCGTAGCTTTGGTTAATGTATAGACGCCATTTTACCGCCCAAGTCACGCACCGAGTGCGCGAAAGCGTCACGCGCTGGCACATTCAGGGCAACAATGGATGTCTTCACCCTGAGGCAGACAGACATGTAGGCACCCTAAGGGACTGGAGGATCCGAGCGTTCCGAAGGCCTTCGGCGAGCAGCTTTGTCTGGCGGTTTGGCCGTTTCGCGGTATGGCAGCGCGAAGTGGCTCCCGTTCTGAACTGATCTTTACCCCGTGTTTGCTGTTGTTTGTGGCCAAATGAAGTGTCATGCCGAATTAGTGTTTAATCGCGCAGCAAATGCAATGCGAGCCGCCCTGGCTGCCCGCTTCAGACAGCCTATCCAGAACGTGCTTTAGTGGCGCCCTCTCGCGCCGTCGACACAGGAGTGCGGCAGCCGTGAGCGCTCGCTGAGCTCACTATTCTTCCTTTAGTTCACGGCCACTCAAGCAACCAAGGACGTTATGAAGGAGGATATTTTTTGCTTCTTTTTGTAATTTTAATTGGCCTATAACTTTTAAAATAAAGCGAAGTTCGAGAAAAGAAAAGCGCGCTCAGGTTCGGTGCAAATTAAAAATTAGTAAAATGTCATTAAAATGTTAATCACACGTCAACGAGTCTTTTTTTTTCTTTTTTTTTTTTTGCTACAATGCTACAAGTATGAACATGTTGTCTAAAGGACGCCTTTTCTTCACGAGCGCGCGTCCATACCAGACCCGCTGAAAGCATTGCGCTCGCTCATGTAGCGTTTCCTTCACTCGCACTTGTAATGAAACAAAGTATAGCGTATGCAAGTTCGCCCGCTTTTTGATCAAAGAGTGCTATGATATCAAAGCGACGAGCTTTGATTGGAAAAATAGTGAATATGCGCAATTTCTAGCTGCTTTCATATCTAGCAGGGATGAACAGTATTTCAAATAAAGGTATTTGAAATACGTATTTAAAATATTCTGACTATTTCGTCTTTCGTATTTAATTAAATATTCAGGAATGTATATGTCAATTGTATTTAAATACTGAAAATTTAGTGTTTCACGTAATCGTACTTCAAATACTGCCCCAATTACAATATTTGGCACCGATTAATGCCATACGCAGAGCATAGAGCTTGCTGCACGCATTGCGCAAAAAAAGAAGAAAAAAAAAAACAAATAAACGAGACGGGTACAATTATTGGCTTTAGAGCTGAGTAGTTACATTTATTTCAAGACGTCGCATTAAAAATATTAATTTTTGAGAGGGATTTCTTGCTTTAACTGGACCTTTGAAATTAAACTTACATTTAACATTCTTTTTCCTGATGTTGTATCCACCTGTCTTATAAAAACAATAAATTTTCAGAGTTCCAACTTTTCTTTAACACTTGATTTTTGGCAAATGTAGACACCATGCTCTTTTATGGGGGACACGGCCTTTTTTTTTTTTTACCCGGGATGGGAACAAAATGTGTTTGAAAAAGTGTATAAACATGATCAAATACTCCCGTTGCATTTACTTCCTGTACTTAGATACTTTTCTAAAAAGTGTATTTGGATTCGTAATTAAATACTTTTTTCCCAAATGTTTTGCTTTTCTATGTTGATACAGTTTTTATAGTATTTTGCCATTCCCTCAAATCTACCCACTGTCTCCCTGCAATCAAAGCCAGAAAGATAGTTGTGTGCTCCTGGCGCAGACGGAGCTGGGGCGTCGGGGTCAAGCGTCCAGACGCCGAGTGCTGGAGTCGTCTGCTATAGTCCTAGCAATGACAGTCTTACCTTTTTGATAGCTGTGGCAAATGCACTGGTTCTTCACGGACGAGGATATACCCCGAAGGGTACGTGGATCTTCTCGACTAAAATAGAACCCGCATGACGCATTTTGGCTCCCAATTCTCGCGAGTCGGTGTCTGCGCGGCTTTAGACGCGCGCGCTCGTCATTGCCAACGCGCCTAATTACGGCAAAGAAAAAACAAAAAGGAAACAAAAAGCACGCGCGCGCATGGTTTGACGTTTGGGATAGTTATCTGCCAAGGACGTTTAAATACCTCCTAAGCTGGCTGGCATTACCTCAAACTCAGCAACGCAGGAAAAAGGAACTTAATCTTAGACTGCCTCGCGCACCGAGGCTGGTCTCACCGTCTGCTCGCCAATCGGTCGGCTACGTTAGGCTTAGGCTACGTCTGCTTCCTGCCTGTGGTCTGCTTTGTCTGCCCGCTGTCACGCCTGGCTTCCGATGCGATCGGCACACCCAAAGAAGTTACAATGCGCACTCACAATCACAGCACGGCAGTAGGCAACGCACGAGTGCTGGGAGCAGAACTTCTACGGCTTTCCCAACCCGGTCAGTGAGTGTTAGTGCGCACGACGCCCAATGTGCCCGCTTTCCAAAGCTGTGTTACGATGACTCGCTCTATAGACGACGCTCCCGTCGCGGTGCCAAAGGCGTCGGCCACACGCCAACCTCCTACTCGACAGGGCAAGTGTTCGGCACCGAATCTCCCATGTTCGACAGACTTTACAGTGGATGCCGACATGAAAATATGGGGAAAACAACCGCGTTGTCACAGCATTGCCACGGTAGCGCGGTTGTCTGCCCCCTATCTACGTTGCAGCGCCCATTAACTGAGCGTTCTATTGACCGAGAGACCAAGGGGACATTTCGTGGTCACACCTACTTCCGTTGCTCTTCGCCCCGCTTATGGAGGATGTGGACGCTACCTCCTGCCCATTATATCCTCCTTGGTACTGTCCTCGCGAATAAGAGCCGGGTGAACGATCACGTGATTTGAGCACGTCGGCTTTCTCTATGCCTTTTCGTACAGAAAGGTGTTAGTAGTACCACTGGTGTTGCTTAGAAACAGCTCCTATCCAAAAACAAAACACTCTTCGACTTTACGGTACGCGAGCCAATTCGAAGCCTTCATGTATCAGATTGTTTGAATATATCTGCGTGCATACTATCCACACTCGCTGCAGTTTCCGTGGCCGATTCAGTGGACGCCGATTCCGTGGACAACGTTGACATCACGCCAGCGGCTGTACGTCGCTTCATGCGGGACAGCTTCGTTGGCATCAGGACCGCACGTTCGTCGCGCGTCTCTTTTTTTGCGAGCAAAAAAATGCGCCATGCGGGTGGTGCTTAACAAATATACCAGACGCGTTCCAGCGAGCAAGCAAAATCATAGCCTCCTCTATACTGACAAAGCCTGGCAGATCGCCACGAGAAGCGGCCGCCGAAATGGGAAACGTGGAGCGGAAGACAAGGGATGAGAGGAGAGCCACGTGACTGGCGCCCCGCTGCGGCGAGACGCCGAAACACACTTCTCCCGAGCGAACAAGTGTGTCCCGAGTCCTCGCCGCTACAAGCGCTGTGCGCTCACGTCCAGGTTCCTTGAGAAATGGCTTTTTGATGCTCTGTGTCTCATCGCATCGACCGGGCACTCTATGGCTCCGTCGTCAAACTGCCAGGCTTTGCGAGTATAGAGGAAGCTATAACAAAACCCGCGGCCGAGACGTTGTTTCCTTTGGACCAAGGAGTAGCTTCGGAGCATACGTGATCACTTCCTCTTTCCACACTTCATCTCCTGCTCTCCTCCACTCGTGCCGTGTGTACTTTGCGGGTCACAAGCAGGTTGAGTGCCCTTCATTCGGAGGACAATGCCGTCATATGCCCCAAGGTATATTTTTACTCACATCAGCAGAATGGTTGGAAGACTCCAAATCACAGCAGGAAGAGCAATATGGGAAGCTTTTATTGGTTGCATGGTAATGTATGTTGAATAACATGTTCCCACAGTGTACATGGGATGGGCAAGAGATCCTCCGAACGGCATGAATGCCATCGCTGGCGGCACTCGCGGGCTCCAAAGCAAGCTGGCATTCAAAATTGCGGCGGTGGAAAAGGCAAGCGTGAAGAAGGCACGGGGCAAGGCGGACAAAAAAATGCCGCGCACAATTCGGCAAGAGTTGCTCCCGGAACTGGGAAGAAGTGTCAGCCCCCGAGAATTAAAAAAAGGAGCGCGGGCCAAGGTCGCTCGCGCTCCGTACAAATATGGCACTGGGAGGGGCTGACGCGCAGCGGGGCCTCGGAGCCACAGCCGTATGGGAGGATGGCGAACGTGTCCGCAAGGCACGAGACGGGGGATGACAAACAAAAAAAGTATGGAATGTTTTGAAATCACTTGAGCAACACGAGGACACGACGGCGTGGCGACCGCGAAGCCGCCGTCGGGATGGAGCAAGAAAGGAATTTCTCGTGGCAAAAAAAGAGCTCGAGAGTTGAGTAATACTTGTGGTGGCCCTTTTTTTTACCGGAAAACGCGAGTTGACACTCCTTCTATCACAGGTAGTGGGGGAGCTACGGCCGCTCGCGGACCCCGTCCCGCTCGTGCTCTTTAAAAAAATAAAGGGGGGGGGGGGGGGGGGGGGGCGCCCGTCGGGGGAGCACGCCGCAATGAGCGAATGGGGGCGGCGGCGATCCCGGAGGGGGCCAGGGCGGCCTCTCCGCGCGTATACCCCGGGCTGTGTTGGCGGGGTCCTAGCTCCGGAGCGGCTGCGTATTGCACTTTTGTATTTTGTGACTGACAGGCCCCGGCGGCGCATACGGAAATGCTTGTGGAGTAAGTAAACGGGTCAATTTTGGCACCCCTAGTTGCACGTTTTCGTGGATGTTGCATCGCCTTGTCTATGGGGGTAGAGAAAGGATGCGTGTTCACTTAAAGGCCGACGACCAGACTCGAGAATCTGCAAGGCAGAATATCCTCCTCACTGTGGGGGAGGAGGAAGCAGGCAACGGTGGACAAAGTAGAAGGGGGAAGAGGAGGAGGCGAGGGAAAAGTGGAATGCTCGAACTGGCCGTCGGTCTTTAAGCCCGCGGCTTAGGTAAATACGCCTCAGGGATACACGCGCTTGGTTTCAGCCAGCCCCCAGATTTTCTTAGGTGTATCGGATGCGCCAATCTGGCTTCCGATTAAAGACTAGCGCGTGAATCACTGAGGGGTACGTACCTAAGCCTAGGGACCCTTTCCTCTATCTCCACACAAAGAGCGAGGCGACGTGACGTTCATAAAAACGCATCAATCAGAGTTCCGAAAATTGGCCTATTGACTTACTCCGAAAGCTTTGCCGGATTCGCGCCCCGGCGGGTCCATTGGCGCGGGGGTGGAGGCCGGGTCGCCAGGGACGGTGCTTTAGCGGTGCTAGGAAACAAGCGCGCCGCTGTGTTCGCAGTGCATCGCAAGCTGATGGCGTGGGGCGGGGTGTATATAGATAGCATCTGCATATAAAACTGTGAACAACGAGATGAGAGACGCAGGAAAAAAAAAATATCCGTAGAGACTAAAAACATGAACGAGAAGGCTAATGAGGAGAATTATGGTTTTGGCTCGAGAGTTGTGTATAAAATATATAAAAGGAGGGGGGAGCGAGAGGCAACGTCGAAAAACGAGGAACAAGGAAACGCGTGTGTGGTTGCACTGCAGCGGAGGTGTGGTTCGCGGAGTAGTCCGCGCATTTTCGAGGCCCTTCCAAAACAAAAATGGCGTGCGCGGCAACCGCGCTGAGCGAATACCGGGGTGGGGGCCTCCGATGGAATAAATTAGGGAGTATTTGGGCAGTCTCATCTTTTGGCAAACGGACGAGAGCGCCTCGCGATGGCCGCTCCTCGGACCACGGGGCGGGGTTCCCCAAGGAGCATATACACAGAAAGGGAGCTATGTACAGGGGCTCGCTGGCCATCACAGTTCGACGAGGGTGACGTCGACGGCGTCCTCTGTGGCCAGCAGCTCGAGCAGGAAGGTGTCCTCATTGCAGTAGTGCTTCACCATGTCGTCGTCCATCCGCACCGTCACGCTGGGCACAAGAGAGGGGACAGTCAGTTCTCGGATTCTGGGCAGGCCCCCTTCCACCGACGACCCTCGGGGCCAAGCAGCGAGGGGACTGGAGAACCAATGCCTCCGAGATAGCACGGGAGACCTCTCCGATACCCCTCTCCACGTTACGTTCGATCGCTGCCGAGCCTACTACCCAATACGGCCTATCAAGCGGTAGCAAGAAAGTATTTTCATGGTCCCCATCGCCTTTGTGCGTTTGGTCTCACCGACTAACCTAATCACGCGGAGTGAAATTACCGCCATCCTGCGCTCTGTTCTGTGCTTGATAATCTAGCCGGAAGTGGAAAACCCATAAATACAACGAGCGTCATGACGATTCACTTTTGGCGATACATAATGGAGCCCATTGGATTGTAGCGTTGACCAGAAAATCTCATTGCTGAATTATCCTGAGTCACAACAGAGGGCCGCCGTAGGGCACAGATTGGATGCCAGTGCTGCGACAGCCTTCGGATGGAACTCGCGTTCCATCGGTGCCCTACGATGGCCTTCTTTAGTGACGCAGAAAAACTCAGCAGTAAGGTTTTCTTATCTAGGTGGTGTTGGCAAGGGCGTATCGCTTGATATATCTATGTCACCAAAAAGCGGCTAGAGAAGGACACCGTTTAAGAACATGCGCTGTGTCAGGGTATGGCTGGCTGTTCGATAAGTGAGATGAGTTTCAGCCAAACGTTGAAGCAGTCCTGGCATCCCCTCTGTGCCCTGCACTGGCCGCGTAAACATGATGTAGAAACTTCGTTGTTAATGCCTCGCCATCTTGGAGGCATTGGGAGGATGCGGCGAAATTCGTGTACTCACCCTTTTTTGCACCTCTTAAATATGTTCTTTATACTGGACGCCTCTACTTTGTACTTGCTCTCGATCTGCAAAAGGAAGGCGATCAGGGCGGCTGCACGTGGCTACGTCGGTCGGTGGGGGGCTCACCGCTTTCGCTAGGCCAGCCAGCGAAGGTGGCACAAGATGCAGGGGCTGGAAAAACTCTTCTTTTTCCCGACGAGCGTAGAGCAGCACTGGAAGAGAACCGGCAGTTTTACAAGGACTACAAGGGGCAATGTCCAGACTGGCATCATGCGGAACTGCGTCTGGAAAACAATGGTTGGCACGGCTTAGCTCTCGGCCCCTCTCGCTCGCCTGCACACTCGGGGAAGGGCAACCGGAGGTCTCTCTCCCTGTGAGCCTTACCAATGCCTCTTAGATAGCAAGGTCGTAGTGCTGTATTTCCAGCGTCAACTAAAAGAGGCGAACGCCGGACACACATTGAGCCCGTGTGCTGCTCCAGCGCTTGGCTGTGCAATGTGTCTCCAGCGTGGCCTGCTGTAGGTGACCGGAGAAATTCCAGCCCTTAAGACTCGCTATTTCAGGGGTGTTGGCTAAACAAAGGCCAAACAGCGCATCTGGGGCGGATCTTGGGGCATCAGTGTCCCTGCGGCAACCTTCCCCCGAATGAACCTGTGTGCTAGGAGCAGCCTACCTCTGTCGCTTGGGAACACCTTCAGCTTCTTCAGGGGAGGAGCGGCAGGCTCGCTGTTGGGGCACGCATCTAGCTTGTCTCTCCTATCCATCCTGCAAGGTAAACAAGAATCGTCTCATTCTTATCTAGCAATGGCGAAGGTCCCGCTTTTTTCGCAAGAACGGGGACAGCTATTACGGTACGACCTAGCGCCACGGTGAAGTTCGCCGCCATTACCTAAAAACTTTATTTCTGCAGAACTGCATACATCTGTGGTTTCGAGACGCACTACGTCAGTGACGCTACTTTTTTAGATAAATATTAGCGCGGTGCTGGAAGCGCGATCCCGCAACTTGCACGTTATAGCCACCGCGACATTTTGTAAGACGCATGGCACCAAGAATACGCTAAAATGATCATAATTACAAACCAGGGCACAGCTGTACAATCACCAAATAGATAGACAGTCACCAGCCTTACAAACTCGCCCAATCTTCAGTATTAAAAATGTTCAATACCTTGTAAGGTTCGTAGCTTTTACATTTTTTTTGTTCCCGACTAGGAAATAATAGAACACCCATCACTCTAACCTCCTCCACCCAAAGATGGCACTAAGCAGATGACGAACTAACTTTGGCAGAACAAGTTTAGAGGTGTCGTTCGTTGTCCTGCCTCTCTCATTTTCCTCCGAAGTGGATGTTATCTTCTGTCCCTAGAGGGTGAAAAAATCCCACGAGCACAAAACAGTTTACATAGAGGGTTTGTTTACACCACCTGGCGGCTAAATCAGAAGGCAACAAAGGGAGGTCGGCGAAACGTTGCTCTGGAGCGTTGGCTTGCGACAAAGCACAGTGATACGTGAAGGTGCTCTCTGCTCATCTGCTCACCTTGTCTGACCAAAGAGTCCCGGCCAGTCGGCGCTTGCGAGGGCTGCTGCTGCAGGAGGCAGCTCATCCGGCGGAATTTTGAGTTTCCTGCGGAAAAACAGGTGCGTCCTCATGCAAACCGTCACGCGCACCTTGCGCGAAGGTCCTCTTACTCTGCGGTGGGCTGGTCGTCGGGAACGATCACCTGACTGGTGTAGAAGCTGAGTTCCATGCCGGATACCTGAAAGAAAGTCCACTTGATTTTAATGATGACGATTTGACGTTTTATAGTGTAAATACTTCACGAGGGCCATACAACGCCAGGAGTATCCCGGCTCGTACTCGGCCTAGGGCGGCCATATTGCCTGATCAGTACACCTACCTTGTCTGTGTCCTCGCTGGGCGTAAACAGCACGGGTGGTTTAATGAGATCACTCATAGAGTAGAATTCGGACCTATCACAGGACTGGTGGTACATCTCCTCAATCTTCTTGCGGCCATCTGAAGAAAAACAAAAAAAAGTACAAAATCGGTCAGATCTCCCAAGCCTGAGTACGTTAGCATTCATGAACGCTCTTAGTCCTTAAGCTCTGAGGAGTCTTGCTTGATATTTTCAGACGTCCAGCGCCCAGTCAAACGACTCAATTAAAATAGCTAATTGATAAAAGGAAACATGTCGTGTCGCAGGAATTTAAGTTAACTTTATACGTACGCACTCACTTGCTATAATAGAAAGGGAGACTGGAGATATATTTTAGGCACGCAAATTAAGGTCAATTTCAGGGTGTTTCTTTTTTATACAGCAAAAAGTTGTACAAAAAATATTTATTTTTTTTTTGCCAAGGATTCTTTTGAAATTTATAGACGAGAGTGTTTTGTTGATTGTTTATAGGCAGCATATCAGGCGCTACTGACTGGATCATGCGGAAAACAGCATTTGAGTGCGCGCTGACTGTAAGGGGAGATCGAATTGTGACACTATGTAGGCAGCTGTACTAAGCTGAAAGTAAGTACCACTGACATTAGGTCTCAAGCATTCTTAATATGAACTTTTTTATGTCGCGAATAGGTTTATGTAATTGAGGGAAAAGAATGGGTAGCTATACATTTCAATTGTTTTGGCAATGTATCTTTTCTAAAACAGTGCAGTGCAACCATGAGCATCCCCTTGGGATGAAACGATTGTCTCCGGCATTTTATATCGGTCTTAAAGTTTACACATTTCGCAAGCGTGTCTCAAAATCACTGGTATGCTTTACAGGCATAATTCCTTTCGTATCACGTAGTTTTTGCGAGGGAGCCATCGTAACCTATGCCCGTACAGAACACGTGGCTCAAGCTTTGTTCAGTTGACACCAATGGTACATTAGGATGTCCTCACGACGTCTCCAGGAGCACGTGTTCTGTAAGGGCATGCGATGGAGTAAAACCAAGCTGCGGTCGTCGGCGCTGCTCTGGAGCGCTCTAGGCAAGGAGGGATGTTCCAATGGACGCCCCCACCCACTTGCACACTGGTGCGGAGGAGGACACTCACTGCCCGTGGCGGTGAGTTTCCGTTTGGCGGCTCTCCTCTCTTCGTCTCGGGTTTTCCGCTCGGCCCCCTGCGAAACGAAAACCGTGAGGTGCCATTCGACCTGCAGCTGGTCCAGGCAAAACTTTCCGCAAAACAAAGCCGTAGTGCCGGGTATTTTACGTCATCTACTGGAGGCCATTGAATCGCTCAGATTGGGCACAGGGGCTACGTGAGCGTTCGGTTAGGAATCGTGATCTTATCGATTGAGCACGTGCCCGTGCAGTCAAACGCTGTCGCAACACTCGCGTCTAATGGCCTTCGTTAGGTGACGTCAATAATCTGGCACATATAGCCTTCTCGTATAGAAGGCGTTGGTCCAGCACGATGACCCGGGCCGGCAGCCCGGCACCCACCTTGTCGCAAAAGACCTTGATTTGGCAGTAGCCCCGGTGCACGGGCGTGCAGCTCTCCCTGTACTCGTCGTACGTGTCGATTTGCAGGTGCAGCGGCAGCCCCTGCAGTGCGCCCAGATTGGTTCAGAACTAGCCCTTTAGCAACATTACCTAGAAGGCGAGGCTCGCGCCTTCCTTCTTCTGACGCCATCGCTCACGGATCTCCGCAGCGCCGTCTAGCCCTCGCCCGCGTCCACGCGAGCGAATCGTTGACGTGTTTGCAGCGTCTCGAAACTACGCTCCGTTTCACTCGAAGTCCCACCTCAGTCGGTGCAAAGATTCGACTCACCTCATCGAGCGGTATCAAAAGTGCAAAAATGCATATGCGGAGCGCAAGTCCGTCCCCTTCTTGCGCAGGATGCTGCGGGAACGTCAGAACGCCGAGCTCTGATTGGCTCTGATCGAAGTATAGTGGGTAGACCTCGAGGCAGCTTGCTTTTTGGTATACCCGCTGTCCTTCAATCGGAGTGAATCGGGGCTCGGTCTATTGACGTCATCATAACTCTCGCAAAAAAAAAAAAGCAGACAAACTTGCCTTCTGCATATGCAATTTTGCACTTTTGTACTGCTTGATGGGCTCCATAGGATCGTAGCGTCGGCTGCGACCGGAGGTAAAGCGAGACGAATTATAGAGACGTAACGACCGTTTTTCGAACCTGAAGTTCGACGTAGAGCCTCGAGGTGTTCGACCAAGTTCAACTTCTTTAAGAATATTGCCCGAATTGTGCTCATAAATATTTTAACTTGCCCTCCCCCCTTCTCAAAAAACAAAAAGAAAAAAGCTCACACGTCGGTTTTGTTTTAATTTGAGGGAATAATGACCCCTGTTTGGACAACAAAGAGTCCAAACAGATAAGCCTTCAATGATTCGCTTGGCTTTTAAGAGAAATTGTATACTCGTATACAGGGGGCTTGATTTTATGTTTAACATAAAAGCGCACGAGGGACGCGGGCAAAGGAAAGGAACGCGCAAGGCACACCTTTTTGCTTGTCCTTTGTGTGCCGTTAGCTCAACGTGTCATCGTACCAACTAGCCCGGCTCACCACCCTTCTTCCGTTTGATTTTAATTCGAACACATTTTTCTTTTTTAAAGGGGGTGAAAGTGAGACGAGTGCCGTCTTCACCGCGTGTTTATCGGGCGGACATTTGATAAGAGGATAATCGTTGTGGTAAGTTAGCTAATTAACTAAAATTAGTTGTGTAACAATTTAAATCTTGGTTTTAGGGGGCGTGCTGCAGTTTCTGTATTAAAGGCAATTACTATTAGAGGTCAGACCATTTACAACAATTTGCGAAAAGGTAATATAGTTAGTTCCGCTAACGATGGCGTAATGCCCAGGCCTCGTTTCCTAGGTTGGTTTGGACGCGGTGTCGCGCGGGGGACTCACCTTGACGCCTTTCTGGTTGCTGAAGTCCGTGCTCAAACACTGCACGGCGACGTTCACCTGCGCACGAAGCATTTTGATGTATGTAGCTCGCAGGATGAATAAACGCTCATGGCAAAAGAGGGAGGACATGCACTGAAGCTGACACCCTCAGACGACGTTATACTACCTGAGACAGGAGGAGGCATCATGCCGCTTTTCACACAAAGCCTGCATCCGCCATCTCCATACGTACACTAAATGTGCCCTGTGCCAACAGAGCGGGCATCAGCCATGACCCGTATGCCATCCGCTATGTTTGTCTTATGATGGTTTGTTTCAAACATCCTGTTGAATTTGCAGGCATCCTAGTGGACAAGGGGTACATCTGGAACTCTGAAAAGCGTTTTGTGATAACTATATTTTGTCTTCAAACCCTAAATTAATACACTTGGGTATAGTCATAATAACTGCAGTTACACTATTGTTAATGCTCATTAAAGTTTGTGCTCCCAGTTGTCAATGACTATATTATGTTACTTAACCTGTGGGTAAAATAACTGTTGGCAACGACCCTCGGATTAGCGTCAGATTATCTCACACGTTAGACTTGGCTACTTATCGATTGCTAAAACTGGAGCAACTTCCTTGGTAGTGAAAGTGCCGCTAATCTAACGATGTTTTCAGCATGTCCAGTATTCAGAAACATGCTATATTCCATAACTAACTACTGTAGAAAGGCAAATTGGTCAACATTATTGCGCTGATGTAATTAACTCCTGATCACCCTTTTATCTTTCAAATTGTTGAACAATGCACAGAAAACGGTCACTGGCCCCCATAATGAATAGGCGTCAAGGTGCTTCACATGGAGACAGATTCCTATATGCAAAGATATTAAATAATATTGCTTCGTTAGCAGAAATATTACATGATCACATTCCGTGGGTAGTTTTTCGGGTATGGTTTAAAAGACTGATGTTTCATTTTTTTTCTCTTGCTTGCGAGATTACTGCATCTCTGAAATATCTCTTAGACTAAAGTATAAATCTCGCCACCAATGGGAAATATTCTAGACGCTCTGGGAAACATCACAGATATCAATTAAGGCGCATAAAACGATCAGATTAAATTTCGTCGACATCTCAATTTCAGACACAAAAGAAAAGAAAATGTACAATGACTTTTCTCACTTCTTGACGCAACTAAATATTTTGTTCTAAATATTACAAACTCGGTTTTAGGGGCCCATTTTTTTTTTTTTTTTGCCGTTAAAAGGGTACCTCTGAGGACGACCCCAGCCGTGGTTTTTAAAAGTTGCAAAAATGCTCGAACTTTTCTGTCTGGTGGTGTGCCGCAAGGCTCAGTTCTATCGCCTTTCTTGTTTAACCCTTACGTAATTGATCTTCCTAATGCTATTTCTGAGTGTAAACTATAGTACTACGCAGGCGACACGGTTCTGATGTCATATCACGCGGATTATCACGTTGCCGTTCAAGAACTTCAGAAAGATCTTATCTCCGCAATGGAGTGGCTTTATGCTAACTTAATTAAATTTAATGCTTCGAAAACAAAACTTGTTTGTTTTAGGCACACACTCAAGCAGGTGGATGAATCAGATACAGTAGAGTTGCATACTTCCACAGTTCTTGTTGTTGCGGACCTCTTCAGTGTGTGAAATCGGTAAAATACATGGGAATTTACTTCGAGAGTGATATGTCATGGTGTACTTACAGATTATTGTAAACGATTAAGAAGCGTGCCATGTTATCTTTACAATATCAAAACGTTTTTGCCTTTTTTTTATAAAAATGATAACACAAGAAGTGACATATAGTTACTTATGGTACGGTATAACCATTTTTTTCAGCCTGCTTCCTTTCTTGGCGTGCCAGAGCAAATTCTTTAATGAAAAGAATTTTGAGGAGTGCTGCGTTTGATAGGCCGGATGTCTTATTAAATACACATATATTTCATGAACTTTAACCACCGCCTTCCGGAAAATTAAAAAAAAAAACAAAAAAAACAAGTCGTCCTCTGTCACATCTACAGCAGCGACCAATGAGACCATCAGTTCGTTTCGACGTACCACGTATCAGAACAAGATATGGTGATCGTATGTGAATGTATCATGTACCATATGTTTTCAACAATCGACCAAAATCATTGCTTTTGTATCATCTAAAAGGAAACTTTAAAAGACACTGCGAAATTTAGAACAATGAGTTGGGATTTCTGTTTCATTGTGTTATCATATATCGAATTCATTGCGGTTTTCTTCCCTTTTTAAATATATCCCTCGTCAAAATTTTCGAGTTTTTCTGAAGCATGTTTTTGAGGGTAAATACATATACCCCATATTGAATTGTTCTGTGACCACGCCACCTGCCGAGCTAGTTACACAAGACTTTGAAACTTAAGCTATATCCTATGTCCTATATTCAATAACAAAATTCAATAGAAGTTATCTTGACATTTAGCAGCGTTTCTGTTAATTACAAATTTACCGGCCGCTAAACGTGACATTGCGCAGGCTGATTTCAAGGATTGAACCGCCAAGGTTGATTCTGTGTCCAAACATTTCCGCTGCTATATTTCTTTAAAACAATAATATCAGTTGCAATAATTGTTAGTTAACGTAAGCACGATTCCCTATGCTTTTTATTTCGTGAGTTACCCTGGGCGATGCTTGTGTTCCACCGGGTAAACTTATGTTTGTGAGAGGGCGAGTTAATGATCCCAGAACCAGGAGTTTGACGCATACGTCATTGAACGATCAGGAACCAATCGAAGAGCGATGGAAGCACTTCCATTGACAGTCAAACCGCCTTTTCAAAGTTCTCAACAACCAAAATAATGTGATGAGCAAATCGGTTCAGCATTATAAAACACGAATAGTGCAAAAACCAGAACGAGTCAAAAATTACAGGAAAATCACTTGTCCTGTCTCCTCCTACTGTTTCTTCCCATTTGCACTATATCTTTACAGAAGGTGAGGCAGTCTTATGCGTACATTTTCGAGGCATGGACGCCAAAAGTTACTGCGGGATCTGATTCGAAATAATCAGCGGCTACTTATGTATCTTTAAACTCTCAGAGTTTAAATTACGTCCTAATTAGCGCGTAATCGGCTATCAAAATCATACAACGTAGGTATGCTCCATCGTGTTATGTACAGTTGTCCAGTGCCATTCGCTGTACAAACATCCGGAACGCCTTGTGCTGTACCAGACCTAGTTTCTCCGTCAAGTGCCCTGGATGGTCCTAACACAAATCTGTGGACTTTCTGGAGTCGAACCCAGGTCTCACCTTGGCGGGGCTCTCCAGAGGATTCCAGTAGAAGGCAATGGCGTTGTGCGTCACTTCTTCGATCTGGCCCATGATGCCTGTGCTGTTCTTGGTGTCTGCAACAGCCAGGAACAATAATGACGTCGTTAGCGCGACACTAAACACGACAGCATCCTTTCAAAGCATACATTGGAAAAAACAGCCTTGAAATCCTCCGGTAATCTCCTCTCGAGCCATTATCTTCACAACATGGGTTTTATAGTAAATACACTACTAAAATCGCACAGAAAACTGTAATCTAGGATCGCTGTTGGCTGCGTTTTAAAAGGAAAATAGACACAAACTATTTGTTGCAGACATGTCAAGTAAACCTCTTTGTGAGCAATGTTTTAAGCGTGAGTGGCACTAACTTCCAGAAAACAAAAGCAATTGTAAACAGCCATAACTCCAAAAAATTTGCTGGGATCAATAACAAAATATAGGTTCTGTTTTATAAGTGGACAATCTAAGTTCGCGGTGCACGGACGACGCTTTGTGAATCCTTTTATATAGAAGACTGCCGCCGGTAATGGGAAGCTACTCGTGCTTAAATGCCCCCTGTTGTACAAGATACTTCAACGGAATTTGCTTTACTGCTAATTATCAACATGTCAATGAAAAAAAAATATTATGCTTTAGCAAGAGAGAAAATATGAATGTTTGTACGTCTGTAGCGTGATAATAATAATCATCCGTGATTTCGCACGAGTGTTAAATTGTACACAGGCTGTTACAAGCATTCTGAAACATAGAATACACCCAATAACATACAAAAGCAATGAACGGGAATGAGAAATATACGTGTGCTTAATATTGTGCCGAACATAAAGGTATTCTATTGTCAGCGCTATTTAGGCCGACTGATATGAAGTTCTCATCAAGGAGATGATCGTCATGATAAAGCCAAATATAGTCGGAGGGTTCACTCACATGGCATCTGTGGGCAAAACAGACAAGCACAAAAACAAAGAGGGAGGGAAAGAGAGAGGTGATTAGTGACAGAGCGGGACGAAAATACGGGGCACTTGTACGTCCCACTGACCGGCATCGAGTATCCTCTGCTTGACGCTGTGCTGCCTGCTGTGCCAGAACTGCCACGCCTTGATTTCATCCTCGGGCGACTTTTCCTCTCGGAACACGAGCATCACGAGGCTCTGGGAAAGCAACCATAGGTGGAGCAGGCCATTTTGCAAAAATCTCCAAAACCCATACGCGACGCGAGCAACGAATTAATAATGGTTCCTCCTAAGGTTCCTTCCTTCGTCCCGGCAACCGCTACCACGTGACTCAGCAGTGCGCACGAGGAAAAGGGTACCGTCCGCTCCTTCGTCTGCTGCTCCAAAATGCTACCTCGCGTGGAGACCCGGGAGCACAGAGAGATAGTGCTAGAGCCTAGACCTATATAGACA
Source organism: Ixodes persulcatus (assembly GCA_013358835.2). Taxonomy (NCBI): domain Eukaryota; kingdom Metazoa; phylum Arthropoda; class Arachnida; order Ixodida; family Ixodidae; genus Ixodes; species Ixodes persulcatus. The sequence goes on from JABSTQ010009628.1 coordinate 55,723, forward strand.
GTTCCCAAAATGTTTCGTCTGCGCCGGTAAAGGCGTCGCCCGAACAGATCTCTTGGCCACGACAGCTGATACATTATGTTCACGAAAAAGAATAAGCACCGGAAAACAAGAAAAGAAACTGTCAAGCGGCCACACTCGCAACTAAATGTTCCAAGAAAAAAAAAAAACGCTGTAAAGTGTACGCTCTTTAATAGATGATGGTTATTGCTCTAACTTAAGTCTACTTCTGAGTAAGAAAACTTTAAACCCGCTCGTTCTGTCCTTAAAACTTCATTTGAAGAGTTTTGCTGTGCTAGCCAAGACCTTGCAAATCACCATGAAAAACGTTCTTGAGAAATAAACGAGATACACAAACATTGCATTAAAAAATGCATTTAAAATGGTGTGGTATTAATGGTGTGGTACTTTCTTGGTATTAAAACACAACGTTTAATGTATAAAACAATAACTAGTCAATTTTGGGCAGCTTATAAATTACATTAATGTATTTTAGTAAGGCTTTCTGTTGCGAGTGCGTTATCTGCTGACTAGACCAACTAGACGAAGATACCGTAATATGTACACGTCTGCCTTAAGAGTAACGACATCGGCTCACTTTGCCTTGGATGTTTTGACCTGCAGCACACGAAGGAGCGCTTCGCCGCTTATGCTTAATTCTGAGCGGTACTTCGCTGAAAAGTTTTTACCAGCGATATCTTCGAAATCCTATCCCGATTGCGTGGCGCTGCTATTGTGTACTGCAAAGATTGGCATACCACCCAAAAGAACACAGAGACGAGAAAAGGGAAAACAAATGGTTAACCTCAGCTAATTGTCTGCACGGCTACTCCGAGCCTGGAAATATGTGGCAACTGATGCCCTTGCAGTTTGTTTGATGATCCAGGGATATGTCTTTTTCCCTCTATTTTCCATGGAAGGTACTGAAGCAGATTACGTCCTTGATTCCCTTCCTGCTTTTTCTCAACTTTTCTAAATTACTGTCAAGACCTGTTATAGCGAATTCGGCTATAACGAAATAGAGGCTACAGCGAAGCGAACCGTTAAAACCGAAGTCGGTTATAACAAAATAGCGGATATAGCGAAGTGATTTCCGCCTCACCTTGACTGGCGTGTTCCTCAGGGGCTTGTCCGGGTCGGGGACGTACTCCAGCGTAATACCGTAGAATTGACCTGCTGAACGGAACGGCAGTCAGAGCCATGTGTGGTCGCCCGACACTCAGAGAAACTGCCCACCCTTGTTGATGTACGTGATGCGGTCGTCCTCTCGCCGCTGACTCGTTGAGATGGGCGACTCGAGGTAATATTTGAACCCTACGTCCGATTGTCTGCAAGAGGGGACGCAAAGCACCAACGTAAGGAAGGATCCTGATGACGTGAAAAGGCCGTACTGCTGAACTGTATGCGTCATCTACTGAAGGCCAGCGTAGCGCACAGATTGGACGTGCCGCGTCAACGTTAAAAATGGATCGTTTTCGATCAGTAAGAAGACGAGTCCCAGCTGAAAGCTCACGCAGCACTCGTGCTCAAAGTGTGTCCTACACGGGCCTCCAGTAGACGAAGTAGGGAATCCAGCGCTCGAGCCTTGCTTTCTAAGAGATGTCGGATGTCGTCGTCGCCGATGTCTCACATTTTTGGTATCTGTATCTTGTCCGCGTCCGAGGCCCTGCCGTACTCGTGCCAGGACCGACGCATCGACTGCGAGCTGCCCGGCCTGCTGCCGCTGCTAGCCGTCCCGTTCGTCTGCTCGGGGGAGGTGAGCATCTGCGCCTGCGACAGCTCGGAGTAGTCGAAGATCTGCAATACAGAAATAATATCGGTATCAGGCTTGGCCTGAGCTTCTCCTTCAGCCCATGTCGTTAATATACGAGCGTCAATTTTCTAAGTAGTTATAGCAATGACGCAGGATCATTTAGCTCCTACTGGCATTTTAAAGCTCTAGTATTAATTAAAAAGGAAAACAAAACAAAGAGGTAATATTAACTCGTTAATTTCTGTAAAGGACTCGCGAGGGACCTCCTCCCCCGGGTGTGGGGAAGAGGGGAAGCGGACGCACCCCGGCTGTCTTTGTTTTCTTTACTTTCGACGGGTGACCACGGTCCTCCCGAGCACCCCGCGGCGAAGACGTTGTCTCTTCCTCGAAGGGTGCGTTTTGTTTTGTGTGTGCGCGTGTTTTGTTGTGTGCTCCAGCGTCCCACAGAGCGCGCTGGTGACGATCGAGTTTCGAGCAAGGAGCTCTGGCGTTGCGCCACTCTGTCTGGAACCCAAGGCTGTGCCAATGTTGCGCAGCTGTGAGCTGCGGCCGTTGCAAATTTGATCTACGGCCGGGTCTGCCCCAGCCGACCATTGGAGGGTTGACACCACGTGACTTAGACAAAGTTTGAAACTATTGATTGAAACTTCCCTGAGGGCGAGGGAGCGAGTGCCTTCAAAAGCCTCGGACGAGGCGAGGGAGGGCAATTTTGGACTGATTTGAACATTTGTTAGACCTGTTCGATCCGAATATGCCAATGTCCCCTACTTTGTGCATATGTAAATAGTTTGCAAAATAAATTGGTTCGCCAACGAACTCGCAAAATCTCCATCGCCTCCTGAGAATTTCAACGACCGTCAGCCTGGCAAACCTTGCAGGCCAAAAGCACCACCAACGTACGAACGAACCATCACTATTTCAATGAAAATTATATCATCAGCACGATATCTAAAATATTATAAAACTGCACAAAACAAAAACAAAAATGTATTCATGTGGATGTCTTTCTGGTCTCAGCATTGAACTGAGTAAGCCACACCTTGGGCAAGACACCAAATATATTGATCTGAGTTTGCAGCCGGGCTCACCAACATGTTAGTTAAAGGGCCCATGAAACGACTTTAACATTGAGAGAACGTGCACCTTATTACCCTTTTTTTGTTTACTTTAGCACAAGGACCGTAAAACACGACCACTTCTCTCGAAATGTCGCGAATGCGCTGCGTAACCGCAAAAAAAAAAAAGGAACTATTTCTTGACTTAACTTCACGTACAGCGGCCATGGGAACTAACTTTGTGACGTCACGGCGGGTACGGTTATTGAGATTGCTTTTGAACAAGTATATTCTCAGTTTAATGGTAACGTTTAGAAATGATTTCGTTCCGACACAAACAAACGAATCGAAAGTTTTATATTCTTGTACAGTACACGAAGTTTTCGCAGCGCCATCTATCCGGAGTAAGTCAAAGCATCCCCTCCCCGCTGCTCCGCTGCCTAGCAACGTTGGCTGGCTGCTACCGGACGAGCGGTGTGATCAACGCGATATAAAAACCACGTTTCGGCAGCTGCCTGGTTCGTTTTCTTTCTCGTGCGCCTGGTTCGCCTGCCTGCAACTATACTCCGTTTCACCTTATGTTGTACCGCTGCGAAGGCTAGAAGCGCGAGCTCATAGCGTTGGCAGCTGCCCTTGGTGCACGAGAGCTTGTGCCGCCAAGGTGTGCCATAGAACGAGGACCTCGCGCTTGTAGCCTTTCCTGCGGTACAACACAAGGTGAAACAGAGTATAGGAAGTATTCACTGGCGGCCATAGCTGTGTGCGCAACTGCTGAGCGCGTGCTGATGGCTAGCTTCCAGGGTTTTTTTGCAACGTGCATTCGACATCGCCAAAATGGCCGGTCTTAGCAGCCTATTAATGGGGAGAGAGGGGAGAGTCTGCTTTCGCTGTAGCAACGTCCACGGTGCTAAGGAGAGGACAAGACCGGAACCCGCGTACCCCGCGGCGCCTCATGCGCACGTGACCCGGGAAACATTGTATGAGTTGAGGGGCATCCCCAAACGCCATCTTATTTGGCCGGAAGTCCGAAAATCGTTTCATGGGTCCTTTAAAGGTCATGCCAAACAGAAATAAGCTTTACTCAACGAAAATTTAGTAAAGGATTAGCGACATGAATGTTAAAGGGGTAGGGAAACGAAATTCCAGCGCTCATTTTCTAGCTTTAATGTGTTGCATGTTGCACCCTAATCTCAAAGACACCAGTCTTCCGTTGAAAGGCACAAGAAAAGTAATTTTAAAGCTAAATAAACGATCTATCAATGTGCACCTGGTGGATGCATGCGGAGCATATTTGGAAGGTGATCTAGCAACGTTGTGGAACTTGCTACGTAGTCGTGACGTAGCAGATTCCTTCGGAGCAGCGCCGCTCTTTGGCATTTCAACATTTTCCTTCTTAGCTTTACTCCTCAACTCACAAATCGCGCATTGAACCAAACAGTCCGAGAAGACGGAAAGGAGGGACTCCCCTCTTTCTCGGACCCTCGTCTGTGCACCCGGAATCAGCCATTCTCCCCCTAGAAGATTAGCCCGTCGTTCAAAACTCGGACAAAAGTTGTTTTTTTCACCCAGTTCACCCCTAAGCTGACAGTGCTGTGGAAGCTACGTGCTCCTTGGGCCAGCCACACGCTCGTCACCCCTCGGGTACTTCGAACGGCTCGGTTGTAACGCGTTGACGCTATTGACACCACCACAATGCTGACAACGCCACCAAGGGCAAAGCTCATAACCCCGCCAGCCTTGCTACATCACGAATGCGGAGAATCTTTTCTTTCTGTTTTTGTTTGCGCCGGATATCCCATGACGCATCGCGCTCTCCGTTCGCTTCTCTTCGGGCGCTCGCTTGAGTGCACCGTTTGGAACGAAAAATATAGCCAGTCGTTCAAAATACAAACGTGCGATTATCATTTACGGTTATTATCCATCATGCTTGACCCATTTCCGAACGAAATTTGAATATTTCAATTTTTGTTTCCGTACCCCTTTAAGCTTCCTTAGACTACATATATGTTAGGCCTACACGACATTGAGTGTTCAGTGCATCTTAAATTCAGTTCCCACCTGCGGTAGGCTGGCGGACTCCCTGGGAGTCATGGTGGCCTCTCCGATGCCGGAGTCGGGCGATGGCAGGTCAACGCTGAGCAGGCTGCCTTTAAAGCCGTTGACGGCCGCCGCAGAGCCGTTCTGGCGGATGTAGCGGTCCACAAAGCCAGGCTCCGGCTCGGCGTAACCACCGCCACCCGCCGCCGCAGCGGCCGCCGCAGCCACAAGTTGCTGCTGACGCACCGCCTGCTGGTACTGGTCTCCGTTGCCCGCAGAGTAGTAGTCCGTGCTGGGCCGGTAGTACTCCGATGCCCCACCGGAGTAGATGGGCCGCGGGGGACTCGCACCGCCCGAGAAGGCGCTCGTGGTCAGCACGCTGAACAGGTCTCCCGAGTAGGGCTGCGCCGGCTGCACCGTGGCGAAGACGGGCGAGTAGGGGCTCTTGGGCTCCATCATGTCGTCCGACTTGGGGCCCTCGGCAGCCTCCTGCTTGATGACCACGGTGGCGGACACCTCCTCGGCCTTGGGTTCGTCGGCGAGGGCAGCCTCAACGAGGTCCCCGCCGTCGTTGGCTTCGGACTTTCCCATGAAGAGCGCTTCTTGACGGCTCGTCGCCGGGGACGCCGGGCTCTTGCTCGTTGAGGGGGGTGACGAAGAGGACGTGGCTGGCACCGAGACCGCGTGGCTGCAACGGTACCGCCACGTGAATCTCGGCACCCAACTGATCCTCTGTCGTCGCCTTGACTAATCCACTACACTCGAACGAAGCAATGTTTGCTCAACAGGTCCACAGGCCTTAGGCTTGTCAAATAAAAAGTTGGGCCGAAGTTTACGGAGCACCCCGACTGAACTCTCGCGACGATGACGTAAAGGGTATGCCGCCAAAGTCTGTTAGGCGCGCTTCGTTAACTTTTGGCTTCCACTTTGGGGAGTCTAGACTCTAGAGCCTCAGAAAGACCCAACAAAATAAGAGAGCAATCCTTCTATGTTATGGTGGTACGTCTTTGAGATGAAACCCACTAGAAGCCTCAGAATGTGTTTTTTATGCCCAAGAGGAAGCATAAACCTTCTTGGTGATCAAGGAAGGCTTGACGAAACTATCCAGGATATACTTTATTTCTCTTTCTCATACTTTCTTTCTCTTTTTCATGTCCCTGATAGTGTCGTCCAATTCCCTCAAACATCAATGGCGTCTCACTATGCGTGTTTCTCAAGATCGAGGGATATTTCGCTCGACAATATAGGCCGGTTGCTTCTTTGTTTTTATATTCATTTTTTTCTGGAGAGCAAAGCCAGTCCCAGTGTTCAAGAACGACTCATCAACAACAGTCTACAAAAAGCAGATTACGAGCGCAATACCCCTCTGCTCTTGCACGAGAGTTAAGCTAGAGTACGGCAGTACGCTACACTTGAAGGGAGCTACATATTGCATTTCAGATCCGCCTTGAAGATATATAGTCTGAACTACCATCCTAATTCAAAGCAGACGATTGATAGCCATTACTTTAATGCAGAAGTGTTTCTGAACAAGGGCAGCTCGGTCAATTGAATCATTGACGCCATTAAAGAAAACCCTTGTTCCGCTCGTATATTTACAACATTAAACCTAGCCTGCAGGCTACGGTGCACTCCAGGGTATAATTTTATGCGAATGCAGAGAAATAAAAAGAGATTCGGAGTCGCTGTTTCACCGCTTGAAGAAACAGCAATCAAGCTGACTTGGCGTGCCGGGAAGCCATCGACGATGGACGATCGAAGGCATTTGAAAAGGGGGAGGAGGGGGGCAGCGAACCGCGCTAAGATAAGGGCGAGTTCGCCGTCCTACTCGAGTTGGGAATTCGTCGAGCGTCCATGTCTGTGGACACCGACTGCAGGACTGCCATCGAGATAAGGTTCCCCACGTCCAAGGACAGCGCCGCCGAAGCAAACGACGTGGAAGGTGACGCCGTGTTTTGGCCGAAGAGAGCAGTAGCCGCCACCCAAAGGCATAGATTACATGAAAGAGTTGGGAGGAGACAGCTGGCGTGGCCTCCACAACGGCTCGTCAATTACGTCACAGACGCGTCGTCGTGATTGCAAGAGGCACATTCTGGGGGCCATTTTGTCGTTTTCGAGAGCTCTGTGCAGCGCTGTGGAAGCCGCGGAAGGGGGAGGGAAGATGTGCTTTTTCTAGGCACTTCGTGGAGCAAAATATTCTACGATGGGTTCAGTGTATGGTACCTGGAATGCTTCTCCGACTGGTGTGTTTACCGCGTCCTGTAAAGTGGTCTCTCGACTTTCGCGCGTGATGATGCAACAGATGTGTCACGCCGTCGCAATGGTGGTAGAACGTCCACCACCATTGCTGTGACCCTGCCGGTGTCACAGCAATGGTGGTGGACGTTCCAAACGCATGTTCTGCTGCAGGTCGTTCTCCAGGTTGCCAGACCACGGGACCTTCGTCAACCGGGGGTTGGGACACCGTGATGACAGCGACACTCGCGTTCACTCATACGTTTGGCGACACCTTCAACACCCAACCGTAGGAGCACATCGGACAGCATGACACTCCGGTTTTTCTGAAGTAATTTGTTGCCACTTCTTGACCACTTTTGATGGATGGGTGGAGTGGGGCGCTAAACACACCATTCGGAGACGAGTTCTAGGCAGCGTAGTTACGGCTGTATGTCGCGATTATGTTGTTATAACTTACGGATGATTAGTGAGACGAGAAAACCTGCAGGTGTATCTCGTCTAACTTATTAGATAGTTTATTAGCTCGTTCCGATACTTCCGATAACGATACCCGATTCTCCGCTGACGCCTTTGTGTATGCATCACATCATTATCGGGTATCGTAATGGGATATGTGCAGGAACGATCTACTAAAACTCCCTATTGATATCTATAACTACCAAACAACAACCTCCCGACAATTTGGCGCCCGCCACAGGACAGTGTACAATAAGGAGGCTGCCAATTTAGACGCGCCTGGGAATATTGGGAACTGGGGTTGATTTTGATTTTGAAACTCCACACACCATATTTTCTCACGTTTACACTTGATGAAACGCAAAAAATGTGAGGCGAAGTACTGGTCCTTCCACTTTGCTGAACTGTTGGAACTACAATCAGGTTTCTCTTCCCTCATGCTGGCGGCCGAAACTACGAGCAGTTTGTCACAATCGCGTACTTCCGACGCGTCACATAACTCAGCTGGTTAAGATCAATGTTCTAAAGGAGAGAAGTCAGAAGGTACTTTAGGGGGCTCGTACAGGTTTGACTTTCATTCAGAGGGAAGAGTGAAAGCAGGATAGTTAATTTCCCGCATTTCAGGAACATGCACCTTCAATTAATTTTTTAGTTATAATTTATTGCTTTGTATTCTCGCTACACCACTCCTTCTGAGCTCGATCAGGGTTTGTTTCAAATTCTAGGCATAGTCGAACGAATATATACTGCATTCTTTGACCGGATGGGTTTGATTAGTCAATTAGTTCTCTGACAATGTGTTGTCTCACTTCAATATAGAGTTGGTGGGATAAAGCGGGTATTCGAGAGCATTGTCAGTTGCAGGTTAAGGACAGCACGACATGCTTCACCCACAAAGCCCTCCATTTTTTGCACTTTAGCAGAGGGAATGCTGGAGAGAAGTCGAGTGAAGAGTGAGACCGCGATCATGGCCACCAGAGAGCTTTATCGGAGGGGTCAAATAGCGGAGAAACTAAGCGTGCAGAGAGAGCCAGTGATGTCGATCCTTCAACCAACCACCGGCCAATGTTCTTAAATCTATCAGTCGACTATAGCTCCACGGAAGAGAGTCGTTCGAAAGCGGTTCTTCCCTGTCGTCTGCGCGGGAGAAGGTACGAGCGGATAGCCTTCCTAGCACCCCCAGCGGTAATACTGCAGGGGCAAGGAAGAACCGTTTCCGAACGACGCTCTTTTCTGTGCAAACTTTTGCTCCAACTTTATATTCACAAAAAAAAAAAAAAGAAATTCACAGTAGAATTATTTTTGATCGTAGGTAATGTGCATCCAACATACCACCGCTTCAGACGCTAGAGTCAGTTGGGCTGGCCGATAGAGTAGCGAGTGCCACCGAGCGGACGCGCCACGTAAAGGCGCTAGGCATTCTGGGAATCTGGTCAACTGACTTTGATAGATATTAACGTTGCCACTGGCACTACAAGCAAAGCCGGCCGCGATAGCGCCGCTCTTGGCCCGCTCGGTATCGCTTTCAAGCCGCGTACAAGGCTGACATCTCTCTTCCTGTGGCACCTACTACAAATTGTCTAAGCGAAATTTGACAGCCCGGTTGTGAAATTAAGATCATGCTTGAATTCTTCAAATATATTATGCCTCCAAAAATGAAAATGTAAAAGTTAATTAGACCCTTTTAGTATAATTATAGCAAAAAACCCATTTCGTTTACTTTCTAGTTGACGCAATGGCCGGTAACCAGCTTTATCTCAAGAATAGGAAAAGAAAACGTACTGACAGCTTCTTTCAAAACAATCTGGACCAACTGCAAAAAAAAAAAAAAAGCCTTTACAGGCGCAATTCCAGCAATGTTCCAAACGGACGAAAAATATTAAGATTGGTAACGGAGCATCACAGTTAAATTTCGCCCCGAATGTCACAAGTATCAGCGCCAAGCACCGTCCTTGAAAGTTGCGAGCAGATCGAGACTATATATGCTAAATTTCACCTCATGATGTAACGCGCAGGAATCTATAGAAGCCGATGCGATGACCTGTAAGTGCCACGTGACCTTCGGGCGGGGAGCGGCGACTCGCGGGAAACGTAGTCACGTACGTGGTGCATTGAATATTCGCAGTGTTACATTGACTGCGACGGCTCGTAGCGTCCACCGTGTTCCATGGTAATGCGAAGCGGAGGGAGAAGAGAACACGCACGTCCATATCTCGGGCAGTGTGGCGGCCATCTGCTGCTGCGGCTTGAGGGCCCCGGCGTACTCGTACATGAGGGCCTGCTCCTCGGAGATGTTGAGCATTGCCGTGGTGGCGGCCGTGAGCGGGTGGTCGTAGTAGGCCCTCCAGGCGGCGGCCACGCCCCCCGCCGAGGCCGGCCCCTGGGGCGCGTCCCCCCCGTCCGGCAGCACCATGGCGCCCGACATGCGCTGGTCCGGCAGCACCAGGGCGGCCAGCTGCTGCTGCTGGTCGGGGCCCTCGACCAGCACCAGGGCCACGTTCTTCACGCAGGCGCCCTCCTCGAGGTCGGACGCAGGGGAGGCCCCGCCGCACTGCGCCGTGACGGCAGCACGGTGCATGCAAGGACCGGGCCTTCGTCAAGGATCATCCCTCCTTCCCTTCTTTGGCGGCACCGCGCAGAAAGAAGCAACGCCTCTGATAGAGCAAGGCCGGGGGCTTTAGTGTCTACGTCACCTAAAAGGTTAACGCGGTGCACAGGCTGGATGTGAGTGCTGCGTCACAAAGGCAGAAGGAACGAGTCTTCGTCAACAGCATCCAGAAGGAGCCCTAGTCAACAACATGCTCCCATCCCTTCCTTCTTTGATAGCACAGCTCAAAAAGAAGTGACACCTCCGAGGTAACAAGGCTGGAGGTCTAAGTGCTCACGTCACCTAAACAAGGCCAACCCGGGGAACAGATTTGATACGAGTTCTGCGTCTGCGTTCAACTTGAGCTAGTGCTCAATCGGCGAGAAGACGAGTTCCAGCCACTCGTTAGCGCAGCGCCCTTGTCTAATCGGTGCCCAGCTACGGCCTTCTTTGAATGACGTAAACAATTCTGGCCTGTAATGTAGGAGGTTTTCGCAGAAGTTGCATGCTGTGAAATCAAAAGCACATAGGTTCTATACTTTGTTTCCTTTGAATTCAGAGCGAAGCAGACTTTACGAGATGGTGAGTTCAATAAAGGAACGTGAAGATCGCTTTCTCTTTTTTTTTTTCTGTGGGGAAGTGGGGTGTTAAGTAATTGCTTAATTTCTGCAGCGGCTTCTTCCTCTGTTCATGCCAAGGATCTAAGATCGTGTCTGCAGCCCCGGATGCAACGAAAATCATTTGAGCGTTTGTAAAAATTTTAGGTTATGGGGGAAAAAATGCGGCGACGGTTACTAGTGTTGGTATTCACCTGACGGGTGTATCCGCAAGCTCCCGGTCTCGAGTAGCGGCCTTTTCAAAATCACATTGGTTACGTTAGTGCAGTTTAGCTTAGTACAGCGTTAAGCTAGGCTAAAGCTCTACGTACGGGTTAGGTTAGTGCGCCATCACATGTACACATCTATATAATCTGGTGATACGAGGTCATTTATTGGCAATATGCTTCTTCGCGTACTCTCTGCACGTGGCTCGAGATCCCCCTGTTAGAACTCCCAGTTTTAACTTGTTTTCGGGTACCTTTGTGGTTGGGCTATTTATTTGTATTTTTTTCCGTGATCACGGGCATTTGGTAGAACGGAAAGTGGTACGACAATAAGAAGGATACGAATATTGAGGCACCCTTGGTCGGGTTACGCTGAATTAAGTTAGTTTAGGTTAGGCTATAGGTTATGTTAGGGTAGGTTACGTCAGTTTAGATTAGGTTAGGTTAGGTTAGCTTGGTTAGGTCAGAGCCGTTTATACTGAGAGAGTTTGGCCCTCTTAGGGAGATTTTGACATCATGGTAACCCCAGCAGCGTAGTCTGACAACCGAAGGATGACTCTTTCCGTCCGCCATTTTGTGGCTCTGACTTATAGGAACTCTATGTGATTTCTCAGAAACAAACAAGACAAAGAAGTAACGCCATTTCATGTTATCGCGAAACCCGCTCGTCCTAGCGGGCAACAAGCTCCGCGCATTGGCCGAACTCTCTCAGAATAAACGGCTCTGGGTTAGGTTATGCCAGCTTGGTTAAGTTAGGTTAGGTTAGGCTGTGTTCATTTCTATGTATCAAGTCAGGCCTGCGGAATCGGGCCAGCTGGTATGGCAACACTCAAAATGAGAAAGCACCGAGATCTCTTCGCATTGATATCGTTTCCCCTTGTTTCTAGTCACTTTTGAGATTCATATAAAGGATTTTTTTTTTTCTAGGAATGCTCACCTGCTGCTGGGGACCTTCCTGAAGCGCGGCTAGCGCGCTGCCGGAGACTTGTGAGCCCGGCACCACCACCAGGGTGTGCACGGAGGAGTTGCCGGGAGCGCCGGAACCGTTGCTGGGAACGCTGCTGCTGTTGCCACCGCCGCCGCCAACGCCGCCGCTTTCCGCCGGGGCGCCGCTGCGCAGAGAAAAAGTACATAGATCTCGTCAGGCATTCGTTCGCAGAAGGTACGCCGATGACATTTTATGGGATGCTGTTAAAGTATACCCCAGTGCAGCGGAACCACTCTGTACGCCAGCAACTGGTAAAGACGAGGTAATATTTCGGTGAAGGCCCGCTCACGTTTGCTCACCACCGAGTTTTCGCGATCTCTATTCGATGAGACAATACAGCGACAGGCTGGCGCCATTTATGAGGTGACCCTGAAACTGCATTTCCTGTCGTTTTTTGTTTTTTTTCTGTCGTCACCGCAGTCTCGGGTGATTCTACAATTATGAACTTACATCATCTCACTTGCGCCCTCGCGTTTTGTTCGTTAAAGCGCGGGTTTTTCAGTGTTTGGAAGATCAAATGCACGTACTCGCTATGAAAAACGGTTGTTTGTAACATCGTAAAAACAATTTTAAGGTCGAGAAGAAAATCATTATACTCGAGAATAGAGGAAATATACAAAAAAAAAAATGCCGAGTGTTTCACGCCTACCCAACAGATGACGCCAGTGTGTTTCCTCGTCGTAAGAGGTTCTAGAAGATTTTAAGGCACTCGGTCATGATTGGTTGCAAATGTATATACCAAACATTAAAAAAAAAACATCAGTGAAGTGTGTAACACTGTAGTCACTAACAAGATGAGAGCAGCAGGGCACCCTCTTTCGAACGCCTGCCCTCGAGAACGCACTCTTTGCCTTCCGCCATGCTTCGTCTGCGCGCGCACACTCAAGGCTCACGAGAAACCGAAGCATTATCGAAGGCAGCAAGCTCGCGCTGAAAGCGGAACGACTGAGACTCCTTCCTTCCTGTCGTTCTCACCTCCTCAGGGGCCATGCTAGAGACATCTGGGGCACTACTATAGCGAACGACTGATATAACGAATAATTTGATATAGCGAAAACACTGATATACTGAGAAAATATTGAGACATGTCCATTGACAGAGGTTACAGGGATGACAGTTTTAGTAATGTCGTTGAGATATATCTCGAGACAATAAAAGCTTTATTACAGACTGATAAAAAAAAAAGCATTCGTAATGTGACGAAATTTTAATGTGAACTTGTAATACTGTTGCAGGCGGTTGGGACACTGATATAGCGAAGACCTTATATAGCGATAATAGTTTGATATTTACTAATATATTTTTTTTTCGAAATGAATTACAGTTTTTTTTTTAAGAGGATCTACTGTAATTAGCAATAAACATCATTTCTTTACAATCCAGGTAGTATAATCAAGCCAACAGTTACTTTAAAACTGCAATCTCAGTCAGATTCTTGAATCAATCTACATTAAAAAAAGCTATCAGTCTTAATATGATCTATACACGCGCACAAAACAGACACATGTCTTTATTCAGTATATTTTCGGTAAAACAAGGCCTCAGTTTCCCCGTCATAAATTTAAAAAAAGTATATGTAGTCATTTCGTGTTTGAAAAAGCACATTTTCGTTAGTTTGAAAGTCAGCGGTGCTCTGCAAATAAGATTTCATCTTTTCCTGGTGTTAACTGTTGCCAAATAAGCATGAATCTTGGCTTATCACGTTCTTCGACGCTTCATGAAAAGTATTTTCAATATATATGAGCGCCCGTCACCCTGCGGCGTGCACCCACAGGGGTGCATCCATACCCGTCCTACAGGGCTTGTGCGTGGCGGCTCATCATTCAGCGAAGATAGAACAGCGCCATTCTCCTCGTGAATGTTTACAACGACGCAACACCGGGTATTCCCGAGGTTATTGGGCGTTATTTGAGAGGAGGTAGAAATATAGGGGCGCTTTATCCAGCTTGTGTTATACAGAGCTTGGTGTTTAGCCAACATGAAGCCCGTGGACTGCATTCTTTACGTCACCCACCTCGAATGAGCGCGGTGCACAATTTTGGCAAGAATGCTGCTTCGCTGTTCGACTGGGCTTCGAGTTCAATTGGTGCTTCACTTCTGCAACCCGAGCACTTGCCCAAAGGGGATGCGGCGTTCGACGCCGCAGCTTCGCCTGCCGAGCGGTGCGTCATAAACAGAAGCAAGTAATGAAAGTTTTCTTTACGGGTGAAGACTTCGACTTAGCAGCCGGGGGATCCCCTGCCAAATAAATTCGCGTATCACTATACGAAGCTGAACGTGCGGGCAGCGATTGGTGTAAAGGTTTGTGCATAAAACGCGCACGTTGTGCTTCTTTCAAGTAGTAAGAACTATGGGACACCAACCAAATGTGGCGATCTCGCGAGTGAACGGTACACCGAAAAACGACGTGGTCATTTTTAAAACACGCTTTTTCAGGCCTCCTGGCAGTCACTGTGTATAAATAAAAAACTATACTGCTCGTTTTTGTGTCCGTCTGCGAAACTTATACTTGTCTAAACCATATAACATATTACGAAGGAGGGTATGCAAACAAGCGGTATATCAGTGGCAGTTCGCTAAGCCAGCACCCGCTCGGAAGTTTGGGATTCTACTGTGAAGCCTAAGTGAAGGCTACTTGTCTCCTCCTGGGGAGGCATCGCTGAGCCGACCCCGCAGGATCTGTTAAACCGAGGCGCCATCTCTCGGTATCTCGAGTGAAGTTCTTTGCACAGCTGAGATTTAAGCTACTCCATTTGTGACAAACAAAGAGTGACTCTCTGTTCATCACAGGACTTCTAGGAAGTCCAAGGAAACCCCATACAGAGGTCCGCTCCGTGGAAGGTGCATCGAAGAAACCTCGTTCGTCGCGGAGGAATCGAACCCGACACCGAACAAGTGCCCCGCCGTCAGTGCGGAAGACGCTCCTCCGCGTTCGCAGGCGTCGAAGGTCGACGACTCGCGCGCCAGGGTGACTGGGCACTCGGGACGGCGAGGAGCGTCTGTGCGGCCCCACGACGCGCCCCCGGGCGTAAGCGATAACATGGACGGGGGGAAGGGGGGGATGGATGGGGTGGCTAGAGCGCATGCGCAAGACGACCCCTCGCGTTCGCCGACCTCCGGTGTAGCGTTGGGCCAATGCGCTCCCTCGTGCAGGGAGGGCTGCCGCTCTTCCCAAGGGGTACAGCGCAGACGCCACGAGCAACAGCAACACGCGCGAGCGAAGGCTCGGCAGTTTAGTTTACCAACGAGCGCGCTCCGCCTCGCCGTTTAGCTGAAGCAGAGAGAGGGCTGGGGAGATAGCCGAGCCAATCGGAGCGCCGCAACCGTGCCACGTGGAGCTCGGCCGTCAGGAGCGGCGATGTACGTGGAGTCAAGGTCACGTGGCGAACTCCGGCCGTTTGATTGGACCGGAGCAAGTGGCGTCATGGGAACCCGACTCAACGGCCCAGCTCTCGTGTCGCCGCCTCTCTTCTTTTTTTTTTTTTTTTTTGCTCACATGCATAGTCTCAAGGAGGGGAGTGCTGGGAAGGAACGACCGCTTGCTGCGAAAGGTCTTACGATGGACCGTAGAGGACGCTAGGAAGAATCGAAGCCAACTGCGTGCCGCGCGAGTGCCACGTGGCCTCTGGGAGGGGTGCGCAGCGATGTCCGGGGTACCCAGTCAGGTGACACGTTTACGCCGCTGGGTTGGCTGGGATCTTTCGTAGCGTCAGCTTCGGCCCATCGTCAGATCAAACGGAGTATAGCAGGGCTGGTCGTTGTAACTACTGGTACGCGGTCATATGCGTGGACGACATCTCGGTGATCGGTTTCTGTTCTTGATTACAGAGCTGTCGCCATCGCGATTTACGAAACCGCTTGCAGAGTACACTACCATCGTTTGGCGTCCCACATTTCGAAATACAGGATAATACGTGCCGGATTCAGTGCTACAGGCGTTGCCGAAATATCGACGACGGAATACGGAATCGGTAAATTGAAAATACATTTAGCCAGTCACCACCCCAAAATTAGAGCAACGCGTTTGTGTAATCAATAAAATGTAAGTCCCGTAACTTCGTCGTTGTTTTCGGCTCATGAAAATTGGTACGATTGCGACATTGCAGATGATGCCGTCGGCAATTGAAAGGAGACGATAGGACAAGGTGATAAAACAGACAAAGGATTTACGAAGGCCAAGCCAGCACGTGCGGGCCTGTCGCGAGATTGTCGGGTGCGCCACTGTCTGGTCGTCGTATTCACCTTCGTAATAATATATGCGCATATCTGCAACGTCGAATAAACATACGTGCCACAACTCGAGAACTTCTGGCAACTATGACAGATATTATACATAAGTGCCATAGTTGAAAAAAGAATGTGCTCAAATACGACCTTCAAGATAACGTCATCTGTTCCACCCCCTGTTTGTATTTGGCTTCTCGTTCCTTTTACCTTTCGTAATGGCGCTATCACCAACTCGCCTGCGCGTTGAGTCATTTTTCAAGTTTCCTTTGTGCCTCAGAAGGACTGGACCAGTTTTCTTCCGGCATTGAACGCTTTGAAGGTCGGAGAGATCTTAGAGAAAAGTGAAATACTTACACGATTTGCAAAACGTCCTAGTACTTAGGAGATCGTTCAAGAGTGTGGTGAGCAAAGCGCTTCCTTGGTATTACTGTCAGGCTTCCAACGACAGCGCAGTTCTTCGCGCCTGATCCTCATCGCTGGTTACCAATTTCCTCATCGCTGGTTACCAATCTCTAGAATCCCTGGCGGGATTCCAGAGAATTCGTTTTAAGAGCATCCAGTGCAGAGAAAAATAAACCGATGCAGATCTCCCATGCACGAAAAAAAGTTACAGCAGCATTGAAGAGCACTTAAGAACGGTATCACGACACCCTTAACTGCTCTACCGCCTTACTTACTCGACAGTTGAAAGATACTCATCCGCAGGTGACCTGACGCAATTACAAATGTCATAACTATGTTGCTCTTTCCTCGTTATTATTGGACCAAAAAATTAAAGAAATTTATAGTTCTCTAGGAAAACTCCTCTCGTACATGGAATATTTATTCAATATAGCCATTGAAACAACCTGCGCTGAAGCCCTTTGAAAGGGGTACGTTGCCGATTTCCCGCACCCCATTGCAACGCTCGTTCCTACACCTCTTTTACACCTTTCAGAGAATGGAGGTGTCCCGCAGCGTCATCATCATCATCATCATCATCATCATCATGATCATCATCATCATAATCTGTATTGCCTCAGGAACGCACAAAGGCAGCAGCCCGTATAAATAGAAATCGCAATGCCTCCTGCTATGATGGCGATTATGCGATTACTTTAAATTCGGGGGCTGAAAAAGTAAAGTCATGGGTGTAAATAAGTGCGTTCAACGTCTTTCACACCCTAAAGGGTGTATATATACTTTAATGTGCCCTACATTACAGAAAAATGTAACGCGCAACCGTCCACTGGCTCGACTACAGAGCAGCGCCGCTCGATGACCCGGAAAATTATATCGGCTTCACCTCCGCTGAACCGCCGAGATGAAACCATTGCGAGCGAAAGGTACCGGCACGTGAAAGCCGCACACTGGCACCCCATTAACAACGAGTGGGTCACCGTGCTCCTTGGCCAACGCGTGTTTCCTCTCGCACCAACAATTTATCGTCGAACGGGACAATTGGGCCCAAGTGAAATGTTGGGAAACATTCTCGACAACACTGCAAAGGGTTGATTCGACACGTTGTTCAAAGTGGGAGTGGTGCTGGACGGTAAAATTTGCGAGTAACGCTCGTAGCTCACGCGAGAACCCTCGTTGATGCGCGCAGCATATGCATCTGTACCCCGAATAGCGTCTATAGAAACACTCTTTCGAATGTCTTCAAGGGCAACTCCATCTCGCGCAGCCGCGTCTGCCCGAACAAATATTTTGCAATTAAGCGACGACACTCTAAAAAGAGTGTTCAAGCTGACTTTTTTTTTTTTTTTTTTGCAGTACACCGAGACAATCAATCAGGGCGAACAATGCAGGAATCCTAATGGATGACAAAACTCAAGATTAATATTCGACCAAAAAAAAAAAAAAATGCAGCGTTTCACTCGCTGTTTCTGGGCACATCGCAGTTTTCGTACATAATAGTGTTCCGAGCATTGTCACTTGCTCGAATCCTTTCATTGTTCCCCGCGATTTTCGCGTGCCATTTTTAGAGAGAGTGCATAGTAAGGGGACGGATGCTTTCGTGTGGCCGTCTTTAAAAATGGGCGATACTGTTTCCGTCGGTTATGGTCGTACATGTCGAGCCGGTCATCGTCTTTGTGTAATGTTTCGAAACCTTCATTCCGACTTGGAAGAATGAAAGCTGACACGCGGCCGCTATTAAAAGAAGGCAACTGAGTATACCGTCCCTTGGTGGCTTTGTGTCCCTCACATCTTAAGGAACGTGGCGCGTGCCGAGTTCTAAGCATTTCATCATCGCTCCTCAGCCAATCAGGTTGCGGCATTAGCCCATAAGAACACCGAGGGAGGAAGCACGAAGTGTGAATGCAATTGGCTACGCCTTTCGTTTCTTAGTCTGACGATAACTCGGAGAGTAATAAAATAGTTTACTCCTCACTTTGTCTCGAGAAAAGCGCGGGTTATTTTTCAAAGGGCCTCGAAGTACCATAGATGTATTCTAGGGCAATAGTATCAGTATACGTGATACCCTAAATGTCGCACGTATACTACACGTTCTCGTTACATTTCAAATTAGAATGACGAGTGGCTGACGCGAAATAAGAAAATGCGGATACGGTGCAAAAACAAAAAGCAATGATAACATTGTCCATGGATAAACTAAGTGAACTGATAATTTTTCATGTTCGTCTACTGGCGAGGGCCATTTATTGGAAACGAAAGGGCAGAGCTGATAATATCAGCAATTGACGCGGCCATACGGACCGATTTCGTAGATTTTCGCTTCATTTGTCCTTTCGGCGCTTCGCGATTCTAGTACGAATACAGCGCTCTAATAAGTTGCAACCCCCCCTTCCCCCCCCCCCCTTTCCTCCACGCACGAGCTTTTTATCTCAAAATCTCTCATGCGCATGCGCAGTCTAGCTGCATGAAAGAAAAACCCGAGATCTGCACTAGACGCGCCACGCGCGAGCTTTTTATCTCCAAATCTCTCTTGCGCATACGCAGTTTAGCTGCACGGAAGAAAAGGAGCGCTTGCTGTAGTGGCCGAAGGTGGTGCGCCGTCTGCAAACCTCGGGATGCAAACCGCGGCGAGAGCGAGTTTGGTCTGGTGGACATTACAAAACGAAGTAAGAAACTAGCATAGTTTCGATGTCTGTGAGAGTCGGGCAAAAGAAGGGCAGCACACACACACCAAGTCCTCGTGGATTATATGTTCGATTAGTACCTGCTCGCATTAGGCTCTTACTTTTTGGTAAACATATAAATTTTACAATTGTAAGTAAACACACGATTCAAAAACTTCACCCGTTCCGGTTCGAAATCTTTAGTTTGTTGTTTAAACAGCAAGGTGTTACAAGAAACGCATTTCTTGTATCGTGTTACATAAATGCCTACCTAATAAAAACCAATTATGATATTAAAATAGAGTCAGTGCGCAGGCGAACTGGTAGAAGTTTATCATTGTGACTTTAACTCTATATAGACTAGGGCAGAAGGGGGAAAATGCTTAGTGTGAAGTAGAAAATAAAAAAGGGGAACGGACATGTCTCTATTTATGATTTCAGCACATAACTATAGACATATGATTTGACCAATAAACATACCAGAACTTATAAAACTTAATTAATAGTAGTCATAAGTAAGTATTTATGTGCTTTTTGGACATATGCCCTTTTTTTCTCACGGGTGTTCAAATACAAACGTAAACTATAACAGACTGTTGGAAGCCTCCCCCTCAACCAAACCAAAGAAGAAAAAAAAAACACCTTTTTTGAACTTGTCCACAAAACAAGCGGGCAGTGCGCCACCGGGATGTGCAAAAGGCAGCGACGAAGCCGAGCAAATATCCTGACTCAAAAAATGCGCCAAGCGCTGGGACGCCGGATATCCCTCTTTCCTCCTTCAGGTTCCGAGAAAGTGTAAGCGATGTCTAAATTGAGACGACAGTTCTCGAGGTCGAAAACATGCCCTTGCGATTAGAAAGAGGTCGTCTCATGTATGTTCCGCGGCACGGTTAGCATAAACAAGTCTCTGCCGGCTATCTCTGTTTTTCTCTCGGTATTGGAGGACTGTCATCAAAACTGTTTTAGTGGTGAAAAGTCTCAGTTCGGGTACTACACTAAGTGGAAAATTTTGACGTCCACCGGTACCCAGTGAATGTAAAATGCGAAAAAGTGTCCAAGTCGTGTTTGTGCTAACAGTGTCGCGCAGTGCCCATATAACACATATGTTGAAAGTATAGTGTATTTCCAAAGCCACATGAATTAATTCACCCAGGGAGTGACGGTATATGGAGGGCATGATGGAAACCAGTTTCCGGGAGCTGAAATCACCGATACGTTTGTACTTTTTTCGTGTCCATTCGTGCAAATAGGTGCACTCCACCTTTCGATATTTTATTTCTAGACAGCAACACAAAATTGGACTCAGAAAAAAAAAAAAAGAAAAGAAAAGAATCTGGCGTTGTTTATACTGCTCTACTTTTCTCGACTCGCTTTTTTTCCGCCTGACATATCTGAACTCTAAAACGCCTGTTTCAACGCTTTAACTCGCAATATACCAACGTTCGGACGAACGTAAAGTATCAACAAAGATTGAGTAAAAATAAAATTGAATATCACTCCAGTTCCGCCAAAGATGTATACACAGTGAGAGCGTAAAACACAAACCTGTTCATTTCAAAATTCAAAGAATAAAATTGTTTTGCATTTATAGTAATTCGTAAGTTACCCGCTGCCAACGATATAAATGGACAGTCTAACCGAAATTTAATTAGAATATAAAGTCAAAAGTGGTTAGAAAAGCAGCGTTAATTACGTTAGCTTCGCGGTAAACGCGCCTCCAACAACGACACGCAATTACAATAAATTACGTCATTGGTCCTGCTATGTATACAAAATATCGACATAAAAAAGACAGAAAAAGCGCCAGAAAAAAAAAAAAAAAAAAACTCGACAAGGACGTGACGTTATGTGCTAAAATTTTTAGGAGGTAACTTCACCACGTGACTCCTTCACATGGTGACCATTGTTTGTAACGCGTTCAATTCACGAGAGTTTTGCGTGAATTAAATCAAATAAACTAACTGCAAATAAAAAAAAAACATTTTTGTTTTTTTTTTGTTTTACAGCGCGATGAATTTTTTGTTTCTGCACTTGTTCTTGCTATTAGTGCCGAGAAGTGTGGGTGGTGCCCTCTTAGGCGGCGCTCACACTAGAGCTCTGCACGGTCCCGGGTCCTCCCAAAAGGCCGGGTCAGAGGCGCGCTTTTTCTCCCCCTGTAAAAGCACCTCCAGCCGTGCCGGGCTCGGACCGGGGCCTGAACAAGTAGGCATCCTATCGGACCGTGTAGGGGTCGGGTAAGACTGAGTCAACAGGCCCGGGCCGGGTTGAGCCTCAAAATGTAGGCAGGCCCGTGCAGTGCTCTATAGGTCATACTGCAAAGATATCATACAAAAGACAGTCTGCAGAAACTCTCTGAAGCGTAGTTCTTCTTTTTATGGCGACCGTGTCAGATTCGTAATACATGAACTTTTCGCAGGCATTTTCAAAGTGTACGTATGTTTAAGGTACATACGCAACTTATAGATGTGTTGATTTTAATACCACGTTATCATTGAGGATTTCAATACCAGGCTTGTTAAATTTCAAGAGGGGCTTAGGTCTCTTATGGTGGGCAGTGGTAACGCTTCGTAACATTTTTTTGTATTTATATAGGGAGTAATTTTCCTCGCGTTCTGCTCATTTGTACAAAGTGTATCATCGATATAATTTTATCGTGACTCATTATTTGGTTCGTAATATTGGCATGCATGACATTTTTGTAAGATTGTGTGCTGTTTGTAAAAGCTGCATTGGGGACGGAGACCTTTGCCAGGCTTTACGCCCTTATAGTCTCTGTCTCCTTTTCGGTTACTACTGAAAAAAATAAGGACAAAATAAATTCAATTGAAAACATGCTTCGAACATGCTCCGGGGGTTTCCGCGGATAATACCGTTATCATGTCTGCAACGAACGCCGTGTCTTTTGTATGATGAACGAACAGCGTGACTGAGGCTTTATGATTTCCGTCCATGACGTCACAACCAGGAGTTTTCTTGCCATGACATTACGTGCTACTGGCTGCTTATCGTGAGTTTCGATTGACAAGTTCCGTGGTGTGCGCAAGAAGCACAGTGGAAGGTTGGTGTTATCATACGCCCTTAACACGACAGTCAAAAATCACAGTCTTAGGTTTTCATCGATGAAAGCAAAATTAAACCAACTGAACTCATCGTAGTAAGCGTTTAGCCAATAGTCAACTATCAACTTTTTGCTTCCTAATCGGCGTGGCTCCCGTAAAAGGTAAACCTACGTCGTGTTACCCAACTATTCGAACTCAGCTATGATTTTAATGTTATCATGAAATCTTCAAAACAAACTAATGCCATATTTATAGACTTTTTAAAAGCTTTTGATCGTGTTCTCCCTAACAGATTTATACCCAAACTTTTCAATCTATACGCGAAAAGCAATATTGTCTTTTGGATTAGGGCCTTCTTGTGTTATCGAACTCAAAACTGTGATCGTCGATAATACCAATTCCTCTGCACTGAATGTTATCTGCTCTGTCCCTCAGGGTTCAGTGCTTGGCACTTTACTCTTCCTAGTCTGTATAAACAACAATTGTTCTTTCGTATCCTTCACTATAAGACAGTATCCTGACAACCTTTTTCTCTATCTCAATTTTCCTCCGATAGCTGATTGCATACTTTTACAAGAGGACCTAGAAAAACAGTCAACTCGTAGTGAATCTTGGCTTGGCGTCTCTTGGTGTCGTGAATCTTGTCTCATTACGATTAACCAGGATAAATCTAAGGTATTTTCATTCTCCAGATAAAAAACTAAAGTCTGTTTTTTTTCAATACTATTTTATTCCGCGAGCTCTAGAAGGTGACTATATTTAAATACCGAGAAGTGTATTTATCAGAAAACATACGGAAGAGTGACATTAGATCTGCTCTAAAGCTAACAAAACATTAGGAATTTAATGGAGGCACCTTTATTTTGCAGTCTCGTATTCGAGCGTTTAGCCTACACTTCGTTAGTTCGCACCAAACTGGAGTACGCATTCATCGTACGTAACCCTCATCAAAAATGGTTTATTAACCTACTCTAGGTTGTCCAGAATTGTGTCGTTCGTTTTGTCACTCGCGATTATTCCCGGAACAGCCTTTGCCCTTTTAAACGGTCCATATGTCTCCACACTCTCGACACTCGCGCAAGAAATTGACCGGCTCTCTTTCATGTACAAACTGTACTACAAGCCATGGACACATGGTGCGTTAATATTCCCGGCTCATCATATTGTCCCTCGCCTAGATTATCCTCGTAAAGTTAACCCCATTTTCTCCACAATATTATTAGAAGGAAAAGTAATCGGACGACGTACCCTCTATGTAATGCCTCACACAGAGGACCTTAAAGGGGCACTGACACGTCAAAATCATATTTTTTTTTATTATCCGAAACGATTGAAAACGGTGCCGGGACATTACCCTCAAAATTCGAAACTTGAGAATTCAGTATTTGTTAATTAAAAAAACAATTTCCAAATGCCGAATTTGAAGTTCCCGCGCGATCCCCGCCAGTGTAGTCAGTCAAATTTTGCGGTCTCCTGCGACTCGACTTTCTCTCGGACCTCCGCTGACCCGATGCGAGGAGGAGGCGAGCTGGCGCGCGGGAAAAAACCGGTTTCTTCTCCGACTCGCCGATCTGCTCGAGCGCCGCCAAGTTTTCTGAGAGAGGACACAAATCTAGGAGGGGACATCTCACCGAACTCTTATTTTTGGTATTTCAAAAAGAGGGGCCGTAGTGCGTTCGCAATTGCGTTAACAAACATGTTTTACGATTGCCGTTATTAAATGTTATAGAAATGTCGCCTACAAAGCTTCTAAATTTCCTGATTTTTGACGTCACCGATCAAAAGAAGCAAGGAGGTAGCGGCGGGAGATTTAAACGCCAAAACTAAAAAGGCGCGCGCGCGCGCGGGGAAATTTTTTTTCGCGATGCGGTTTTTTTTTGCGTGTCTATGACTACAACTTGCGTCGTTTTAGACAATAAAAAAAAATATTACCTTTGGGGTGTCAGTGCCCCTTTAAGCTGGAGTCACGCTGCTCGTATGAGTACATCATACAAAGGACATGGTGTTCGCTCTAAACATAAAGACAGAATTGCCTGCGGACGCGTAGGAAGCATACTTGAAGCATGTTGGCTCCATGCATGCTTCGAATATGCCTCCAGACAGTTATTGTAGGACCACAGCGACCGTCATACGAGGAAGGCCTCAGGCAATTTCTGCGGACTGTTCTTTGTGTCATGTATATTATCAGTGTGATTGTGGTTTTATGGTTGCCAACCGCTACCTCACAACCAGGATTTTTTTTTACCAGTGACGTCACGAGCTCTAGATTACTTATCAGTTGCCAACGAGAATTTCCATTGTGTGTGTGGTAGGCACGGTGGAAGCTTGGAGTTATTATATTATCGCGACAACGCCGTTAAATACTCCGTGAAATTATCTTTCAGCTTCTTCCTTCTTAGATTTAATGCTCCGCCCTATAGCGAAATGCGAAATCAGGTGGTCGTGACGTGCATAAGCACCTGATGCGACGACTCCGAACTTCCACCTTGCTTTTGAGACGCACCGTGGAGCTTGTCATTCGCGAGTGAGGATAAGTGCGGCCACGGAACTCATTGGCCAAGAACGCGAACTCAAATATTCGTCGACGGATTGATTGTTGGCGAGCGCGTACTTCCGAGTGATGCAGTAGCCAATGCGTGAGCTGGGCTCGGCTGACGTGGTTTGGCACCGCGGATGCATAACAGTGAAAAGGCGGAGAGCTTTCGAAGAAAAAGAGGCACGAAATAGTTCGCTATATTTTCGAATTTTCGCACCGAAAAGCAGGCTTTAGGCTTTCTAATCTCATGTACTAGTTTTCTTCTTTTTTTTTTTTGCTCACAAGCCGCGCGCGTTTAGTAAAATCCCGATTTATCATAGCTTCAAATTATTTTTATGGTCCCTTTAAAGTAGACAGTGTTACATCACTCTTATTGCCGTCGACTGAAAGCAAATTTTATTTTGATTTAATACGTCGCAGTTGGCGAAACGGGGAGTCCCAACAACAGTGACGTTTTTGGTCGTGCACGTCGCCGATAAGGGCGACGCCTCGTCAGCAGTTGTCGAATAACCTCGTTCCGGACTTTCCGTTCGGCCTTTGAAGGCAACACGCACCGCACGCGACTCCCCTCGCCGACGCCCCGCCGTCGACCGCTGACCGGCGCGACGTCGGAGCGGCCCTCGGGCCAAAGTGGCGGGCTCGGTGTATACGCCTGCAACGTCGTTTGAGGGACCCAGGGCGTACTTGGAGAGCTCGGACACGGTCGGCTGGGCATGGTCCCTCGCGCGAGTTTCGGTCAGCAGCGAGACGGGGGCTCGGTCCGACGCTTTGTCCACCCGCCAGAGTTCCGCGCCGCTGCGCTGCGGGAACGCGGCGGTGATCGAACGAGAACGCGGCGTCGGCAATTGGGCTGCCTGCCCTTGGCTACGAGTCGCGCATTGTTGGCGGCGGAGTGGACGCCCCGAGCGAGAACGCCTTTCGTCCGCCCCCCTCCCACGGGGGTACCGACTCCGCCGCGGTCGGGCGTCGCGAGGGTGTCGGCACCGCGACGTGGCGCCGACGACCGAAGCCCCGGAGCAACACCACCTTAGACTTGTTCATGTGGTTCTGGTCCCGTGCCACTTACGAAAGGTGGCCTGGAACAGCGCTCATTGCCGATCACCGCCGAGCACTGCTCTCTTCGGTAATGCACAGTGGGTTCCGTTGGTCGGAGATGGTGTTTCGGTTCTCCCGTGTACGTCAAAGGAAACAAGTAAAAAGAAGAAGAAAACATGCTCGGAATCCCGACGATCTTTCGTGAAGGTCGAATACCTTATCACATTTCCAGTGGCGCCATCCTGTCAAGCGACGTGATGTGGTAGACTCATCGCTAAACTCGACGCACCTTCCACGAATAATTTAGCGAAAAAAACTTCCCCTTTAAATTTAGCTGAGAAAAGACGTACACTCCGGAGCGTCCGTGACAATACACCCGCACCTGTCGGTATACCGTTACGTTTCTCCGCGATTTTTTCATATCGCCGTGTTCCGCTCAACCTGTCCACGGCGTTACAGTCCGTCCGTGACGCTACACCTCGTTCATCGCGTTACACATTCCGTAACGTCTCATCTCGTACGCCCAATCTCGTTCGTGACGTCACATCTCTACCATGTTACATCTCCTCTATGACGTCACATCTCTTTTCAGAATTGCTCCAGGCCGATTCTTTGTCTCGTATCAGATCCGACCGGATCCAGGGCCACAATTCGATGGTGCCAATCAATTGGTGCTAAAAATGAATCGTCATGGCGCTAGTCTATTTTCGTGCGTTTACTATCATTCGCTAAACCAAACACCCACACGAAACAACAACAAAAAAAAAAAGCGCAGCATTGCGGTCGATTCGCTGTCCGTGATAGATTTAACCGAATAGCATGCTCGATTTCACCTGATGATGTACTGCAGGAAAGGCTGCAAGCGCGAGCTCCATGCTCTAGGGTACATCTCAGCGACACAATTCTTCTGGTGCATTAAGGGCAGCTGCCTTTAACTCTATGAGTTCGGTTTTGTAGCCTTCGCTGCGGTACCATATAAGGTTAAACGGATAATAGCGTCTTAAGGGGTCGGACTTACGCCCCGTTCGTGTCGCAACATCGTTCCGTGACGTTCCATCTCGCGCGTAGCTTTACACTTCTTTACAAATTCACCCTGGGCAACAAACAAAAAAAAGGTAAGGAAAAAAGGAAAGACGCTGGCTCCAGTACGGGTTGTATCAGTTGTGGGCGGAGTGATCGGCACGTGCTTACGAGCGTCGCCGCGGCAATGACGCCGGTTCCTGGGCTCCGGTCCAAGTGGAGCGTCCCAGAGGCGGAAGACGCGCCCGCCGGGACGTGACCGGGGTCGCGTATCAGCCCCTGATGCAAGCGCGCTCTTCTGGACGACACGACGGACGCTGCTGCCGGAACGATGGCGCGCCAGACCGTCGCGGAAGTGCCCAGCCGGGTCCACGTGGTGCTGATCTACCGAGGCTGCGCACGCGAGCCGCCCATCTGTGCCACTCGGCCGATGCTCCATCAATTCATCGAGATTTCGGGCTCTCCACCTTCGCTGTCGATTCAATCCGTACGAGTATCTATTTTGGTGGACAAACACAATGACGGATGTAAGGGGAACGGGGGGAGGGCACTAACTTTCCTAAAATCTTATTTTCGAAAAAAAAAAGACATACACTGGCTTATTTAGTTATCAGGAAAAGGCAAAATATTAGGCCAAGAAAATAAATCTGGGCAACGCTTCGTCTGTAACGTAAATCTCTCTGGAACCCTCCCTCCCCCCCCAATCCAACCTCATCCAAGTGCACTCCCACGGTCCCCCCTCTTAAGCCTAGCCTACTAGCCCGCAGCAAATAAAAACATATATTTTTAGTCCTCGATTCCGATAGCATCCAACGACTGGAATCACCATGTCTCAGTTGCTACCCTCTCCGCAGCCACATATTTCAAAAACACTCGCCAACGAGTTCATCTGTTACAACCACTCCTCTCTTTAACGCTTCCGGTCCTTGGGAACATGGAAAATAAATAAATAGTCACATCTTTTCTTAGGCCGACCGCATACTATATTACCATAGACACATACGATTTCGTCGGATATCTAACAAACAAACAAAACCACGCTCTATAGTCACGGCATCGAGTTGCTCCGCGGACCAAAACAAAGCAGTAGCCATGACGAGTTGTGTGCTCTCAGCGTGACCTACGCCGCGGTAGCGGAATACTTGCATTTCGCGAAGGAAGACTGGATGGCTGTAATAAAGGTGTTGGAAGAGCTTCTAGCACATTCTAAACTTGTGCCTGACTTCGTGAGACCACCGCCAATACTGGTGCATTGTCGCCGTTGCTTGAAACCTGCTGTAGTGTAGAAGACGGTAAGAGCTAACGATAGCTTTAGAGGACCCTTCAGCTCCTTGGCCGTGTTTAAAGCACTCATCTTTGAACACAACCTGACAAAGGGCGGCCCCTATGGCTCCCTTGAGCCGCTTAGAACTACGGATGGAAGTTTGTGACATTTTCTTCGCGGGGGAGTCCCCTTCGACGGCACCCTGTCATGCCTGATTAGCTGGCTGGAACCTCCTCTATCGGCATCTGTTCTTCTGTGCTCGAACAGAGTGGTATAGTCGTTTCGCATGTTTAAGATCCTACTTTCCGCTGCACGGACTCCATAAAAAGGCTCATGCGTGACACAGTCGTTTACGAGTACGCGTGCTACACGTGATCTGAATAGTCTGTCCCGGGTGCACTATAGAAGTCCAGCTCGTTGAGCAGCGCAACCAAGCCTTGCAGCGTTTCTTTTTTTTTTCTTGGCTTTATGTTACAAGCACTCGTGTGATCGAGTATACCGGACATGATCCCCTGCATCCAACACCTGGCCACTTTGTAGGCTATACACCGTTTCATCTCAAACTTCTCGGATCAAGGTTGTTTTTTTTTTTGTTTGTTTCAACGCGTGCTAATTGAGTTAATTGAGCGCGAAGAATGAGTCGTGACATAGCATTTTTAGTCTCTGTGCTTGTGTTGCAACTAGCTTTGGTTCCTCTCGGACAAGTTGAAACCGAGTATAGACGTTTTCGGTTTTCTGTCGTTCTCCGTCACGTGGGTTCCGTGTCTGGTATGCGGGACGAAAAATAATAAAACATTTCAACCTGGAATTTTTGAGAAAATATACGTGAGGCGAAACAGGAATGTGTGACAATGGCACATTTTTCGTAAACCCCCTCCAGAGGCGCAGAGACATCAAAACGATGTTTTACCGCATACCAGAGATGGCTGCGCCCTTGTGGACAAGGTGTATACGCTACTGATTTCTATGACGTGATTGAGCTAAACAAAGGGTTAAGCCACCTTGATCCAATCCAGTTCATTTCAAAGTTATTCGCGTGTGTCTTTTGGAGGTTTATAATAGGTCGCAGGAGTTTGTCAATCGTACATCATCGCGTGCTTCTAGATGACCTGTCTGGCAGTGCTTGTTAGCATTCGAGTGTGGCCAACAAAACGCGGTTACGGAAGAACCGCCCAAGGAAGGGGATTGCAATTTCCGACGCCCATTGGATGTCTGCGGCAGCCTGAATTTCAGCCATCCTTCGTCCAGGTATTTCGGAGGTCCCGGCCAAAGTAGCAGCCGTCCGCGTCCGTCGGATTGGCCGTGGTCCGCTTCGGGACCCCGGCGTGCCGCGCGGCGGTGGCGGCGGCGTCGGCCTCGCTGATCGGCAAAGTGGCGTCGTCCGGCTCAACAATGGGCCGGCCGATGCCTGATCACTGGCCTCGCCACGGAGCCGCCGCCATTGTTCGCGCTGTCCAAGGACCCCCGCCTTTGTTCGGCTGACCACGCGGCCTGAGAGCGGCGCTGGGAACGCGCCGGGGCCAGAACGCCCGGCAGCGGGGGACCCCGGACGGCTCTGGGACGGAAGGGGACCAATCGCGCGCACCCAACCCCCTCCTCTCTCCTTCCTTTACCCAATCATTGTTGTCGAACCTCGCTTCGTCCTGTCACGCTCGCAATCACTATACTGCATGATGCACGTTAAAAACCCCAGGTTAGCGGTTGTACTGCACTGGCTAAATCTCTCATCTACAGCTGAGAGACCGATTACCCGTTGAGGCGTATCTCCATCAAGGCTGTTGAAACATACAGAGCAAACCACCATCCATGTAGCGGCAGCGTACCTCTTTCGATAATAGCTGGTGTCCTCAAAGCTATAGAGCCTCGACACATGCTTCGTTTAGAGTCACTGATCAGAGTATCGGAGTAAACAAAAAAAAAACAAAACAAAAAACGTTAACATAACAAACCCTGCTTTTCTTAAGCAGCCAGCGACAAGAGAGTATAATAATAATGTTTATTTCTCCATCAAGTACAAGTACATGATGGAAGGGGACTGAGGAAAAAAGCTGCATTTGTAGAGCTTGACGAGTCCTGAGCCCCCTCCCCAATTGGCAACAGCGGCAGGTCACAAAATAAATGCATCACTTTGTATACAAACAAAAATAAATAAATAAATAAAAAATACGCAGGTCAGTAAACCAATGTACAACATTCTAATGTAGCGGATACATTAGCTCTGCTAAACAGACGGTTTATTAACCCGCCATTTTGATGCTTGGAGCAGAGCGGTCGCCATTGGGGTCGTTGCGAATAAAGAATTGGGGTTCCTAATGTTTGGATACGGTGTTACAAAGCTCGAGCGAGAATGTTTTGCTTTGTCTTGGACTGCTTCCACATTTCTGGGGGGAGAAAAAAGCGCTTCCTGCGATTTCCGATCAAGTTTCGCGTAACTGGCGACAATGGTTTTAAGCACCGGGTTGATGAAGTGTCGCTACTGTGAACCGTACCTTACTTTGTGGCTCCAGGACAGGAGAGTACGTTACACGAGCACCCAATCCTCCTCTCCTCTACCCACCCACTGTCGTCGGATCTTAATTTGATGCGTAACGAGCGCATTCATGTAAAAGCATGCAGCATACCCCTCTTAGAATACTAGGTAGTTTTCTCAGAACGTTTGAAAACACTGCAGGATACGCTAGCTTGTACGTGGCGTCATCGCACCATGCCGGTAGTCATTCCTATCTGTTGTTCAAGTCGAGAAATTTAAATTCAACCGTGCGAAAAGTGGCTGCAGAAGACAGGCACCCAGTACCAGCAAGGCCATCCCACTTGCAGTCTAGCCAGAGTTGTGGCCTTGCTTGCTTGACCCTATTGTATACATCCATTTTTGTTCTAGTCATTTTTATCCCTATGTAACGCTGTAAGGATATTTTTCGGCAAATAAATAAATACATGTTGCGACGTCAACACGAGCCATGTGTAAGGCGGAACAATTAACACCGCGAAAGATGCAGGTGTATAACCACGTACTCGTAGTTGCTTAACCGTGGACAAAATTATGGACTTGCCAGTTCCATGGTATCTTTTTCAACTCTCCAATGTGCGGTATTTTCGCTTCAGAAGTGTGTACATAGGGTACCATTATGTGTACGCGGGGTAATGGCTTGAACGCTACAACGATATCTGCTACGTTGTCAAAGATAGACCCGTTTCCGCAGCGCTGCCTAAGCGCACATAGGCGAGACGAAACGGGAAACCACATTCTCGCGGAGTGCGGAGCTGCGGCAGTATTACCACTAAGCTAGCTTTCACAACTGTGAAACATAACATAGCGCAGGCAGTAATTCCATATCATTAACCAGTGTTAGCAATCAGGCGGGTAATTCAATTGCTTTCTCGACATAATAGTGCGACTCTACGCTGTTACGGAAGAGTTTGGCTAATGACGGAAGTTATGGCTCAATACGCACGGAGGTGCTTTGGAGCGAGAATGCCTTAGGAGTTTTTATGGGGCGCTGTCTGGTACATGCTCCGCATTATTGGCCACCGTCCGAGTTATGTTGAAACAAAGCGCAAGCGGAGTCGTTACTTTGAACAAAAAGATGGCTGTTTTTTCCACGATTGAGCCAAAATCGCTCTGTACTTTTTTAACCCGTTTATTTCACATAAAATCTGGAAGAGAGGAGGGTCTATAGAACGAAAAGCAAAAACTCAAAAAGGGCCGCATTATTTTAGTAGGCTCCAACAAACTAATACATAGCTCAGACTGACGTCATTTTGTCAGACAAAAAGGGGAAAAGGCTCGCGAGAGCGCAGCTTCAGCTGCGTTAACGAGGCGTTTCTGGCTACCAGAAAGAAGGACGAACTGACACCGTGACACTAATTCTTGAAAGTAATTATTATTACACTTTATGCCTTGAATCATAAGCACTAGCGCGGCCCGCGGACTCCGGAGCCCGATCTGTCATAGCATTGTTCAATGGGACTAATATAAGACCATGATTCTCATTAAATATCACTCCATACATTTGAAAGTCCTATAGACTATACGCCATGATCGAAGAAGTACTGGGAAAACAGGTTCAAATGTTTCATGAAGGGCCAAATAGCATTAAGGGTGCATTGCGGAGCCATATGCTTTCTCTGGTCACCAAATATTTGGTGCGAAAATTTAGAGACAAAATATTTTGAAGAATCGACGGTTCAGATCTGATCTTGCAACATAAATTCCAGAAGTCTTGAAATCATTACTTCACGAAATTGTTAGACGAACCTTCAGTAGAACCAACTGTCTTGACGGTGGATTCTAAAGATATTAGCTCGAGACTCAGGCAGCTGGCATATATGAAAAACTTGGAGGACGTTTAAGCTTGGCATTTAAGAGTGGAACGTGATAGTGTTATCATGTCGCATTCGGCTCGCCTTCTCATTCGCTTCTCAAGCTATTCCTGCCAGTTAGCAAGAAATGTGGTGGACAAGGTGGCCTACTCAGTGGCGTGTCTGGCTGAATAGATGCTAACGGCTGCACCCTTTATATCGGGCGGTAGCTTGCGCCACCTAGCCTAAAAGTTAAGAGCCAAAAGTATGCCTTCTTTCCTTCGCCAATTTGCTTACAAAAGTGCACCATGACGACGCTCTTTTGGCGCAGCTTAATCGACCGCATCGAATCGTGGCGTGGGCTGTGGTCGGGCCGAAAGCTAAACGGAGAATGGACGACACCGTAGTTTTTGATTGCCGGGAGGAACGTCGAGCGGCAATGCGACGCTCTCGCGAGAGCTGCGAACGCCCTCGCCGCGCGGGCGGCGCCGCCACCAGAGTCTCCGTTCCCGGTCGGAATTCGGAGCGGCCGCGCAAAATAATTTGGGGCACGCGATTCCTTTGTACGCAGGACGAGGGTCTCCGCGCGCGTGAGAAGAAGGGACACAAACTCGCAGGAGGTTGGGACGCTGCCCGTCAGACGTCAAACTCGGGGCGCGCTGCGGCCATTGTTCGGCCGGAGTGCTGGAGGGAAGGGCCTCGTTCGAGGTGGCCCTCGAGCGGCAACGACTCTACGACGAGAATTGGCAGCGTCGAGTCACGCGGGGATGCACCGAGTTACTGTAGCGAGCGGAGCTGCATATAAACAATATGAATGCGTTCGGTTTACCCAGGTCTGTGTGTTACATCTCCTTCTTCTGCCCTTCGTCAAGTAAGCGCTGTTTTACCATTTGCTAACTGCAAATGCAAAGCAAGTGCAAGTGCAAAATAGCTTAACTTATTGCCTAGCTGAGTTTACTCTATTTCGCTATCGTTGCATTAAAACGTTTGAGATGGCTGAAAAGTTCAAGTCCATTTTTTTTTTAAATTTATTTGTGCAGATAAGGTTAGTTCCCCCCCCCCCCTCCCCCTCAAACTCGTGAGTCAAGAAGTTTCGATGAAATTATTGTCATTATTATTGCATGCTACGAGCTAAAGGTCATGGCAGAAGGTGAAAAATTGGTAATATATTCAAAATTGTGATCCTTGCATTATTGAAGTCGCTTGTACCTTGACTCGAATCGAGCTTCTTATTGAAAAGATGCAGACAAATGCATGTAGTTACAATAATACAGCCTCAACGTTAAAGTAACATGATCGTTGGTGAGTTAACATGATAGTAACATGATAGTAACAAGAACGTCGGTGAGTTAACTCGGCACATCCTATATGTGATCGTATGTTACGAGTAATTAGAACGCAAGTTGAAGTAATTACTCGGAAACTATAATTGTATCTAGTTACAGTTGCAAAACTTCAACTGTATTTGTAACATGGTTAAACTTTAGTTGGCGCAACTGTAACCCTAACTTGATTGCTTTGTACTAGTACCCTTCTGCAGCTTTGGTAGCTTGTTCTAAACAACGTCTTGGACGATCAGTACAGAAGAAGAATATCCGAAGTGTCACAAGCTTAAGGAATGTTATTTTTTAGCTTTAAGAAACAAGGAACAAGATTCGACTCGGAGTTTTTCACTTCCTCCGATTCTCCCAGACATGCGTTTAAAGACAATCAACGAAACGCTGAGGGATCCAGTAGAACCAATAAATAAGTTACACTAATGGCATCGGCACTCCCTGAATATCATCTGTTCGTTGTCATCTGGGCACTTAGGACAGAGCGGGGGCAATATACCGACCTCACTAAGCGTTTGGCCAATGCGTGAAGCCGCCATAACTTTAGCTCAAGCTTCACAGGAGGCAGGAGGCAGTGCCCCGAGACGGCTCGCGTCACCTCGGACTCTGCACGTTAAGAACTTTAAAGAGGGTATCGCACGTGCCAAAAAAAAAAAAAGTAAAGTTTCATTGATGCATTTTGGCAGTGGTGGCGTGGCCAAACTGGCTGGTGACGTCGGTCTATTGGCGATAGTTACCATTTGAAAATGCAATTTTCTGAACACTGAAAATACTGTGTTAACAAGGTCAGAGGAATTTTTCTTTTTTTTCCCCTGGCTCGTATTGTATTGCTATTTTTAGAGAGCGAAATAACGTTTCCGGCGATTTGAGATCATGCTTCAGATAACTGACAACCATGATTTAAAAAAAAAAAAAAAAGCTGGCGTTAGACGAAGATGTGAAGACGTCGTTAGTTTTTGCTAGAGCAGAGAATGTACTGTGTTAGCCCGATAAAAAGAAAATGGCGCAACCCGACCTAATTCTATCCAAACCATGGCTAAGGTATCGTTACCTTGGTGGAGCGTACCTCTTTTATACCCCTGTTACACGGGCACCCTCAACCGCAGATAAGTAACTTTCAACTGTTGTTTCGCGCCACCACAGTTATCAGACTTTACTCTCCGACAGCTAATCCAAAAGAACTGAAGATTGCGTCAGCACAGATTTGATGGTCGCTTTGACTGCATAGACGCAGAATGTGGTCCGAAAGTACAGTGTGGTAAATGTTGTTAAGCGCAGCTTCAGTGAACTGTGCACGTGTAAAGAGGCTAATAATGGCTATGGTATCGACGATGTAAACTGACATGGATGGCGTACAGAGAACAGGAAAGGAGAAGTGCAGTTCCGGACAAACGGACCAGAACATCTGCACGATTGTTCGCTCATGGAATCATAACGACGTGGAATCCATGCGTCTGCGGCTGTCGACAAGGCATGTAGGATATCTTTGAGACAGGCGAAGGTTTGGGCAAGCACCACAAGGACGCCCCGAGGCTCCTTTCTACGGCAACAAAAAGTAGTCAATCTAAAATTAAAATTCTGTCATGGACGACACTGCGAGACATTCCGTTTTAACTTGATTTCAAGCTGTCGAGTGGTGTCTAAACGTTAGTGGTATTACGAACACAACATACCATCGATCATAAAAGCATGAGCGTTTCTAAAGGTGATTTTGCCTCAGTGATTCGGTGTGCACGAGAATGGTGACTTTACAGAGATCAATACTGTTCTTAATACTTAAAGGTCCTGATTATAAAACACATTTACAAGAAACTAGGAATAAAATCTGAATTTTTGTATGGGCCATGAGTCCCACGTAATATAATCCTCAGGAATATTACGTTCTTGTTTTCTCAATATGATGGGCAGAAATTGAAGATTTTTTCAGAAGTAGGTTATGGAAAACAATGCAAACAAGACTTCGGGCCGCGTAATCAAACTTATACGTTTCTAAATTTGTGATTAGTATTAAACAATACAAATTCACCACCATATTTAGTTCTACGGAGGAATATTGCGATTTGGGTAATTGTTCAGTTGAATTTTTTTTTTTTTTTTTCAGTTTTGTTGAGAACTTTGAAGATAGGACGAAATGGGCGAATTTCCCAAAATGGTGGGATGCGATCGGAAAGTACACGCTGCGATTTCTGATTGGCTAACGTCAAAAGAGAACCTCGAGGCGAATCGCGGTCGCTACCCTTGGCACCCTCCTTGAGCAGGGTGGTGCAACGCGGTCGTCGCCCCAGGCAACACCTCCTCGATAACAAAGGCCCTAGTGCTACGGGTGGCCGGACCCTAGTGCTACGGGTGGCCGGAATGCGTCCCCTATAGATGGGTTTAGCGTCCTACTTTGCCCATGCATCCAATGCGGTCCCGAAGTGGCAACAAATGACCTCACGAAAAACGTAGTGTCACGCTGTCGGATGTCGCGACCCCGGCGGTTGGTCGTAGAAGTTCCGCCAAAAAAGCACGACCAATCGCGAGTGTCGCTGTCCTCGCGGCGTCCCAACTCGTGGCTGCCGGAGCTTCCGTAGCCTGTCAAGCTGGAAAGCAACCTGCAGCAGAGCAGGCGTCTGCCACATTCCCCACCACCGCTGTTACACCGCCAGGATCGCGGTCGGCGACAGCGTGACACCTCTATGACGTCATCAGGCGGAAATCGAGGAATAACATTTTTCGGACGCTGCGAAGCACCGTAGTATAGTGCTGAACTTCCTACGTCGCCACCCGTGGGTCAGCCCGCAGTACGAATCGTAGAGCTTCGTAAAATTTCGGACTCGAGTCCAGTCAGGGAGAACACGAATCTCAGCTGAACGATGACGCCGCACTCGTGACAAGTCTGTACCCGGGCCTCCGGTAAGTATCGTAGCAAACTCTAACACTTCAGCCTTTTTTCTCTCCAAGAAGGTGTTGCCCGCCACTGTTCAGGCCCGACGACAAGGAGACACCAATGTCGGGATCGCCGTCCGATCGAGACACGATCCCCGGGCGGTCCGCACCCGTGTCGCAATGACGCTCCCACTGGAGCACGATCTTGGACAACTGCCGCATTTCTCGGGCTTACGGATGTTACGCCAGCGCGCTCGGACATCCCGGTTACAAAGCCGCCTTCTTTCTTCGGAGCTGCGCTCTCTGATACAGCGGCGGCTAACTGCAACGCCAGTGTACCGAACCGTGATCGGAATAATCCGATCGGGCGTGAAAGGAGAACGTATTCCGCGAAACCGACGGTCGGGGAAGACGGTACAGGAAGGATTCCATCGTTTAACGTCCTCACTCATCGCTCGGCAATGCTATACGCACTCCGTATCATACCAGGATGTACCATAGTGGAGGCTACGAGTCACGGGAGCCAATCCGCAGATTGGAGCGTCTCACATGACCTTCAGGTCGGGCGCGTAATGGCGCGCAGAGTGTGTAAAGATTGGCTAACATTGCCGTTGCGTGCGTTGCGGTGCATTGGGATGTGAAACGGAGTGCACACACTACCTTTCAACTCCACTCGCCCACGAGTTTGTCGGTGCGGTGGAAGACACGTGCTGGTTGTACCATTCATACGTCCATCTTTCGCCACGTTATCACCCTGCCTCTCGTATACGGACCCGCAGAGAGCGGAATCAGGTTATAAAAAGGAGTCAGTTCATTGGTTTGGCGACCCCACAGCTTCCACCGCACTGTCAGTTTAGGGGTAAACGTAGGTTTGCTAACAGTCGCATCCTGCTTTGCGGTAGTACATCCTAACGCGAAACGGAGCATATTTTTTGGCCCAAAAAGCTGCGTGCTCATTGGTCCAGTCACATATCTATGTTTCGCCACGTGATCACGCTGTGCACATACCCACGAGCAGATAGTGGGGTCAGGTGGTCAAAGTACGTAGTTTCCATCGTGCACACTCAACTTAGGGATGAACAGGGTATAGATTGGCTAACATGGCTCCAGCTTTCGTCGCGGTACGTTGTAAGGGAAAACGAACTCGGCGACGAGTGGGGAGGGGGAACCGGAAGCGCGTTCCCTCGTGGACAAATGGAGGCCGGCGGGGTGGCAAGGCGAAAGCGCGTCCGCCGAGCGAACCCTGACCACTGGACCTGTGCGGTGTCCGTGAGTTCCGCCGGCCTCCGAAGGGTGGACGATGCTCTTGGTCCGGGGTCTTCCCGTCCGCGTCGGCGCGGGATCATGGTGCCGAATAATAAGCAGGGCAGGCGGAAGCGGCGGCGGCGATGGGAGGGCGTTCGGCAAAAGACGCCTGCTCTGATGCACGCGGGGAGCCCCCGACAATTGCACGGAACGCTTCATCGAACGCTATTGCATCGACCGACATTACAACTAAATTAAACTCGCTTCGTGCAGTTTTCTTTTTTCTTTTTAGAAATACCTTTTGAGGATTTTCGGGCTGACGGGCTGTGTCGTCGAAGGGAGTGTTTTCGGGTGACGTTTAAAATGGCAATATTTACATCAGACGACCACTGCACCGACTCCCTTTTGAGTGAATATGGGCGTGTTTGTCATTCAATAGTGGACTAGCCGTCAGAACCAGGTAGGCTACTACCGCCGGCATTAATAGAGGAGCGGAATGCTCACAGACAGTGGCGTTCTCGAGGCGCGTGCGAAACAGAGACTGAACGGCGTTTTTGTTGCGTCAACTTCAACACGAGGTGAAACATCTCGATTGTTTGTGAAATGAGTTCTAAAAAAAGAGGTTTCAACTAACCGAACATCTAATAGTTTTTAATACTGGCAATCTAACTGAACCGATAATAGCGGCCCTTAAAATGAACCATTCACAGAAATATTCTGCACTCCCGTATAATGTCGCACGCGTAAAGAAATATACTTATAGGGAATCTTACGGAGACAAGCACGATGACCGGACGCTTTCCAGAGCTACCTTCATGCGCCACGCAGTGTGTGAATGCAACCTAAGGTAATTTATCGGGACGAGTCAGCTTCCGGGTAACAAGGGTACAACAGCATTTACCCAAGGTAATGTTTTGCGAAACGAGCGCTTATTTGCAGTCGTGGAGTCAGAGGCTGGTCGTGCACCTTTTTAGCGCTTATCACCCGGCCGAAATATGCCGAGTTACTGGGCTGTGCAGCAGGCGCAACGTCTGATAATCGGCAGATGAGATCTATTGCGCATGCTTGGAGCGCACTTAACGGCCCAGTAGGCAAAGATGGTAGCGCTCAGAGGGCGATTACTATGCTGGTCTATACCGAAGACGAGTCCCGACGCTGGACTCGAGAAACTCCCAAGAAACGTTCAGAGGGCTAAAAAACTCCGGTCACCCCGCAGTATTCAAAGTTGCAAAGGAGGCGACACCGCCGAGCGGAAAAGGTGCTTCGGAAAGGAGCGAAGAGCTTCCGCGTCTATCCTAGTCTATAGCAAAAACTGTCGCGGCCTGGTGGTCGAAATGTGAAACAGAAGAATGGGAAATTCCCTGCACGGCGTTGAAGTTGCCAATGGTTAATCCGCCGAGACCATACGGCCGTTCCGGATGCCCGCATGATCGAGTCTACCGGTGGGGGGAAGCGCGTCGTCCCGCTGCGTTTCAATGTCAATCCTATCTTCTTCCGTCCGCGCAGGGTAAATAAATGGGAGCTGTTGGAGGCGGCATATATCTCCGGCCTTTTTTCCAAAGAAGGAACTCGCTGCGCAGAAGGATGCCAAGTTTTTCCTCGTTGCCGCTGGACGCATAACTTAAGGGATCTGTGTATGTGTGTGTGAGGGGGATAGCTCCAGTTCGACCTCCCTCGGACTAACGGTCATGTTGTGCGGGCCTCCAAGGCTCCGCGTGCACCGCTCTTTCGCCGACGCATCGCCAAGCGCGATGCGTCGTCCCTCGATACATCGCTGTCGGATTATGGCCGTCCAGTCGCCGCAGTACCGACGCGAGAAGAACGTAGTGCGTCCGATAAAGAGGGCGAACCCTGTTCCAAATGCAAAACCGAAGAGTGAGGGAAGAAAACTGGCAGAAACTCGGGACCGTTTTCTTGATAAAGTACTGCGTCTGATGTTTTCCCCATGACCATTGGAAGAGCCCAGTCAATTCGATATAGAAAAGGCGCGTAGAGAAGAAGACTGGAGCGAAGATAAAGAACCAACGCAAATGTTCTGGGTTATGCAAACAGAAGATGGTAGTCAATGTGAAAAAAGTTCATTTGGACTTACTGCAAGAAGTATATAAAAAAAAAAAAAAAAACTTGTGTCATTTCTAATTTATTGCTGTGTTAAGTTGGAGCAAATTGTTGTTTACTAAAGGGGCCTTCATTTACAGAAGTTTAGACAATGTCTGTATCGTAGGGCAGCCAGCAAACATTGGAGCACTCTGACACCTTCCGTTGACAGAAAGGATTAGCCTTCCACGCGAATTTAATGAAAGCAGGTGCGCAGTAGCCTTTATCGCAAGCTTAGATCGGCAGACGGTCAGCACATGCAGTGCGCGAAAGACTGAGCTTGGGCGTGTCGGTATCCAAGCTGTCTCGATGTTGAGGACCTGCCTAGTTCTTTTCCTCACTGCGTTTGATTTCGCGAACTTCACCTTACTCGGAATCTGAACACAGAAGGTTGAAATGGTGGCCACCGCCCGCCGATGTATCGGACAGTGGGAGGAGGGGTGAAGTGCTAAACTCTTCGGTGTTATATTCCTTTAGCCTCATAGTTGACGGTGCAAGGAAACCACATGCTCATTAAACCTGTCATAAGACGATATTTCGCAACGTGATCACGCACTCGTCCACACCCGCTTGAAGGAAGTGGGTCAGGTGATGAAAAGGACGTGGTTGATTGTCCAACAAGCTCGTAGATTCCACCGCACTGTCAGCATAGGGGTGAACGGAATAGTAACCACCCGACAATCGGCAATCTTTTTTTTTTTTTTCTTTCTGGTTTTCCGACGCCGCCGCGACGGTCATTCGTCCATTACGTTACATTCGTTTGCGTGTCAGCAGTTCGTGAGCGCCGCCATTTTGTATCTCAAATTGGTGCCGTTGGCCAAAATCTTGGCTCTGAAATGCGAATTTTTGAGCGTTATATACGCTTTTGGAAGTCTGGAGATTTCGTTTGCGTCGAAGGACAAAGCGTCCCCCGAGTTTCTTTTTTTGTGTGTGTGTGTGTTTGCCACGCCTGCAAAAAAAAAAAAAAGCCGGTGACAGCCGGCAACAGTGATCCCACAAAGAAACGCGGCCGAAGCGACGTTACTCCAAAAGCGTATCTTTCTTGGCAACTCGAGGTCGGGGCCCCTAGTCGGTCCGCTCCGTCTCGGCGCTGAGGCCAAGGGCGCGGTCGGCTCGGCCGCTCCCTCGGACTCTCTTAGAGCGAGCTCCAACGGGTGCTCGCTTTTGGGGCGCGGCGTGGGCACGGGGTTCCTCTTTCCCGGAATCCCGACAAAGGGTTGCGTGGCGCGCCCAGTTCCCACGCTGCATTGTGGTCGTCTCGGGGGCACCCTTCCGGGCCGAGACCGTCGCCCGCGGACAAAGGGAGAGGGAGGGTTTGTCTCCGCAGCTGCGAGCCTGCACGGACGTTGGCCGCGGGGTTCTGGCCCGGGAAAACCCGTGTCCACCCGACCCCGAGTCCTCCCTCCACCCGCTCCCTACCCCGGAAGACCCCCAAGAGCCGACCGGTCAACGGCCGGAGGAGCTCTCCTCGTGCCCGCCACACGTACATTCTTTTCCAGCGCGTATTCCTCGGAGAAAAACGCCGAATTACCAGATTGTGAACGCATGCACGGTGTCCGATATTGGATACAAGTTGTCGACCGGACATGTTCAAAATTCGTTCAACATCAAATTAGAAGAAAAAAAAAGCGAAGAAAAAACGGCGGCGCATAGGAAGCGATTTTGAACTCGTCCATGTAGCTTTCCCAGTGGATATCACTCGGTCAAAGAATGCCAAGTCACTGGGCTTTGAAAGTATGTGTGGAATTTGATCTTCTAAACTGGAGAGCTACTGTATATGCGCGGAACGTCTATCGCAGCAAATTAACCAAAGATGGCGTCGTTCAGAAGCCGATCATTGAAACAATCGATGCACCTTTCCCAGGGATTATTTCTCGGGAGAGAATGCCGAGTCCCTTGGTTGCGGACGCATATGCGCAGTGTCCGATATCCGGTAGGAGAGATCTACTGCGCATGCTCAGAACGCGTTCCACAGCCCAGTGGACAAAGATGGCCGCGTGCAGACTGCGGGTATTGGAATGGTCCATCCGATCATCCGAGTTGAAACGTGGTGGCGCCAGTGCGCAAATAGCCCCCAACCATTTCCGGTTCTGAACTGGACTGCGGGTTTCGCAGTATTTACGAAATCAAAAGTGCAAGCTATACTCTGGAAATGGCCGCTTATCAGACTTACTTCACTCTTATAGTGAAATAATTATGAGTAATAACTTAGGACATATACGTAAACCGGAAGTGTACCGGGGCTACCCGGTAGCTCAAGGGAAATGGAGAGCCCCTGGTTCGATACCACGACCAGGTAGATTTTTTTCAGTCGCTCACCAGTCACCTAGCTGTGTTTGGAAATTTGACTTTGTCTCTTGTACCCCTTGCTCCCCTTCTCCGTGGATTATTATCGTTTATTCTGTCCAGCTCGCTTGCACCTTTGCATTAATTGCGTTAACATCACAAAGATAATAATAATAATTGTGTTGTGTGTATATTTATACAGCCTGAAGTTAGTTTGCCCGAACAGGCGACTTGTCTCTCTTGCTCAGCTCTAGTTGATAAATTTATCCAGTGCAGTACAACCGCCAGTCTTGGGTCTTTAATTTGCACCACGCAGTAGTGATACACGACCTCACGCTGGTACAATGCTCATCCAGATCGAAACGGGAAGGGGTGGGGATTGAGCCCAGGATCCCTGGGTTCTGCAGCGCAGGCTTTTCCTCCACGTGCTCCAAGCTGGTGTGCACTAAGCCCACTCGGCTAACGATCCCTCTAATAGACTTGTGTTTTATGTCTGTCAGTATGGTTGTCTGAAGTGCGTTACATTTACACTCAGTCTTGTTTCATGGTCTTTTTGATGGCCCATGAGGTATATGGGGATGGAGAGGAATGCCCTAAATGCTGCTATGAAATGCCCGCCTCACGCACGAAGTCGAGAACGGTATTCAGGGCAGCTTGACGATGTGGGGTCCCGGTGGGATGAGTCCAGTGTTGTAAAACATTAGGCTCCAGATGTTTCGCGGTGGCTGGCTACTCGCTTGAATCTTCAATCTACCTCGACGACTCAAGCTCTCAAGACTTCTTTAGTGTCGGCGCTGGGATGTTTAGGAGCACGTATTTTGGAGGTTCACTTTGCAATACCTACAAGTTTCTTGCAAGTAGTAGTTGCGTGTAGGGTGAAACTTC
Organism: Ixodes persulcatus; assembly: GCA_013358835.2. NCBI lineage: Eukaryota > Metazoa > Arthropoda > Arachnida > Ixodida > Ixodidae > Ixodes > Ixodes persulcatus. The sequence continues at coordinate 98,874 of JABSTQ010009628.1, forward strand.
TACATTTGCAAGCATTGAGGAGACACGTTTTATTTGAAGCCTCTGGGAACATTGTTATAAATAAAACCAGCGGAGCGTGAACAGCCCTTATACAAGCCGAAGTGAGGATCGTCCAAGTGCCTTTAATATTCTCCTCACATACATACTTCCAGAGTACTTGACTGCCTCGCAGTCGCTCGGTCATACGTGGAATAACATCTGGTCGATATAAGCGGACATTAAACCGACAGGCACTCATCTAATTAATAGCGGGGTGTAGTCACTAAAGATGCCACTTCAGAAGTCGTAGTAAACTTGTCAGATGGTTACTTCTCAAACAGGACACAAGGCGCTCTTCTTTGAAGCAGAGTGACTAAAATAATTTTAGTTGTGTGTAGCCTTTAGAGAGCTGGATCTTATTTTACCTGGAGTCTTCGGTGTAGATAAACAATTTAACCAGTGTAATACGACTGCTGGTCTGGGGTCCTTCAACGTGCATTACGCTGAAGGGATACACAAAAGCATGCCGGTACAATGCTCATCCAGATCGGAACGGGCAGGTGTGAGGATTGAGCCCAATATCCTTGTTTTCTGAAGCGCGAGCTTTCGCTCTACGTGCTCCTAGCTGCATTGCATTAGCACACTCCATCAGCTATCCCCTCACAGATCTACCTTTCTACACAGGCATGCATGAAACACACAAGACGTTCGCGTTAGCCTTCGAATAATGTTTAAATCAAATAACAAAAATAATGCAAAATGGGTTCGATGAACGAGCCCCAAAATATCCTTATTGGAACGAATTTCCCTCCCCAGTGTAGGCGGCACGCGTGGCGCTTCCGGACGTGAGCACAGCTACGACCGGCGTTATCACCCAGGCCCCCAATTCCAAGGGACAAGCGGGGGGGCCAGTGCGCGGCCGCGGCCAACGCCGCCTCTAATCGAAAGGACGACTGTCTGCGCCCAAAATTAGCGTCCGTCGCGGAGTCCGTGGAACCCGATGCAAATCGAGTTCCTTGAACGCCAGCTTCCGCGTTGGCTGCTCCCGCACCGCGTGTCCCCGGGGGGCCCCTGCCAATGCAGGGCGACGCGGGGGCGTGCAGAGGACCTCCAAGGCCACCACGGAAAAGAATTTCGGCAGTAAAGTCACGACGAGCACCGAACGGCCAACGAGTTTTCGATGCATTCGAAGCGAATCGAGAGGATACTTCATCATCTTGTCGATTCTTCACACCGTGCAGGACCATTCCAACACTCGCCTTCACTGAAAGGACGAGAGCGGCAAGGAAGTCCTTGCAGTTGTCTCGCCTCCAGCGAGGACTTCCTACCTTTGACAACAGATCGGCGCCTTCTGAGCGTCAAGCGTGAACGCGCAACCAAGCCACAACGCAACGCAGCGAGCCCTTGCATGAGGTCCGGGCGTACAAAAAGATACCCTGAGCTTGTCAGTGACCATTAGCGCGGAGAGGCTTCAGTGGCTACCCTGAGCTTGTCCTCTCAGTGACCATTAGTGCGGAGATGCTTCAGTGTCACCCTGAGCTTGTAGTCCTCTAAAGACCATTAGCGCGGAGATGCATCAGTGGCACTCTTGTAGGTTCCACCCGTAACGTCTAGACCAGGGCCTGCCTAGCCGTACGCCACGAGTAGTCACCTTGGCTACTTACCAGCAGCTGCAAGATGTTCGATAGTGTGTTTAAAAAACGCGATGGAAGCTGGGTGCCATCACATTCCGAAACTAGCACCGTCGAAGTTGACAGTTTAGCGACGCTCGTATGCACGTGTTTTGGCCGATCGTGGAAGGCCGCCCGCTGTGACACATTAGAGAGTTTTAGTAGATCGTCCCTATGACGATACCCTATAACAATACGATAACCATACGATACCGATAAACAGAACAGGAATGCGCATTTAGTAGACCATTTTGAAGACGATACATCCGATACGGTCGCTTGATGCGCTGGGGCGCTCCCCAGTGGAAACGATTTGCACTTTCCAAAATGAAAAATCACGAATTAAAAGAAAGATGTTTCACTGAAGGAAAAATAACAGTTCTTACATTTAATACAATTAAAAAAAAACGTCAATTAAGTTTTATCAGTTGCAGAAATTACAGAAATGCAGCAGCAAGCTACATCTAGCCAAGTAGAGACAAGCCAATCTAGTCCGCCCCGGTGGCTTGTGGGTGGCACGGGAGTGCGCGCGATATTTCCCGATATTCCCGATACCTGCGCCCGAAACACCCGATACTCTAGCGCATGCGTAATGGATCCGCCGCAGTATCGGGTATCGTTATCGGAGTGAGAAACGATCTACTAAAACTCTCTAATAATCGCAACCGTCGCTAAAAAAAAAAAAAGAAAAAAAAAACTGCTTTAGTGCACAGCGTAACTTGCAGCTTTACACATCAGCTCGTGTTCGTTGCCTCAGAAGGCGAGCAAGGCACGCTCCATTCGCCCGAACTTTTCAAGATGGTAGCTGCCAGAAGATCATTAGTGGAACTTCGGTGAGTAGCACGCCGCATTCACACTGGCGACTGAACCGCATCCGCGAAGCGGCCGCCAACGCGGTCGCTTAAAGATGCAAAACATATTCACGCGCAGTTGATGATTTAAACAAGCGGACCCGTTTCGCGGTTGCGATTCGAACGCCCCAGTGAATGCAGCTTTCATGCTGTAATCTGCGCCTTTCAGACAATCTATCGCGTTCTGGAGAGCAATATCGTACGTCGCGCTCATGAACTGGGCACATTTCGAGTGGCACTAAAATACACAGGGTACTTCAGTGCCTCCACGCTCCAAAACAAAAGTCCGACATCGCCACTTCGAATTTACACACTGCACGGTCTTCATTCGAAACGGCATCCAGCTTTAGACAAGCCTTCCGCAATCACTTCTCCGATAATCACTGATAGTTATGCTGACACATTCTGAATAGTCATTCTGTGTGCCAACTGCTTTGGTAATCACCGTGGCGGCCTTCAAGGTCAATTCCGTTGGTACCTTCTGGCCTTTGAATGTACTAAATTTGCGTACTGGAAGATAAGCAAATGTAATATCCTTCAAGATATGTCATTTGATTACTAAATAATATTATTCGTTTTTTTAATGGGGAATGTGCAGCCGTTCCCACACACGTACCGAGGTGTCCAGGAGACCGTCCCTGGCAGCCACCCGAACCATCCGTGCCCTCTAAAATGTGACCTCGGACAATTTCCCTTCAAGTATTTTTTATTGAAAGCACGTTCGAACCGACTGGAGTGAGACATGTATGGTGGTCTTTCAAACAGCAGCACGGTTCGCACAATCGCGGATCCGGGACTTTACGAATACGTGAGCGAGAACTTTTGTCATGCGTTTTATCGTCAAATTGATACAGCTTTTTTTTTTTTTCGTTGCCTGATTACTATGTGAGGTAATAAACTGATTATATTTTTGGTTGATGTTCAAATAGACACGCACAAATAAAGATTAAAAATAAGTTTCACGAAATATCTTTCGCACTGGTGAAGTGAGAATAAATACGAGAGTATTTTGTCAACGATTATTAATTTTGCGTACAACGTTAGCATTACGACGACTTAAAAATCTTTATTTTTTTCATTCTTTCGACTGAAAGTATTCCTATTTAATCTACACATTTTTGTACCGTTACAATAACAGGGAAACCCGCTGGTTAACTAACACTGTCCTGGAACCTAAAGGGCGCCAGCATTTATATAATTTCGGGTCTACCCGTGAACGCAATGGCGCCCAGAAAGATAGTAATACTAAGTATCAAATACTTTATTCCGAATGTTAGATCCCCAGTGTGGCTATAAGGCGAATACTAAGAGAAGTGTCGTGACTTAGAAATAAAAAAAAGTATGAGTTACTTGTTACTGTCAGGTGATCGATGAATGCATATAGTGGCAAGAAGCTCAGGCGCTATTCTTTTGCTGTTTCGCGGACCGTTTCAACATTTCTGAATGACGGAAAACGGCGTCCTGCGATTTCAGGTCAAGCTGCAGAAAACAGGCGTCGGTGATTTTATGGGACAACATGGGTGGAGTGTCGTTATCCTAAAGCGTAAATTATTAAGGGATTCTCGTTGAAACGGAAGGCAAAAACAAACACGTGAGCGGATCTAAGAGATACGCAAAAGCACAAACTGAACAAACCTGAGCACGCACCTGCATGCCACATTCCCCTATCTTTCGCACGATTTACAAAACACTTTAGCCAAACGCGTCGGGAAAATGCTCCAGAGACCAAGGATGCCAGCAGGTTTGTGGCACGTGGACTCCGATTTGCCGTCACTAAAAAGGAACAAGACTCATGTACACCACCGTCGAGTCCGACTGGTGCTCGTGTGATTATTGATTTGTTCATGGAATTGACTAGTGTCACTAAATAAGCTACGCTTCAGAGTAACGACACTTGGCCATATTGTGGCTTAAAATCATGGTTGCCAGTTATCTGGAGCTTTATCTGAAATCACAGGAAACGCTTTTCCGTCCTCCACAAATGTTTAAACAGTCCGCGACAGAGAAAAGCAATATTACATGAGCTTCCTAACACCGATTCGAATGCTGAGGAAGCCACACTTTTGAATCATGACGATCTGCAGTTGCGTCTGCTCTGCACAAGCCCCAATATGGCGACGCCCACAACAATGTCGGGGAACGGAGTGCCGATACTCTAAGCGCAGCTCATTTAGTGGCTCTAGAATTGACTATACTCTTAACCTCGTACCATTTAACTTCCGTTTTTAACCGGAACAGTTTTTTTAATAAAGTTCCTCTTAACGAAGAGGAACCGTGTTTCACATTCTTCGTAGTTTATACAAAGCTGTGTTTCAGATAAGTGATAGTTCTAAATAATAAATGTAAAAAGAGACACTTCCTGAAAGTTTTAGCTGGAACAGGATGGCGCTTAATAAGAGACAGGGGAGCGAAACGGCATGTAAGTGGAACGACAATCCACGTTACACTTGCAAGGTCAAGATGAAAAAAAAAAAAAAAAGACAAAAGCGAAGCCATGAGAACTGGTATCTCGCATATAATCCCCGATTCACATCTAAATTAGGATTGTTCCAAAAAGACTATGCGGAACTCAAAATTAACTGGAAACTATGGGGAAACAAATAAATATGTACTCGAAGGCTACGTTCTATGCCATGTGAAAAAAAAAAAAAGCGCGTTCGTGCACAGCCTAATCGGCGCTCATGATGCGTAAGCGCACGGGCGTCTGTAGCTTTAGATTCATAGCATCAGAAAGTTACCCCCAGTACAAAAATACTCGGAAAAGTAGAGTGGATCTTTATGGAATACTCAACTAGCCAAGTGGTGCAATTAAGACGGTACTTTATTGTTTATTTGTTTCTTTTCTATCCTCGAGTGTATCAGTCTCAAGTGTTCCTTTTTGGAATGAATAACCTTGAGCTCGCTTTTTTTACAAGTGACTTTTCTTTTGCTGCGCTTCATCCCTTTGATTCGCTAAAACAAAGCATCAAAACACAGGAAGAAAATAGTACCAGACAAAGCGAACCGTGCAAAATTGGAAAAACCGCGGTAGTTATGTACAAAGATCCTTACGTTTCGGTTGTTAATTGGCTACAGGTTTTAGGGCAGTTTTCGGAGGTTGTTCGCCAAATTTGAAGTGGGTCAGCATTCTTACCGTTCAGCGTTGTTTCTCGGTTTCTCTTTAGACAAAATTAACATTTTTTGGCATAGCGAAGTAAACTAACGTTGAGCATTATTGGTGCTCTTTTTCCGCCAGCAAGGTTCTGCGGAAATACTGTAAAATGTTTCAAAACACAAATAGTCCTTTGGACTTGAGAAGGTCAGGACATTATTGGTTAAGGAGTACGTAAGAACTTTAGAAGAAACTACTTAAGAACTAAAGAAAATACTTTAAAAAAGTGTAAGAAAATTTTTGTCTACAGACGTTGTTATAAGTCTAAATATATGTATCAGAAAATTGTTATAAAAAAAAGACTAGAAAGGTAAATACAGGAATAGTTTAGTAGATTGCAGAAATACTGATGCCGAAATTTAGCATAAAAGATGGTAAATTTACTTCTCATTAGCAATATTATTTAAAAAAGGATTCGGTAGGCAATTTTGTTACTGTAATATATTGAACATGAAATATATCCAACATCATAAAATGCTCACTCTCACCAATTTGTTGATCGGCGAGGAACTGTCACCATGTGTCATCTTACCAGTGATACGGTTACCGACTTTCTTAAACGGCGAGAACTTAGTACTCACAAGGGAACCAGGAAATTACTGGAAAATTAGAAGCCCCTCGTACGTCTTGAGTGAACTCCATTGTGAGCATGCAATACCGAAGAAACGCAATGAATATGCGAAGAGCACAGGCGATACAACAGTCTCAAAGAATGCGAAGATTTATATTATTACGCATATTAAATATACCATAAAAAGTCATCAAACCTAAACAAAGATGTAAAATACCCTCGCGAGTTTCGTCCCAAACCAATAAGTCTTTTTGTAAAAACAAAACAACAAACCAACTATAAAAATAACACCCCTTACTAAAAGAAGGCTAGAATTCTAACGAAACCCCAGAATGCATGTCCCATTCAAAATTAACCGAAAAATTGCAACTGCAGTCTTAGAGGCACAGTAATTCATCGGAACAGACAAACTCCATCGGTTAATCACAAAACTCAAAACAATTATTAGGTAAAAAAAAAAAATACGTGCAAAGGCGGCACTTGAGTTAATTAACAAGCAATCCTAAACTCTTCCCGCGCTTCCTTGTCTGGCTATAATATTCAGAAAGAGAAACAGCATCTAATTTGCAGTACGGAACCCGAGTTTATTTCGCACAAACTTGTATCAAGGCGCATTGACCCCAGAATTTTATAGCAATACGATGAATATATTCGAACATTAATTTCGATACAGAAATACAAAAACATTGTGCAAATCATATCATGATTAATGGTACGCAAATACAACAACGTGTACTTATGAACTACTCACAACCAGGATAGTGTGCAACAAACAGTTGAGGCAGGAACTGAATGTAAGGGGGCAAACGAAACTCCAAAACTGCGGGTAAAAAAAAGAATTTATTTAGAGTATTTCTTGCTCTTACAATCAGTCTCGGGGTTTTGTTTTGGTTAAATTTTAGGTATGACGAGCCAGTGGTAACCTTGCGTTCCATTTTGATTCTGTGGTGTCGGTTGAAGCATCCATTTAGATTTCAGTTTGCCAGTAGGTGGCACTAAATATTTACGTAAACTACATGTTATCAAGAGGCTTTAACAAAAAAAAAAAAAAAATCGATTCCGCGTGAACGTGAACATGGTTAACTAGCTTGCTGACTAGCAGCGCTCCATTGACCTCGCAATGGCTTCGCATCAATTGTGAAGAGGACATTTCATGAGAGCGGTCTCATACAGCTTCTCAAAATTCGCGATAGTTGACATGACCGAAGGTGCAGGGAAATATGAAACTACCCGACATTCTAGAATGCGCATATTTGGTACTATTGGTAATTTTAGTGTAAAACTTTTGAGTTCTGTAGACACTCGGTGCTGTCCTTATAGTGGACCATTGTTCATGACCTAAAATATAATTAAACTCGTTGTTTTTAATGTTTATACGTCGAGAGGTCTATGTGCCCTTGATGCCTTCCGACATTCGTTCAACGATGCAAATGAACAATTTAGCACACAATAGAGTGCACTATTGAATACGCAAGTGTCCGTAACGTCTGCAAGCGCTGTGGCATCGCCTACTTCACACCTCAGAGGACCAAGAGGTGGGGTGATAACAAACTGGAAGTACATTCCATCTCCGAGAGTAATCAGAAAGTTTGATTTATCTCGGAGTTCATGTGATGCCGGGAGTACGGAACGGCAACCGCTCACGTGTTATAGACACCTGTGTCCACAATAGTACACACCGTTCCAAATCCTTAAAATATCACAGCCCAGCACGCGCACGTTTGTGTCTTCGGAAAGCGGGGAAACCACGTGCCATACGACCCTGCGCCGACCAGAAGCTCATTTCTAGAACGCTTTGTACTCCCTTGTTGCCACCTCTGAGCGTTATTTTTGGGAGCCTGCTGAAGAAACGAACTTCAACCGCGTACATTTCACACCATCCGCGTTGTTGTCCATGACAGACCATAAGTTACTTTGCCCCGGCTCGTGCTAGTGACCCCAATAGGCTGTCTTAACAAATCGTTTCTGAAAGGACGATATCGTTCCGGACGCGCGCTAGGAAGCAAGCATCGAGGTGGCAGCGCGAGACCCGTACGCGAACATCGTTCTACGAAAGCGCGATCTACTAAAGCTCTCCAACGTCTATTACGTGCCGCTCGGGTCGTAGTTCTCGACCAGGTCAGTGTAAAGATGGACGGCGCTCACTTGGAAGTGGCTTGTGGAGATTTCTAAGCGCTTCGCGTGCAAGGTACCGTATAGACCAACACGCGGCCCTGACGTCACGCAGCTGCGGTGGCGCTGTCGACGGCACTGCGCATGCGCTGACGCTTCGCTTCACGCGAATTCGGTTTCTGCGCACGCGCAGTGCCCACACCTGGTGTGGGCAAACGCGGGTTTGTTTGTAAACAGCGTGTCGGTCTATAGGTGTCCGCTTTCTAAAGCTTCGCTAAAGATGGCCGTGCATGATTGGCCCAAAGCTTTTTGTTTCTTCTTTGGTAGAATCACTGGACGTCACTGAATTTTCACGACGTTATAGATTTGAGCTTGTCCTCTTGATCATAGTAGTCCCGGAAAATCCTAGGATACTTTGCAACGAGAGGAATTGTGGAGCTATTCGGATGTACACTCGTGCCGGCTCGAACGCTTCGTATATTCTGGTAGCGGCACGATTCATTCTTTCTCATTATTTTAGGACCTCAGAACAGACAACAAAATTAAGCGAAAGAAAAAAAACGTCATCACATACTCTGTTTTGCTTTCTTTCCGCCTTCTCTGCGCGCTGAAATCACGAACTGCCAAACCAGCGCCAATTTCGTCTCCGCTTCTTTGGATAATTTCACGTGCCGTACATCTGAACGTCACAATGCGTAAAGCAGACGATGGAGGCACCACATATTTCCGGAAAGGTGTAATGCAAAGATTCCCGAGATCAAGGCAAAAGACGGGAAGGGCATCTTTGAGAAGGACTGCAATGAGACTCCTTGTTGGTGTCGCCCGTCACTTACCTCAACATGGGGGTTCTTCGTAATTATGTTAAATTTCTATCCAGCTAGTTTGCGCTGTAACATTTTGTTTCTTTTTCCTCTAGCTCTATTTTAGAAGAGTAGCTTTGATGGAGCCGCTTTTGGGCACGAAGTCATAACCACGACGAGACCTCTCACCATGTGCTTTTTCAGAACATCAAACATGCTTTTATGAACTGAGATCGAGTAAAAAGCATTAGACTCATTGGGACATACGTTAGGTGCAATTAGAGGAAGGTGGCGACGCTGATGTGACTGAAACAAACTGGATTACCTTAATTACCTGTGAAGAGCAACAAATACGACAGTGTTGATACGAATGGGGAAGAGGAACGCTTGGAGCATGCGCTACTTCTCAATAATCTCCTGTCCATAAAAGTCGCAGTTCGGTTGTACTGAACTGGATAACTGTCTCATACTCTAAAGCGAAAACTCCAGACGCCCCTTGAGGAAGATTAATATCCCGCAGTATAAACATTCATTCAAACAACCTGACGCGTGAAAACACAGTGTACGGATGCGCATGCAATTTCAGCGTATAAGGCCGAGAGAAACAACAAGTAAAGCCCATGTACAATTTGATAAACGCACCTAGAGACACCTTTATGATACCCAGAGTTATGCCAAGCTGACTGTGTCAAATTTTAGAAAAAGGAAGAGGCGTACTAAAAACCTCGAGCCAATACCGCGCTGCTATGCAAACTCCCATGGCGCGAGAATCGGCCAAGCATAAAACCAACGGCTGAGGGTTCAAAACGAGGCCAAAACGGTTCAAAGGCCGGGACAAGAATGCGAGGTGCGATGACAAATGCACTTCTCTGTCGTCATAGAGGCAAAGTGGCGCTGAACACGCGGTGGCCATATGGCATATAGGTTAACTCGCACGAGAGCTTCCCTTCTTGTAAGGTTTGGCAGAATGCATGGTGTGCGTTGCCCAGTGAGGACGACAGGCGCTGCTTAGCGGCCCCAAAAACTCCCCGAAATATGAATCGCACCTCATGACGTCAGTAACATTTGTAATCAAATAATTCACTCAGGAGAGCACTAACAGTGACAGAAGAGGACATAAAGTTGATCTTTTTCGGAGCGTGGCGGCAGCCAGGAGCATACTGAGGAAATCGACTGCGGTTCGTTCCTATTCACGCAAAAATATACTTCCAACACTTAACACGAATAAACGGAACGAGATACCTCGCGACAAACGCACAAGCACATCAGCGAGGTGAACTGCGAATAGAAAAAAGCACACTGGAGCAAAGAAGCAGCAACTGGCACGCTGTAAGCTCGCAGCCTGAAGCCATAAAGCCGCGAAGAAAGCGCGTTCGCCAAAGGATGCCTCAATGCACTGAGACACCCTAGCGCACTGGAGGAAGGTCAGCAGGCGACCAAACTACGCCTCGCGGTCAGTGAGCTGCGAATTGGTGCAGCCATTCTTGCACTTCCGCAGTACCCTGGGACAACCTTATGGTAAACTCTGGTGGAGTGCTCGCGCTCCCTACACCATAAGAAGTCCATCCCGTCTACTTTCCCGCCAAGGACTTGGCATAGCCAATCGCATCCTGAGTGTCGCAGTGCAGACAGGCTTTTTTTTTAGGTCTATATATATTTTTAGCTTCGTCATTCGCTTAAATCCCTTTCCAAATTGCAGCGATTGGCTATCCCGAGTGCTTTCCGGGAAAGTGAATGCAACCGATGTTTAGAGTGTCAGCCCTAATCAAATCAACGCACGCGAAGACTTAAGTTTTTGCTTGAAAGTTCTCATTAAGTTGTCCCGAAGTACTGCAGCTAAACCCTGGGCGAGTGCGTGCGCGCTACCCCGTCGACGGGGCCATGCAAAGCTTCGGCGTGCGAAGGGGCCCAAAGGAAGCCTCGGCGAGTGCGGGGGGGGCCCGTCCCGCTGACCAGCGCTGCATTGTGCTCGGTCAACGTCGGCGGCGGCGGGCGGCCTGAATAATGCATCTGGCGCCGATGCGGCGGCCGCTATTTATAATAAGGCCGGCCGCATGCACACGCGTGATCGGGGATAAACGATGGGGGCTCGACCCACTTGAGTCGACCTTTCGTGCGGCAACCCGGCCGACCTCGCGATTTGCATCGGGGGCTCCTCGCACGTGCACGCCGGGGGAACGGTAGACCCACTTCCGCCCCCCCCCCCCCCCCCCCCACCGACCCCTCGCGGCCCTCGCGAGCAGAGACCCGGGTTTCGGACGGTGATCGGCGATCGGCGAAAGCGGCCCCACCAAGCAGCGGCGGTGCGGCGTGCGGCCAACCAACCCACCTGTGCGCGTCGCAAGCTCAATCCGATCCTGGGGCGGCCATGCGGCGGAGGCGGCGGCGGCGACGGCCGGCCAAGCGAGCGTGGAAAGCAGCATGGGCGAGCAGGGCGACGTCGGCGACACCGCCTTACCTGACGCTGCTGGGCTCGCCACACGGAGGGGGCACCGGCGACTCGCGACGCGCTAGCGGGCAGTGCACCACGCCGGCCGCGCGCAGGGGCCGCCAGGGCGGCGCGGAGGAGGCCCCCCCGGCTTACTCCCTTTCCCTCCTTCTTTTCCCGCCGAGAGCGCCATCTCTGGGCCGCTGGAGCTACCAGGACGGCCGCCATGGGCCGCTGCACTCTCGAGAAAGCGACCGAGTTTTTTTTTTTTTTTTTTTTGTCCGGATCAAGAAAGTGCCTCTTCGTGTAACGAGGCTTGCGGAACTTGGCAAGCGTTTTGTCGGCATTCTGGTATCGTGAGTCGCGTTTCGATAGTGGCCGCGAGCTCTTCTGAGCGAAATGCTAGAGAGCTATTTTACTTCAACCAGTATTCCCTCACCTTTAGTGCATATGATAATGACCCCAAAGCTGAGGGCAACCAAATCGAGAGTACGAACTATCAGGATCTTTATCTTCTTGCGTGTGGATTAGGCATGTCTCGTTAATAAGGTCACCGCTCATATGGGTATTCCGCTACGTGGACAACTTTTTCGGGGACCAACTAGGCAAACGTATGCATATTTGCACTGTTACTGTACGTTGTACTTGATGAAAATAAACATCAACATCAATAACAATGTTGTCTTGTTATAATGGACGATTTTGGGGATGAACAGAGGTTTTCATATTAACAAGACTTTACTGTAACTCATGTACTCAGTTGTTTCCCTTTTCTATAATATCATCGGTTTAGCGTTCACCTAGAAGAAACCAGATGAAACTTAAACATACCTCGGCTAAAAAAAAAAAGTATTTCCGCAACGCAGTGTAGTGTTCTGTACACGATGCTCCTCTTTGTACAGTAGAGTACTTGCACCAGCTCAATCCAGAAGGCCCGTAAGGTCCTCTGTGACCCGCGCTGGCTTTTCACAAGAAGAGAGGACGGAACAGGAAGACAGAGAGGTTTTCCGGTATTTGTCCCGGTAGGCTCAGCAGGTATACTCTTCAATCGCTCACTTACTACTCCAATCTTGTCTACCAAAGCTTAAAGCGACGATGAAAAAAAAAGAGATCACAAAAACGGCTCGGACGGACCACAACCGGTTGAGACGAAATCCAGACCACGTGGCTTGTCTTCGACGCGTCGACCACACTGACTGTCAACTAAACTACGGTGTCTGAAACGCGTCTACGACCGGTGTATTGGGGGTCTCCTCCCCTGCCTCAAAGATCGGTCCCGAGGTGGCAAGAAATGACGCCACATAAGCCGGACTGTTATTCTGTCGGATGTTGCGATCCTGGCGGCTGGGCACAGACGTTCTGGGAAAAAGTACGCGCGAACGTGAGTGTCGCTGTCGTCGCTGAGTCCCATTTCATTCCTGCCGAAGCATCTGTAGACTGTCCAGCTGGAGAGTGACGTGCAGCAGAACGGGCGCCTGCCACTCCCACCACCGGTGCTGTCACACCGCCAGGATCGCTGCCGGCAACAGCGTGACGCTCCTATGACGTCATTAGGCGGAAATCGAAGAACCACTTTTTAGGGCGCGTTAAACGCACCAGTTGGGGAGGCGTTCCAGCCTCCAGGCACCAAACCTAAAGACGCAACGGAATGTCGATACCGATTACGGTTCCAGCTTACGACCCTCGGACCCCCCGCTGCCCTCGTCATCCGTCCCCCACAAAGACAACCCCGGCGGGGTTCTTCACACCGTCTCCGAGTCCCCGAACCCTGTTGCGAACCCTCAAAGCCGAGGATTCCAAAACAGGACCGCGAACGGCGCAGCGCGTGCACAGGCGCGTTCGAGGCGGCGAGGCTGTGCTCGGCGTGGCCCCGGTCGGCCCCTAAGCCCCCCGGGGGTCCCCCGGCGGCCGGTCGTCGACCTCGGGGCGCCCGCGACGACTCCCCGCTGACGCCTCGCGCTGCACCTCGCCGGAGAGGCAAGTGCGTCAACCGAACGGTGAGCATCGATGGGCCACTTGGAAGGAAGGAAGGGTCCCGCAGGCGGCGGAACACGAGAAGTCACCTGGGGCTTGGGGTTACACTTCCGCTGGGGGGATCTCGCTGGCCGATTCTGCTTACGCTACGGGTTTAGTAGTCGTGCTGCACTAGCCGGATTGGCTCGTAGGAGAGATACAATGTAGCCGCCGGTTAGGTGAGGCCCACGGCAAAATCTTGGTAGTCACTGATTTGCCTCAAGATTGGTCCGACACATTATTAGACCCGTATGAACGATTAACCTGAAAAAACGAGTCTGAAAAATATGTTTTTGCGAAGTTAATTAAGTTTAAAGGGGCGGTGCAACGATTTTATGATTAAAAGAATTTGCATCTTGTCATTTTTATGTTGTTTATCGTGTCCCGGAGGATAGAGAAAACACCTCCTTCATTACAAATGTCGCGATTCCGCTGCACCATTGCAAAGCAAAAGTCGAGCTTTTTCGCCCACCTGCAGCCCCAAGTGGCAGCCGAAGGAACTACGGCGAAAAGATTACGTGACCTCGCTCGGCTCTAAGCTGCAGCATAACGCCCGCTAATGTCAGCAGAGAGAGGGAGAGGAAGCGTCCTCAGAGAGAGCACACGGGAAGCTACACGGCACTCCGAATGACGTCACTGGGAGTGCGACCAGGTGTGACCCTGAAGACTGGGAGTGAGTTGAGGGGTGCCCGAAATGCCAATATTTATCTTTTTTTTTACGCAACAACTAGGACACGCAGGCGAAATCGGTTTTCTGTTCTGTACTTCAGAAGTGTCAGAGGGCAACTTCCACAAATCTTTGACCGAAGTCCGGAAATCGTTGCACCGCCCCTTTAAATATTGTTCTGAGAGGCTCAAAAGATTCCTCAGGGAACACTAGAAACATGGCGTCAGATATTGTAATACGGGGCAGGGGCGAAGGTGCTAAAGACGGCAGCAGAACGCGGCAAACCGTAGGCGCTGACATCCGTGGTTCCGAAGGAAAAAACCAGTAAAAAAGCGTCAAAAAAACAAGAAAAAAAAGGCCGATGATAAGTTAGGCGTGTTCGTTTTGCCTCGATGAGTTGAAGTTGTTCGAGTCCCTGTCAACTTTATTTATTTTGAAACAATGCGCTATGACGATGTTTTTTTTGTTTTTTTTTTTTCAAAGTAAGCTATAAACTCTCTGACGTTTTGCTGCTTCTCCATGTAACCCAAGGCGTCGCCAGCGACATGGGCCAAACGGGATCACAGACTGGGTCAGCCGATGTCCGCGTCCGTGCCCCGCCGCCGTTACGAAGTAGCTGGAATTAATGGGATCTCTGAATTATTGTTGTGGCTCCGTGGTTTTAGTAAATACCGATAAACCCCGAACTTTAACCCCAATCTTGTTTTATCAAAATTGCAAAAAAAAAAAAAAAAATCCCGATTTGGAGTTTTTTGTTTTTTGCTGACAGACGACAAGTTTCCAGGGGAAAAATCTTAAACAACAATATTATTGTGTGTTTACCTGGAACACAGCCATACTGAACTGTCCCCGGGGCTGCTTCTTTGTACGGAAACCAGGGTAATTATCTCGCTTACTTCTTTTATTGGTACCGGGACGTTTTTGCAAGTATTCTGGACTTCATCATGTTCTCGGTAGGCTGGTGAATTCCATGCCCCTGTTTTGTGTCTTCGAAATTCAGGTAAGGCCCGATAAACACCGATTTCTTGTCCAACACCAAAACATTTACGCCGAAAAACACCGAAATTGGTGCAGAATTAAAGGGACAATGAAGGCAATTTCGGATATTGTTTTGGCGATTGAACTGGGTTCCAGGCACGTCTCAGGCCACGTTGCCCAAATTTCAGCCGAAACCGGCGCTTGTGTGCCGCTCAAATCAATTAAACAGTCGCGGTAATAATCGTACCGGGATCGACTGGGGCGACGCCCCGAGAGTTGCGGGAGAACCCAGGAGAAGCGGAGCTCACGTGACCGATGCAGGGCCAAGAAGCGCGACGTCACAAGAGACGAGTCAGCGATTGGTCGGAACGAGTGACGTGCCCTCGGTCACGTTTTGGTTCGCAGTTTTTAGGAATACTGTTCTAATTTCAGCTTGAATAACCATGAAAAGTATAAATCAGACCGGAGATGATTACTAAACCGTAAATAAAACAACATACTTATTTTGTTTCTTTGCTACGCTGGACGCGAAACGGGCAACGAGCAACTATGGGAAAACGAAATAAATAAAAAAGAATGCTGCGCGGAGCACGCTAGAGACGTCGATGTCGTGTTTCCTTTAGGAGCACGGTACTCGAAGGATTCTGCAAAGTGGTAGTCATGCCAAATTTGTGCGCCGTAGATGGCTGTTCAAACGGTCGACTGAAGACCAGTAATCGTTCTTGTTCTTTGACGACGAAATGAGTGGACGTCCGACTCTGGTGAAAGCAAAAATGGTGCTGTTTATTTTCTCCTTCTTGGGGAGCGTCCCCCGCGGAGGAACCGGTTCCAGGGTCGCTGTCGCTTTCCCCTCAGCATTTCCCCCGCGTCCCTGTCGGGCAGGGACAGGGCCTGTCCTTCGGCAACGCGCCGCTCTCGTCTCGCCCGTGCGAATGTTGCTCACAGCTTTGCTGCTCGGAGCCAGCGGGCCCCCGCATTGCCGGCTGGGCGGTCACCGTCGGCCTCGGATGATAGCGAAGAACGCCACACACGTACTCCCGTTTCGTTGGTGTTATGTCACTCAACGGAAGCCCGAACCGAACTCGCTCGCGAGAGCGGCATCGTCGTCCATGTTGACAGATCCGACGAAACGATCGCGCCACCGCAGTGCTATAACCCACCGCGGTAACCAGTTTCGATCTCCTAAAAGCTACCGATACCGACTATTCACATTTGACGCCACTCCCTACGTCACCTCCGTTTTCGGAGGTCCAGAAATGAGAATGGAGATAGTTCAGTTTCGTTTTCTTCAGTTCTTTTGTAGGCACAGAAATACGCGTCGCAAATGTCTACAAAACATTGGGCAGCGTGCCAGGTTCCCAAGAAGCCTAAAAACACCATTTAAAAAAATTAAATAAAATTGCCTTCATTGTCCCTTTAAACCCCAAACACCTCTGAATTCCAAAATAAACAAATCCTAAAAACACTGAACCTTAATTATTCTGTTAACTCTATGTATGAAACAATATGGGTGTATAACATCTTGTTTGCCACAGGTTACGAGAAGTTTGATGGTGCGAAAGGAATGCTGGTTAAGCTCACGCCAGCGACAACAACAATAAAAGAAAAAGCACGCGCAACATTTTTTTTTTTTTTTTTTAGATTACCTGCTTGACTTCTAAGCCATAGAACACATGATGTCACCCCACTGGAGACCTCGGGAAAATTTGAATGCTGTTTTTGGCATCACCTTCATTTGTCGTTTTCGCGATAGGTATTTTAAATTTAGAAATAATAAATGGCGCGGCTAAAAATGTAAAGCTCGTGTATTTCGAAAATTGGTTTAGTTTTTGTTGCTCAATAAACCGCCTTTGACTATGTAGCCCTCTGTACGTTTCCGACTCCAGAGTTTTGCAAACATCACGGGGAAACTTTGATGCGTGCATAATTCATGCATCCGTGGATGTGGCGCTTCGCGGAGCTCTGCTACAAACGCCTATTCATTTGCAACTTTCCAATTTAATCGTGCTTGAAGCCCTTTGGTTGCATTTAAAGTTACTTAGACTCCAGCTAGTGTGTTTTATTTTCTCCAGGTGCACGTATTGGTAGACAATCGTGTTGTAGGAGGATACATTCCCCTGACGGCGCATTCCCCTGGCGATTGTATTAACGCGTGTTCCGAGGTTATAAATAGGGTTCCGTGTTTTCAGTAAATACCGATAAACTCCGAAAATCAACCTCCGAGTCGGTTGGATCAAATAGGGTGAACCCGATAAACCCCGAATTCGAGCTGTTCTTGAAGAACAAAAACGAAAGTTTCACGTGATGTTTACGTCCGTCTTTGTTTCCAGTTCAGCCGAAACGCAACCCCCAATAAACCGCGCTCGAAGCTGCTATTTTCATGGTAACCACACAGATTATTTTGGTTCCTTTTATTATCGGTACGGGGGCGTTCTTTATGTATTTGGAACACGTGTATGTTCCCTGAAGGTTGAGGAATTCTATGTTCGGTCACTATTTCCATCCACATAAATTTCGATAATTCCCGATTTTTCGTGGGACTGAAAAAAATAAATACCGAAAAGCGCGGACTCCGTGGAAAAAATAAACCCTGAAAAAACACCCCCGAATTTGAGGAAAAATGAACACCGAAAACACGGAACCCTTGTTATAAACTTATAAACGTCAGGGGTTTATTCTAAGCGGTATTTGCACAAAGTACAATATTCGTTGCAACACCCCATTAAAATGGCATTGCGCTTTTTTTGCCCCTAGTACACGAAAACATGTAATGTCAGTCCAATGAAATGACGTTATCTGATGAACCAATCAGTGCACGCAATCATGGCTCGGTACGGTGCACGCCTAACACTCATGGTAAGATCGCAAGCTGATTCCTCGATCCCTCAATAGGGAGTTTTAGGGAGTCGTTCAGACTCGAACGGTTCGACCCCGAACGATTCGACGACGCAACTGCGCATAAGCGAGCAAATTGTGAGGGAACAGGGAACGGTTCGACGTAATCGTAACCATTTGCTGCCCGTGAACTAGCGTGAACGAGGAAGAAAATACTTTCATCATGGCGGTTGGAACAGGACGAGCTTGGACGAGCGGTGCAAGGCACACCTTTAGGCGCTCCAACGGAAAAGCTGACGTATCGTTTCAAAGTGAGAGGTTCGTGTACGATTGATTCGCCGACGCATCCGCGTATGCCGTCTCGGAAAAAGTTCGCCTTTTTACGATGAATTTGCCCTCCTCGGCCCGGCGGGCCATTGCGGCCGCCATCAGACGGGCAAGGTACCCAGCGGTGTATTTAAATAAAGGCAAATGAACTGTTAAAATATCGCTTTGAAGGTCATCACTTATTTCGCTTTTGCTGTTATTGTTGTACCTTAGTTATAGCAGAAAGCACAGGCGGCAGGCATCGCACAAACTTAAACTAAATATTGAAGGAGGACTCTTAAGCTTCGCCTTTAAACGTGGAACGCAATAACTAGATATAGATCCCCGCTCGTTCCCAAGGCGTGCAAGCGTGTCTGCGTATCATGAAATAAAGAAATAATAAAAAGTGTCTGCGTGATCTAGTCGGTAGCATGTCTGACTCGCAACTGAAGTGTCGTGGATTGAAATACCTGCTCCGCTTAAAATTCTTCAAGTTTTTTGTTTTATATAAGGCAAATGAATTACTTTATGCGGCGAACTCATTTGAGACATGGGGCGACCTTTAATTCGCAATATATGTCATGTTTTAATCACATTCATTCCACGCGTGACGTGACGTTTCACGTGAGCGTTGTAGGTTGTTTGAAATTCGCGCACGAGATCATGTGGATGTGACGTCGTGAACCTAAGGACCAATCCTGGGTTTTCTCGTACCGCCGATGCCGGCTTTTCTGCGACACGAGCTCCATAAAGCTTTCGCGTTAAAATGAAACGCTTCCCTGAGAACTCTGAAAACAAACGCACAACACCGCCAAACATGCGCTTCGCCAACCCCATAAGAGTGCTTTGAAGTGAGTAGCATAACTTGTAAACTTGCGAGATGATGTTTTTTTTACGTACGCCGTTGTATTTCAAGTGGGTTTACTTGTTAAATCGACAACTTCAACGGAACGCGTAGTGACTGAACCGCTGTCGTGTCAGCGACGACATTCAGATTCAGTTCTTTAGAAGTTTGCACACTGGTGGGAACGTCGGTGAATGACTCGTAGACGAACCTTTCGTTTTAAAGGGAAACCACAGCTGCCTCTTCGGACCTTCAGGAGTTGTGACTTGCACCACTCGCCCAAACGTACCGAAGAGCCGAAGCTCGTACTACTCCATTCGCTGTGTTGTACAGCTTTGAGTCTTCCTCGTGAACTCTAGACAGGTGCCGAAATGTATTGGCGTTTTGCACACGCGCCAGATTACAGCCGCCATTGCTGACCTTCTCTCGCCTTTCCCAGATGCCGAGCCAGTGAAGTGGGCGTTGACGAACTTCAACGAAGGCCAATGCTGGGGAGAAGAACAGAGTAGAATCTAAAAAGGCAACAACCTGCCCCGCTGTGGTCACGATGAAGGAAAGTGAATGTAATAAGAGGAAACAAAAATTGAAGGAAGGAAGAGCGTCTGCTGCTTCGGAGACGAATCGGTCGCCTCGAAACGACTCACTCCACATCCATTTTCACGAAGTCCCGAACGATTTGAGCACGGATGAGCAGTGGCGTCACCGGACCGTTCGGGCGCGAACCGTTCGCGCCAAAGCGACTCGCTAAAACTGCCTAATGTCATTCGATGGAACCGACATTAACTTTCCCGCGTGCGCCGGGGGAATTACAGGCATCAACATAGCTCTCGTTCGCAACTGATAATATATTTCATGACGTCGCGGATAAGACCCATAAAACCACAGTAACGCCACTAATACATCCTATAAATGGCAGTCTGAAGATTAAGCCTGAGGCGTTTCTTGCACGACAATTGGTCGTACAGAAACTCTGCAGACATGCTTGAGCAGTGCGACTCCGGCTCGAGGTGTCGGCACCGAAGCATCTCGACGCCAACGGGCTCGAGGGGATGCACTAGAAACGCAAGGAACAGGCCACGGCACTTTCGGGACCCCCTCGCCGGTATGGACGCCGTGGCCCTCGGTGTGTACTCCGCGTGGTCGGTGAGCGGAGTCTCGACTGGGCGCCGCCAAGTGCGCGGCGAGACATGCGCCTGGTCCGGCGGCGCAGAAACGGGCACGAGGACGTCGGGCCAAGGTTAGTCGGGCAGCCTTGGCGGGGACCCTCAGCGCCGGCCTCCCCTTTTGTTCGCGCGAACGCCCGCGGAATCTGCAGGGAACACTCACGCGCGTGTGATTGATTGATTGATTGTTGCGCGCAGCACGCCCGAAGAAGTGTCCGCGAGCGCGCCTTGTCGAGCAGCATCAGTCACCGTAACCTGCGATGCCCGGAGAAAGTGGAGTCACGACGATGTTTCCTCGCGAACACAAAGGAAGGTGGAGATGATCGCGTGCTGGTGACGTGATACAATGCTAGGTGAGATGGGAAACCATTTCGCGAAGGAATGAATCGATACGCGGTGCTTCCTTCGTAAATGTCGAGTCGTTTCGCTGTCGTTCACAAATCAAAAGGTGAACAAAGAGACGCTCGGATGAAACACATCCGCAGTCGTGAGACATCTCTCACTATTCGTTTGTGGGTGGCAACGACTCAAGAAAATTCTGCCCGATCATCCGTGTACGCGGGAAGAGATGAACAAGTCCTCGTTGGTCGCTTGCCCAACTCAGCTTAAGAATGTGACTCGGCATTCAGCCAGGAAAAAAAAAAAAAAAACTCGCCAGGGGACAAAATAGGACCTCAGCTACGATATGTCGACGCCTGTTACGGTCACTGACAGCCTAAGAAACACGTGGCTGATTAGCTTCCTCTTCTTGCCTCGTCATTCGTTTTTCAGCTTTGTCATCGGCCGCAGAATCATTCACCGCGGAGACGTATAGAGGCTCAAATGCCCCCTGCTTTCCTGAAGCTGCCAGTCACTGCAGGTGTCATAGCCGTTGTGTAAGGTGTTTGCAGTTACCGACCTGAGTTCAGCGTAGGGCACAAATTGGACACAAATGCGGCCACCGCGTTCGTCTGGAACACGAGTTCCAGCCGAAACGCTGGCGCAGAACTCGTGTCCAAAGTGCACCCGTCCCTGGCCTCCGGCAAGTGAAGGAGACCACGGCCTCGTTTTCTAGAGGCTTAGACGTGAGCCGGTCATCGCAACATTCTGGTGGTCGAGAGAAAAAAAAAATATTTGGCGGTGCGATATGTAAGGTGCAAAAGGTGTGCTCCGAGCAGCAATGCCAACGCAATGGCCTATGACGTGACGTCAGTGTGAGCCATCTGCAACCGCTCGCTCCAAGTTGCCCAGGTACACTCAGAACTCGGGCCGTGGTCCAAGTTGGCCCCCAAGCAGCACGGATTTCGGCCAAGCATTGATTGGTCAGTGGCTGGCTATGTTACTTTGGCCAATGGCCAAAGAGTGGCCATTCATCGGCCAATGTTCGGCCGATGGCCAGAGCATAGCCTCCTCTATACTCACAAAGCCTGGCAGTTGGACGACGGAGCCATAGAGCGTCCGGTCGCAGATTTGGAGCGCGAGGATGTGGTAGCACAGAGCATCAAAGAGCCATTTCTCGGGGAACCTGGACTTCAGCGCACATCTTTTGCAGCGGCTAGGACCCGAAACACACTTGTTCGCTCGGGAGAAGTCTGTTTCGGTCTCTCGACGCAGTGGGGCGCCAGTCAGCTCTCCTCTCCTCCGTTGTCTGCCGCTTCATCTTTTTCCATTTCGACGCCGCTTCTCAGGGCGATCTGCCAGGCTTTGTCAGTATATAGGAGGTTATGGCCAGAGAAAGGCCACTCATCGGCCAACGGCTGGCCACTGTCTGGCCACTGTCCAAAGGACCATTGCCAGCCATTGGCCGATGATCGGCCAAATCTGCGCCGCTCGGGAGGCCTGTCTCGGCGCGCCCGAAGGTGGCATGCGAGCCCCCGCCCGGTAGCCCTTACGGAGCGGCGTGGCGGGCTTCCCGTGGGCCGTGTTTGCCTGCCTCGAGTGTGTGTGTGCCGAGACGGCGTCCCGGCGGGGGGACAACGACCTCCCCGACGACGCTCCCCGCAGTGCCTCGGGCGGCCACGCGCTCACGCCCGGTCTTTGCTGCAGCAGCGCCGTTCGCCCCCTTGGCTGACAGTGCGCTGGGGGCTGATGCCTTCCACCTATACTGCCGACCGCAGTGGGCGCTACGAGCCACCCCAGCCAATCCGATGCTGAGAACGTAATCACGTGATTAGGCTCAGCCCGCGCGTTGCCACTCGCCTCTCGAAGGTCACGTGAACCTTAAAAGGGGCGTCGCAATGAGTTTTGTATACTTTGCGCAAATACCGCTGTGAAGGAAGCACTCGCGTTAATGACCTTGGAGACACGGGTTCGTTTTTCTCCCACGCAATAAAAATAACAGCAAAAAAAAAAAAAGAGCAGTGTTTAGTTTTTGTTTTTTAATTTGCAGCCAGAAGAAGCGACCACGGGATCTAGCGTCTATCATATGCAGCCAATGACGGTCATAGCCACGCGCTGGGGGTGGCAGCGCACAGGACACGCGCCGAGTTCCAGACATTGCTATACGGTTGGTTTATTGAGGTCATTGCGGCGATTGGACACGGGCCACTGCTCGAATGCTCGTCGAGCTATCGATTATCACGAGCCCAGATCGAGTGCTCACGCTGTGCTCGGGTCCAATCTATGACCCTCATTCAAATATCGTCACTGGGGGCCTACTGCGACCCCCCCAGCTACGTCATCGAGTTTTGCAAAAAAGATATTGAAAAAAAAGGCTAGCTTTTGTTTTCAAATTTACACTACAAGAAACGAGTTTCTTATTCAGTGACGTTGCTTTCCACTATAGACCTTTCCAATGTTTACAAAATCGCAGTCCAGCGTGCGATCTTCACAGCCCAGCACGTGCGTGTTCGTCGCTTCGGAAAGAGAGCAAAGCACGCGCCATACGCACGAACGCTCAAAATGGCACCGGCGACAAGCTCGTTTTTGGAAAGGTCTATACTTCGTCTCACCTTAGTATGGACTATTGTTAGCCGCGCGTGCTAAAAGCGCGAGCTAGGAACTGACGTACCCTCGACCTGGTGCATTTTTGGATTGCCCACTGACACAGGGTATGCAACCGCCAAGGGTATGGGCGAAAAGGCTTAAAAACGGACTTCGTGCATGAGTTAGTTCCGAGTGCTCCTTTTTAGCGTGCTGCAATTTCCGAAAATCTACGGTTGTCTGGCTACCACTGCGTGGTCGTGGGATGGATAAATAATTTTAAAAAGCATAAGAACAATAGCAGAAAGTGTGCCATGAGCACAAGAAGCTGCAGCGCGAGTTTGGCTGCAATGTTATCGAGCTTCGCATTTTCCCCAAGAATCTTTATTTATGAAGTCAGTCGATTGCGAGCTTGAATCGCGAGAGATTCGTATCAGACTCAACGTTCCGTTTAAGCTCACGACCACTTCGTCTACGAGAAGAGGACCGCTTTTAATTCCCGGTGCAGGTGGTCCAATTAGGTTATCACTGCAAGCCCCATGGTATGTGAAAGGTATGAAAAAGTCTACATGCCATCACTCAAGATGGAGCTATCAAATGCCGAGAGCTTACCTGCATAGACTACATTAAACTGCTCATATATACTTCGCTGTGGAAACTCAATCAAAACACCCCACCGTCTTCGTCCTCGTTCTCTCGAGGAGGCAAGGTGATGGCCTGTGAGTATCCAGCTGGATTCAACCGGACAATAAGCTCCAACCAAGTTATTGCAGCCCACCATAGCCAAGTCTAGCCAAGTTCCCCCCATACCCACACCGTTGCCTACCCAGATAGCTGTGCTGCCAGACCTATAGCCGGTATTTCTTTTTCTAAGCCTCTAGACGGCGTCGTCGGCGCCGCAATTCTCAAGATGGCGGCGCCGTTAAAGAAAAGGTCTATAGTGTCAGTAAGTTGGTGCAGAGTGAGAAAACATTCCAAGCGAATATCGTTGCAGGGCCCCTTTAAGCCGCGGTCCCGCCGATAATTCATCATATTCAAGACAGTCTGCAGAGTCCCCACACTGTCTGAGGCGGGTTCCTTCCTCGTATGGCACTCCTGTCACACACTGGTCATGCAAGAAATGTCCACGAACATCTTCAAAGCGTTCGTGTGGATACGAATCACACGTGCTTCGAACTTGCTCGAGGCGTGAATTCTGCCTCTTGTCTTCAGTGAACGCCGTTCCTTTTGTGCGGTGTACGTGAGCGTTTACAGGACGTTGAATTGGCCTCGGCGGTTCCGTCCTCTGTCCGTCGTGGCCCGAGTGTAGGCGTTCGTCGGACAAATCGATTGCCTCCCTTGTATCACCTGACCCCGCTACTTCGCGTTGGTATATGGGCGAGAGTCTGATCACGTGGCGAAAGATCGACGTTTCACTGGTACACGGAGCACGCAGTTTCCGAAGTGCCGTCAGCTAACCGGTGGACGGTGTCTAGCGTTACACGACGAGGCGAACCGCGAGCGAAGAATCGAGCGAACGGGAGGACCGCCGGACCGGGCAACATTTCATCCGGTCACTAGCCGCGCCGCCCCGCCCTCGGAAACGTTACATTCATTTCGTCCCCGGCACGCGAGGACGCGGTACGAAGAAGGAAACAATGTTTCCAGTGCCACATACCTACGGGGTGGGTATACGTGCTTCTCTTTCCTATCGGCCATGGGAGAATATTTTTTTTTTTTTAATGCTGACTCAACGGTGAAGGGCGGACAGCTCACAGTATATTAATACCTTATGCAGGCGTGAACTTTCGGTACCTATTAGCGGCGAGATGTTTTGGTGGCGCCCTCCCATGGTTCCCTCTTCTGAAGTCATTACCTCGCGAACAACAAGTTGGATGGTGTTTGTAATGAGCATGGTGGAAGCTTGAAATCATTGCGCCTTCAAAGCAACACTGCCAACACCGTCAAAATTCAAGTTCTTACATTCCTCTTATTTCCGTCGATGAGAAATACCCTGCTGACGTCATGGTCAGCATTCTGCCAATCGTGGCAGGCCGATCACAGCGACGCTTATGATCGCGATCGCCGCCAATAGCCAAATAAATTGTGAGTTGAGCGTTCGTTTAAACAAATGGAAGCCGGTCAGCATCGAGAAGAGGATTCCGGCGTCTCCGCTGTAGATGAGCAAGTTAGTCAGTGACCCTGCCGCTGTCATACCGCTCGCATACATGATACAAACTACATGATGTTCGCTCCACATATGAATGAGAGATTTAGCTTCGAACTCACGCATGTCTCGAGCATGTTTGCTTGATACGTGCTTCGGACATGTCGTCAGACAGTTTTTGCATGACCAATGTGACCGCCATGTAAAAAAAATAAAGAAAAAAATACCTCAGGCAGAGTATGCAGACTGTCTCGGAGCTACGACACGCTAGCCTCCACCCCCCCCCCCCCCCCCTCCCCCCAACCTCATATAAGAAGTAAAATCCGCGTGAAAACACACGCACACGCACACACACACACACGCAATAAAGATGGCTTCACGGCGGGCACGCGAGGAGCGGGGCACGAAGATGTTAGTTCGAGCCTGGGCAACATAGAAGTCTCCAGTTATCGTTTCGCGCTTCAAAATCGGAAAGCTAATTTCCCACGAAGGCGTGGCCTCGAACCCGCGCGCGGCATTTTGTGGGCCCCTAGTTGAGATGAGCTCTGTACCACCCTGGCCCGCAGCGCGGATTACGTCATAACTATTTCAAAAACGTTTATTTCATACACAAAATAAATTAGTTTTCTTTGTGTACTTGGCTTCCTCCATCGTTCAGACGTATGGGTGATAAGTAAATTATCTCTGGCACTTGATCCAGGAGCAGAACGAGTCTCACTATAGGAGAAAACTGAAGCTGATTCGCGAAAATATTTTGTTCTTAGTTATACCTTGTGAGCACGTGGGGACCTGATCAGATAGGGCAGGTGACTTGTGAAGATGCGCCATCCGAAAGTTTGCAGGTTCGCGTTATCGATATCTAATGCTCCGTAACCCGGACATCCCGAACAGCACGAAAGAAGAATGTGAGACTCGCAAATATGAAAAGGCCTGTGGAATTCAGAATAATTAAACCTTGATACTCTTCATCGCTGCCATAAATAGAAGGTTGGTTGAATTACACTGGCGTCACTTTCAGTTTTTTTTTTAGGAGTGCTCGTATATGCAGCATTTGCAAAATTGATTCTTTTTTTTTAATTAAATTCCATTGGGACTAGAATAATTATAATGCCTGGTATGCTATAGAAACAATAAATAAAAATAAATATTAGGACCAGATGTTGGCAAGGCCTGTTAGAAAGTGTTTTTGGATGAGCAAACTAAGTAACCGTAAAAGGAGAGGAAAAACAAAAGCAAAAAACGAAGCCCTCTATTAACTTTCTTTTATTATTAAAAAAAAAAAGAAGAAACGTGACGAGTTCTTATTTACGTTTCGCAGTTTCATAATCAGAACAGCTACCTATACATAGCAAGAGAACGCGCTTCATTATTTGTAATTTCTTACGATATCTACGCGTATGTGTACTACAATTAATCGCTTTATGCATCGTTCACTGTGAGATACCTTACTTAGTTCACCTTGTGGATACCAGAATACGAGTCCCATATCCACATTTCCTCGAATATGCAGCGAGGAACGGCGTTCCAGGAAAGCGTTCGACTCCATTCAAACGCATTCGAGGAACACCGTTCCTCGAAAACGTTCGTTCGGCCGTCCAGCCCCGCGCCCCGAGCTCGCACACCACCGCCACCGGACCCAGCGAGAGCTTCCGCGGCCAACACGGGGACCTTCGGCGAAACCCCCGTGGGAGCGGACCCCGCACGGCGCCCACCGCGTGACCCCTCGGTGCTGCACGCCTTGGCACGCAGCACGACTCCAAGGAGGAAGACCTCTTCCCCACGGGCCCCGAGGCAGTCGTTGCGTGCGCGCGGTCGGCGGGGTTACCCACCCCGCCTCGCATCTGTTGTCCCCCCTCCCTCCACACGCGTTGTTTTTCCCCTCCTTCCCGAATGAAACCCTTTCGGCGGGCGCTTTTCACTTTTCGGGAAAAAGGAGCGTCGGCCAGGGCGCGGCTCCCCGGAAGCCACAAAGGGGAACCGGGAGCATGACGGGGCCAACGGACGTCGCCCCTCAAAAGGGCCACAGACGGCGATCGCGCGGGAACTTGGGGAGTGGTCTTCCGAAAACGCGGCTCAACTCACGTAGGCTGCAGCCCGCCGTGTTCGCATCATAATAGCGCCCTTTGTTAAAAAAAAAAAAAGAAGAAAAGTGAACTCCTTAATTTTATTTATAGTCAAAATTTGCCCGACTGCGTCTTTTGCTCAGCTCGTATACCGGATGCTTCTGCGAAAACTTTCAAAAATCATTAAAAACACGCTGTTCCAGATAAAAAAAGAACACTGCGGGAACGAACTACGAGCCTTGGCGGACGTTAAGGATTACAAAAGTATACTAATTAGCTAGATAATTAACTAAAATTTACTAATTAATTTTTACTTACTGAAAATAAACATACAGGTCCAATGAGAAACGTGCTAAGCATAATCGAAACACCTTAAAATAAACTCTTTTTAGAAAGATATAAGGCAGGGGCAGCTTTTTACGACGTTCCGTAAAAATACCTTCAATTTGGACGAGTTTCTAGGTTTCGGTTTGTTATCAGAGCGCGTGTATGCACCCGCTGTCCTGCTCTCTAGTGGCCGAGACGCGCAACACACGTGCGCCATAGTTCCCTCCATCCTACTACTTGACTCTCACTACAGCGACAAACAAAACAGCCGACACGGACAAGCCTCCAACACAGGCAGCATGCTCGCGATGGTTCCTTTGGCAGGCGCTTAGGTCGTTCGGTGCTCGTGAAGTAAGCACGAGTGATTGCAAGCCTGCCAAGGATACCCTCGGGTCCATGATGCTCCAGTTTGAGCATAGCCTGCTTTACTATACAAAGCCTGTGAAATCGCGAAAGACTCCGGTTTGAGGCTTGTCGCTGTCGCTTGTTTCTGTTTGTCGCTCTAGTGGGACTCGGGCGTATACGAGGGAAGCTAGGTGGTGGCTTGGCGCCTCGATCACCGCCAGCAGGACTGCGGTCGCAAAGATGCGCTTCGATAAGAATCCGAAACCTAGAAACACGTCAAAACAAAGCGTTTTTTGTTTTTGTTTAGAAGGCCGTAAAATGTTGTTTTTGCTTTATATCTTTCTAGAAAGAGATGATTTTGTGTTTTTCGGTGAGGCTTAGCAAGTTTGTAGCTTTTGCGCTTATTTCCGGATTAGGCTCGTGGTCCTGCTTAGAAGCGTGAGTGTGGCTACACTGCACCGAGCACCGAAAAGGCGCCGCGGTTTTAGCGACCTTCCCTTCTCGCCGTCCTCAAGAAATGCGCCCGCACCCGCTTGACAGTTTAGCGAGGCATTCGCTAAAGCGTACGTAAAAGATCGCCAGCGAAGCTTTCCATGTAGGGTGGGTTTTACTTGGGCGTCCCACGCAGATGCAATCAACGGGTTTCGAGTATCCCATTAACTCTTTTCTGTGATGAGCAGTCATTCAACCTTGGAAAACTTCCAGAAAGACGAAAACTTCCTCCTTTTCCAGGGATTAATATGTTCTGAGCCCGCAGGCTTCCGGAGGGAAGCCACTCAGTGTAGACTTTTAGTCAGGAAGACTTCGTGGTGCATACTAAAGTAATTACGTTTTTTTTTTTTTTTAATTTGATAGCAGAAGTTTATTTATACTTTCTCGTTAGGTGGTTGCGTGCGCCACCTTGCTTTCTGCTTTCTTGACAGTCGTAAGTCGTGACCCCTCGTTCAGACGCTTCGCCGCAACGCTTGGGTGTTATTAGGGCAAGCGCGGCGCCTTTACGACTGCGCGCTTTTAACGCATGCCGCGTAAAACTCTGAACCAAATCTGCTCAAGATTGAGTGATATCCGTTTTTTTTGTTGTGTTGGTATGCTGTTAACCTCCCACGAATCACATAGTGCAGTGGTTCTCAACCACTGATGTTTCGCGGACCCCTGTGGATCGGCGGAAACGATGGAGGGCCCCATTCACGGTGAGGGGGCGGAAAATGTATAGGTTAATAGTGATAATGATTTAATAAATGTATGTAACTAAGGGCTGTGTAAAATAGACTTCTGTCATTGATAAGCACACGAGAAAATTCACCCGAAAATTTGAACGTTTCTTCTCAATCAGAGAAATGACAACTTTTATTTCCGGGCTTGACTGATGAAACAGGGCTTCGCGGACCCCTAGAATGGCTTCGCGGACCCTTTGGGGTCCCCGGACCCCCATTTGAGAACCACTAACATAGTGTCTTCACACTTATTTTTTTATTTTTTTTTTCGTATCGTTTCAACTTTTTTTTTTTTGTTACAGTGTATTTTTATTTTATTTTATTTTGTTCTCAAACTCAGGTTTAGAACCCCGCTTCGATAGGCCGTCCTTTCTCACTCTCAGAAGCATCCTCTGCGCATAAGAACCATCCTAATAATCGTCATCTGAGCGCCGCCATCTTTTTCTACTCGGCCCTGGAACGGGTTGTGGGCATGCGCAGGAGCTGTCTTCTGCGAGATGTCAGACGCAACGCATGCGTGCACAATTCAGTGACTCGGCGTTTTTTTTTTTTTTTTTTCCGGGGTGATTAGCATTGGAATAGTGTAGAGAGTGCATTCACTAAGAGACACTGCGACTGTCCTGGATTAAACCCGTACGCGCAGTGTGCTTCCAACACGTTCATTTAATACAGTCAGAGGCTTGTTGCCTTACCAGGTATTTTACCCATTTTGTCTCGTGGCACAGATCTGAATACCCATCTTCTTTAGAGAAGGTTGGCGTACATCCTCGTCATAGTAGTGACCACCTGCTTTAGGCTGTCTCTAGGAAGTACTCTCTGGCGGCTATACACCTTTTCTGCGTGGGCGCCGCCATCTTCAATTCTCGAACTTCCGGTATGCGTGAAAACATCGCTTTCCTCTCGCCTCGCCAGTAGAACATGTTAACATTTTAATTGCAACCGTCATTCTTTCTTGTCATGTCCTTTCTATATTTTTTTTTCTTTTTCCGGGTTGAAATTGCTTGCTTTTTTTTTTCGGAACGCATACCGGATATGGGGACAACGTGGCTGGGTACGAGGCTAAACGAAAAAGGTGTATAGGCTGTGTGCGCAACTGATGAGCGGGTGCAGACAGCGAGCTTCCACAGTTATTTTGCAACGTGCATTCCGCACCATGAAGACTGCCGGTCTTAGCAGCATATTCATTTGGGCTTGTTCTGAGCATGCGCTCTAAACAGCGCCCTCAAAGCATGGCGTCCAGGGAATGCCCCCTATTGGGTCACTCACTAAGCTCAGAGTAACGGCACTTACTTGCTTTCCCACTGTCTCATTCCGCTACGAATGCCTTTCGTCCGTTTGCGTCAATTAGCACTTTTATGGGTACCACTTGTAGAGTATAATGCAATTAAAGTATATGCAAAGGTGCAAGCGAGCGGGACAAGAAGGACAAAAATAATCCCTAGAGAAGGGGAAAGAGGGGGAAAAAGGACAAGCACAAATATCCAACCAAAGCTAGGTGACTGGTGCGCGACCGAAAAAAATCCGCCTGTTCCTGGCATCGAACCAGGGACCTCTCTATTTCCATTTTCCTTTGTCTTCTTGTTCCCCTTCTCCAGGAATTATTTTCGTCACCACTTTTCTTTTTTTTTTTTACCTACAGCTGCGCGAGCGCATTGGTGAGAGTTACGGTTATCAAATAAAATATTTGCTTTTGGTTTAAGATATATTCATAAGATACCATTGTAACATCGTCTTCCCCTGTTGTGAACCGTTTTAGCAAGAATGATGACGGAAATCACTTCTTGTTGGTTCCGTACGGCATGTGGGCTCGGCAAAAAATAGTTGTCAACGGCTGCAAACGTTGATTGTACGCGACGATATGGTTAAAGTGTCGTCACTCAGACGCGTTGCTTGAGTAGTTGTTCGAGGTTCAGTTGGTTCCACGAACCTTCGAACTTTTGGCAAAATAGGGTGAGTGTCCACTTCTTCAACAGCGATTCCCGATTTCTATACAAAACATTTCAAACCTTGGGAAAACAAACTTTACTCCAGCTAAAGCCAGAGTGCAAGCGAGCTGTTTTAAGACTGGCATAGTAAATTCTGGGGCAATTGGAAGAGGTGACGGACAAACAGAAAAATTCAAAACGCAGCAAAACGTTTATTGCGAGAAAGCAGCAACTCAGCGATGGGAGAAAAACATAACACACTACTCTTACACCACTGTAGAACTTGGGCGAGTTGGTTAATGCTACACAATTTGCATTATCATTTCGCAGAATCGACGTATTGTAAACCCGCGCATAACCGACACAACATATCCCCGCGAACAGATAACTGCTGCAAACTTGCCCTAGCTGTTCCACGAACGCCATTGCAACTGTCAACCGAATTGTGCCGCAACCAGCCGGATAGCATTGTTACTCAATCCAGCACTGATGATATCATAGATGTGGTCAAAACGCATGACCTGCCGAGATGCTTAAATGTATCATATGTGTGTAACTGCTTCGTCTTGAGGTTTTACTCCCCACCTCTCTTCTTTTTTTTTTTGTAAAGCTAAAAAATTGGCGATTTACAGGTAATGAAAATAATGAGTAAAATGATTAAGCAACTTTTATATTTATATTTTAGCTGCATTTTGTAGTTTTGTGTTTATCCGCCCTTTCTTTCCTTAGGTTTTAGATAACAATTGCCAGTGTTCATTCAATCTTAAAGCAAACATATAAACGTCTAAGGGGTTAGTTACTCCTTTAATGTGAAAGTATGCACCCCATAAACGTGAACCTTCCTGCCAGGTGGCCTCAGCTCGTTTATCATTTTCCGTGCATGAGGAAATTTTCAAATTTGAGTCTAACTTTCGTAGAACTTTCGTCAAACTCTCGGCGAAATGGAGGATACAATTCTGAAAAAAACGTCCAACCGGATCGAACTCGAATTTCTCCAGGTTCGCGGCATGTCCGAGCCCCGACCTGCTTCTTTTTTCCGGGCATCGTTGGCGGCAACCGGCCTGACGAGATCAAAAAGCGTGTCGACGGGCGGCATGGTCGGCTGCCTCTGCAGGGGCGTGTCGGGGGCAAGGTCGCGGGCGCCTGCGCCGCGGGCAAGGCCGTCGCCACGTGCTCCCCACACACGTGCGCCCAGACGGGAGTCGCCGGGCAGCGTGCCACGGCTGTCACGTCAGATGAGGACAGCTGCCGCGCGTCTCCGCGGTCCGGTTCGGCGAGCGGCCCCGTTGTGGGGCCACCTCGTGTCGACATGGACGGCGACCCTCTCCCTTCCGGAGATGAATCCGTGAGGTGGTGCGCAATATAGGAAGCGCTTCGCGGGATGACTGAATGGATGGATGGACGCAACTGAGGTCTTTTGAGTTGGGCGGGAATTTACGCCACCCACCCAGTGTTTAGCTTTGATTTTGGTACGTATTGATCCATGCTTAGGAGCACCAGCGCCATCTAGGGCAAAATTGACAAAAAGAAAGATCACGTTGCTGATGAAGAGATTACAACGCACAGATAAGAAAAAGAATCAAATGGGTAGTCTCCACTTAACATTCGTGATCTGCGTGTAGCGCACTCAACTGCAGAAACAAAAAACAAAAAAACAAAAACAAAAAACGCGTGTAACAGAATTTTCGACCGATCGTCTGACTGTGCACTCATGATGCTTCGATAAAGCAATGCTGACAATTCAGAGTTTATCATCACCGGAAAGGAGTGCTCGGAAGCTCTAACACCTTCGCCACCAAAATGGGCCATAGAGGCTATTAAATTGCGATTGATATTTGATGCGGTTTGCATAAGAAATGTCCACCTGGACGGCTTTCTCGAGCGGACCTTTCGGTCCAGACACGTTGTTCGTGGCATCCGCGCATCTCCATCTACAAATCCATGCTCTTGTCCAAGACTAGGGGTCTGAAACACGCGGCCCGCGATTCGCTAGGACGCGGCCCGCAGGCAACCGGATACTAGTACCGATTCCCATGCCTCGAGCGCAATAATGGCTTGCGCCATAGTAATCTCATTTCACCGATTCATTTTCGCTCGAAAAGTAGCTTCGCGCTTTGAACGTATTCCCATAGTTTATTTTTATCTGTGTTCATTGGCCCTTTGTTTCGCTTTATCATTTTTTTTTTTTGCTTCCCAGCTTTTTTGTAATGTACAACAAATCTGCTACTAGGCTACAAGCGCGAGCTCTTCGTTAAGGAATGCACCTTGGCAGAGCGAACTCTCGATCGGCAGGAGCAACCGCCAAATACAAATTTACGAGCTCGGGATTCTTCTCTTAACAAGAAAACAAAAAACGTGACTATTTAAAAACAAGTGTTTGTTCAAAGTGTTGTAATGAAAGCCGTCAAGAAAGCAAGAACTGTCAAACTAACCGATTCGACAGCACGTTGCAGGGTGGTGTCATTTAAAGTCTTGCCATCAGATCAGTTCAGGGCCCAAAGTAGTCATATACGAAAATCAAATCTAAAGATGTCACGGGCAAATCTGCGAGTTTACAAAAAGAATGGAGCACGAGGTCTTCTCTCTTTCGAATATTTTGAGCCCTGCCCACCTCTCTCCCCCCCCCCCCCCCCCCTTCCCCCCACGTCGGCTCTCGACCTTTGCGGTGTAGGCTATCTGGATCCCACAGTCAAATGAGTTGAAGACCACTGACCTAGACAAACAATTTCTTGATAGAAATCAGTAGGGCTACGAATTTCTACGTCACTGAGCGGAGGCCGACCGAGGGGGACGGACACGAACGTGCTCTGTCAGACTCGGGCTCGTGTTCTCGCTCACTGATTAAACTAAACACGAGTCCCTGCCCGAACGCTGAAGCCGCGTCTGAACCGTGCCCCGCGTTGGCCTGCCATGGGTGACGTCAAAGGTGCGGCCTCGTTGTCCAGGAGCCGTCGTCAGGCCTGGGCTTCCCGGGACGGCGCCTCTGGCCTCGCTGTCCGGCGCTCGTTAATCGGGCCATCGCAGGCAGCCTTGTCCACTTCCGGCCGCTCTTCGTCGCGCACTCTGCCCTCCCGCACGGCCCGCGGCCACTCGTCCCGTCGGCCGAAGCTGCGTTCTCGCTCACTGCCAGAGCACCCCACTTCGCTCACAGACCGCGACGGTCGCCTGCGCTTGGTGCTTGCAGGGGCGAAGGCCCTCGACACCTCCGAGGATAATTCGTAACTTTAGCGTGATGCGCTATTTTGGGTTCCGTGTTTTTCCTAAGCACCGACAACCCCTCAAAATTAGCCCCCAAGCTGGTTTCACCAAAAACCAAAAAACACGAAAATTGAAACTGTCTCTGAATATTTTTTAAAGAAAAGAAGCTACACGGTAAGAATACGTTTGTCTACGGCTTTATTTTGTCTTAACCCGAAACGCAGCCACCAATAAACTGTCTACGAAGCTTCTTGCTTCAAGACAACACATCTTGTTTATGCTTCCAATCGGCATGGAGACGTTTTACAAATTTTCTGGACATGCGTAGGTTCCCTGGAGTTTGGGAAATGCGTGCCCGTGTCCTGATTTCTTCAACGTAGGCCCTGATGAACCTCGATTTTTCATCCGACACCAAAGTTTATTACCGACAAACACCGACCCTCTAGGGAAAAACATAGATCTCTAATAGCACCCCCGAATTCGAAGAAAAATACAGAAAGATCCATTGGTGGATTCTCAGGGAACGCGTTAGCATGACCCTTAGAAACGCCACACACGCCGCCCTTTGGAAAATGCAAACACTGACCCCTTCACTTTTCTCTTTTGGCTTTCTTTTTTGCTGCTTCTATTTTTCGCTGCCTCTTTTTGGCTTCGTTAGGGGGTCAGTGTTAGCGCTTTCCCAAATGGGGACGTGTGTGGCGTTTCCGAAGGGTCACGCTAACGGTTTCCCTAAGAATACACCAATCAATTTTCCTGTCATTTGTTTCGCGCCCTTTTGTGTACTCTGCCTGTCAGAGTACGTCGACGCTCCTGGATACGGTCATCCATATCACTCGTGGAAAACTCGTGGAAAGAACCACATCCATACTACTCGTGGAAAGAGCCGCGTCGATATTATCACGAACGAGAAATGATGAGGCGGCGAATAACTGGAGGAACTAAACGTTTAATGTGGCGAACTTGTGCTAAAAGTACATAAGAATACATTGCGAATAACAGGCGTCGGTAACGGCGTAACGGCAGAATCGAGCGCGGGCGAAAAGTGACCCCGGTCCTCCACGCGGTGCGCCTTATGCTCACGCGTGGGCTTCTGTAACAATCGGCGTAGAAGGTTCCGCGCGTAGAACATTCGGATATTGAATAAGCAACAGAATTCTCAAATACATCAGAACGCGACTTATCAGAAATAACAAAAAGGTGTGTCCGCTCCCAGGCATTGAACCGCGACCCTTTGTGTGGGAGCCAAGCATAATAACGATTCGGCCACGTGTGAGCTGCCTACTTGGCTAGTTCAGAGCCCTTTATACCGGGAGAGTTTGGCACTCTTTTGAAAAGGAGGACAGTCCGGCAACCACAGCTAGAAGTAAGGCAACCAGGAGGGGGCACCTTGCCTCCGCCATTTTGTGTTATCGAATTTGATACCCACTCTGGATCAGGCACGCAAGGTATGCTATGACCCACCATTGTAATAAAAGTGTTTATCACAAATGTAAATGTTTTTGGCGCTGCACACATAGTCAGAAGCTCAAGCTTACTTGTCTCCTACGATCTCTTAAAATTATATGAGCTTAAATTTGTTACTCTTTTTGTGGAAAGTGAATTTTGAATACTTTGAATATTGAGTCTCACAAATGACTACCGCTGTGACGAGCGCCATCTAAGAGAGACGCTGCGAACCCTTGCGCTCAATCGACAGACTAATTTTTGTTTGAGAAAGCCTTGTTTAGTTTAAAACCAAAATGAATAAATCTTATTTGTAAGTTATGTTTCTGGAGGTCAGTGAAGGATGGCCAGAGCTTGAATATAGTGAACAACTGCAGGCATAACAAAATGTCAGAGTACAAGAAATTGTGTTTATAAAATAACCACTAACCACGCGTTTGGACGAGCGCACGTAAGTAGAGTGGCCAAAAGCGAAATCCTCCATTTTGTGTTATCGTAAAGTCCGCTTGTTTTAGGGGACGACAGCCTCCGCCCATCGGCCAAACTCTCCCAGTATATAGGGCTCTGCGGTAGCTGCGCGCGCGGCAATATCACTTGTAGAGGGAACCGCATCCATCGCTATAACTACACACACTCGTCACAGCTTACGAACCGCTAATCCGGAAACCCAGAGCGAAGGACAACCGGCGACGGCAGAGCGGCAAATGTGCACGCCCGCAATACACCTTGCCGCGGCGCAACACCTCCAAGATAACAAAGTCGTAATGCTGAATGAGATGGCGTCATTAGAGCAGGCCGATGCTGGGCACAGATTAGACACGACGATTGCGTCAACGGTCTGCTTAAAGTTGACTCGAAGCCGAGCGCTGAGGCAGCACTCAGTTGTGCGCGTGATTGACCAAAACGAAAGGGCTCGTTTTGACGAAAACCCGGTGGTGTCTGTAAGTTTGTCAGCTCCGGGAAGAAACGGAGAGTTTGACGCGGGCCGACGTCAGCGCTTCGGACATTTAGGAGCGTCGCACGCGTCACCCTCACCCCCTCCTTATCCCTCTCTCCCCGGCGCTGACAAACGAAAGACACCGCCGGGCTTTCGTCAAAACCAGCGTTCTAATGTTAACGGATTAATAAAACCAAAGATACGGAGCCGGTAGCTATACCCGATTCTTCTCAAGTCCCAGTGCTACTACCGCAACGGGATAATGTGGCTAATGAAGATTCTCGTAGAAAGCTCCTAATATCACGACATGTTTGTGTTTTATGCCTGTGTTACCGCGGACTGATGCGTTCGAGCACAAAGAATGCATCGTGACATTGCGTTCTTAGTTTGTGTACTTCTGTTCCCGCTGCAGCTACTTTTTGGCCTCTCTCGGTATAGTACGTGGTATGAAGACAGAACTCGACTAATGTTTCGCCGAAGAGTCGGGTATTTCGTAAAGAAAGCGCGAAAAGTAAAGCGGAAACCAGAATATCAGCACGGAGGGATGTCAATAACATACGGAAGTCACGTCAAGCAGCCATGCTCGTTCAACGTTTCATGCTAAAGTGTTGTCGGCGTTTCATGGTATCTTAGAAAGAGCATGTATTGAACTATGTTACTTTTATTTATAAAGATATCTTTCAAAAGCCCTTTCTCATCTTATGCTATATTTATCGTTGTGCTGCTGAACTGACAGGGTTGGTGTGTGTGTGTGCGTGAGGGGGGGGGGGGGGGGTGCAGAGGCGCTGTCAGGCATCATGACTTTTCCGTTGTCACATCCTGGGAATAACATTCACAAAACAAATTGTAGTATGAGTTTTGTCTTGCAATTGCCTGTGAAAAAAGTTGCGGGAAAAGCCTTGAACTCTTTCTTATACAGGTTGTAACAAAAATCGGTGTTTAAGATGAAAGCGTATTTTACTTGCTGGTTGGGCTATTTTCATTGTGCCTCACTAAACGTGTAGGCCAACATTAATGAACCTGTCAGTTTTCACGTTAATATTTTTGGACGATTCGCTCCCAGAGCAGCTGACGACGTTGCTTGTTTAAGAAGGCCTCCACAGATTCGTAAACTGAAACGACTCGATAAGTATAGTTCGGGTCGTGATGTTTGCGTATATAACACACATTCACAACACAAGCGCTGGCAGTAGCTTATCGCTTGAAAGCTCATCTAATGATCGCACATGTGTTTCCGTTTTAAAATTTCTTAAACCATGATTTCGAAGAAGGCGGATTCTTTGAGAATCCACTGCTACGAGGTCTCTTCGGCGAGAGCTTTGGGCATGGTAAAAGTGTGCGTTGATAGATGACTGGTCTCGTGCTGCAGGGACACGTTCTGCAACAATTAGTGGCTTGTGTCGGCAAATTTTAGGGGTTGTTGTAGAATCGCTCAGCGAGTATGGCACAAAAAAATGACAAATGTTTTGTTTCTCTTCTTGCTTTCGTCTTGGAAAGCGACTTTTTCTTACAAAAGCGGTTCTTTTAAAGTCTTTTATAGATTTATCCTACGTGTCTCATCTTGTTAACAAGTGGAAAGTACACTTATAATAACATAAGCTTAAGATTATTTTTAGTTTCCCCTCTACAAGACCAGGTCAGTTCAGAGTTTTCTTCATTCACATCTCGGAATCGCTTGTCTCCCCAATAAGGCAACCTTTTCTTTTTTTGTGGAATCTTTTTCCCACTTCAATGAGACCTAAAAATATGTTGTTTTTTTTTCGTGTAATAACCTTTGGTCGGTTTTATTTTCATTTTTTAGAACGTACTTGTCAAACGCTCCAGGAAGTCGTGCTACTTTCGCCAAAGAAAGAGGATAATTTGCAGGGTGTGTGTGTGTGTGTGTGTGTATTTTTTCTGCTCAAAGAGAACAAAAAAAAAAAAAAAAATTTGGCCACGTGGCCAGCATTTACGCTATTTTGAAATTTCTGACCGAGAAAGTACCGACAGGAGGTATACGGCCCAGGTGGTGGAAAGGAGGCGTCACGGTCGGCTGCCCGTCAGCGCGGACGACGGCCAAAAAGTGAGAAACTGAGAAGTTCCGGCATCGAACCGATTACACACGAGCGCTGCAGCGTATAGTTCGGCCGGGCGGTCGGATACTCGGGCGCAAGGTTGGGTCCGATAAATTCGGCTGCGGGACATTCAAAACCTACTAAACTCGTGAGACGTAAGGCTCAGTTTCAAAATGCAAACAGCTTTTCGAGGTGTAAAAAAAAAAAAAAAAAAAAAAGGGTTTAGTGTCCTCATTTCCCGCATTCTCCCTGCAGATTGCAGTGGTTGGCTGTCAGAAGTGCCTTGCGGGAAAGTAGACGTGTCAATGTTTTTAGGGGGATAGTTTGCGGAGATGCTTCATACTTGCCCGGTCTCCGCGAGTTTAAACGAGGCCCCCCCCCTCGCCCCGTTCAGTCACTCCACGCTATAGACAATCGAACAGGTTATATATTGTCACTTTCCCGCACTGTATACCGGATAGCCAGTACTTTTACTGGTTACACAAATATTTCTGAAAGTGTCTAACCACTTTCATTTCCGCTTTACCCGACTAATTCCTTCTTCTACTGCGTTAAAACAACGTGCCAAAATGTTCGGGTGTTTGTAAGGGCCTTCCAGGATAGTAGATGATGATAATGATCACACGCTTTTTTACACCCCTTAAGTATGGTGTAGGACCTATGTATGCAACAGCCTTCCAATAGAGATTTTGTGCAATGTGAGTCAAAGACAGCCTACAAACAGATTCGAACGCAAGTCACCACGATATCCGTGCTTCGAATGCCTCAACCACGGATGTCGCGGTGACTGATGTCTGCCAGACTGTCTTTTGTATGATGCACTAGCACTGCAAACGCGCAAATAGGGTATAAAGGCTCCGTTACACCCGGACGTTGAGCGCAGCGAACGCAGCGACGTGCGCCTTTCATTGGCCGGCGAGCAGGAACTCCATATCTGCGACCAATCCGTAGCTGTGTGCGCTGCACTACGCCTCGTGTGCTACGCTCAACGTCGGGGTGTTACGGAGCCTTAAGCCTGTATAACGACCTTTTTACACCCTTAAACGTGTAAATGTTTTAGCGTTTGGGGCCGCACCATCGCGCGATCGTTGAGCTCGACCTCGTACGCAGCGCCTCGGACCGAAGGCTTCCTCCAAGGCCCAATGGACGCGAGTGTCGGAAGGACTCGGTTGGCCGCTCTCGCCTCGCGCAAGCAGACACCCAGCCGACGCGGAGCCGGCCCTTGATCCCTCTCGCGGGGCAGCGAGGGAGGCCGTCCCCGCGAGACCCCGGACCGCGAGCGATCTCGAGTAGTCGGAATTGTTTTAGCCAGCGCGTTGATAGCGCGAGGCTCTTGCGCGCTTTTGTTGTTCCGCAATGGAAGGGCGCACGTCGTCTCTGGACGCCCATTCGCGGTGAGAAGCACGCTAGAGGCGCTTCCGTTTTCCTCACTATGGGAAGTGCACATTGCTACCCACGCGGTTATGTTTTAATTTTCATAGTGCATAAAAGCTTGGCATTGCACGTGCTTGCACCAGCAGAGGAAGTTCAAGTATCCTCACTCTGGTTTGTGAAAAAATTCCACCAGGTGGCGTTACCCAAACTTCTCGCCGCGAATACTGCCTCTGGTGTGGATCGATTGGAAATTACGCGAATCTGCTGAGGTTCGAGTTTTAGCAAGTTCGACGTTTACAGAAACTTAAACGCGAAGTTGTTTAGTGGAACTAGCATGCTGAGCATGCACAACCAACATGTACAACAACATGTACAACCAGCTAGCTCAGCCCATACCCCTCGTAAGTTTAACGCGAAGTTTGAGAATTATAGAATGCTATTAGACTTATTACGATCTACACTATAGTATGCGCATACGTGGAAATTGGCGGGGGCGGGTAACAGTAAAACTAAATATTTAAAAGATAACAGCAATGCAACGATTGTGTACTGGGCCCGCAGAAATACCTCTCCACGTTGTTTGTGGCATGCGGTCGTTGCGGTTCCATTGGGTTTCGCATTATTTTTATCGTTTAGTGTGGACACTCATCAGCGGGTTGGCCAATGTCGTTATCAGTAAAATGCGTGATGGCATCAAACAGTAATTCACTTGATTTTCTGCCACAGGGGCCTGATGGACGCGAAGTTTGGAGCAGAGTTTTACAAAAAAAGGTGCGGACAAGTGGAGACATCTCGACGCACCATGAAGATACTGAAATGTGGGAGTTGCTTTTATTTTGCAAAAAGTACACGAAACCGATCCGGAGCCTGACACTTGCCAATACGTTATCCATGATTGTTTTACCTGGTAAGCTTGGAGTAAAGTCATGCACTAATGACATCAGGGGGAAACAAAGTTCGAACTCGCTCGTATGTTTTTTTTTTTCTTCTTTTGAGTGATAACGTTAATATTCTTACCAAATTCTATTTGCTAACCTCTTTCTAAAGTATTCTAGATGATGAGTTGCCACAATTTTGGGCGATGTGGCTTTATTATCATCTGATTTTACGCGCAGTAAAAAAACAAAACCTTCTGTTTACACATTT
Source organism: Ixodes persulcatus (assembly GCA_013358835.2). NCBI lineage: Eukaryota > Metazoa > Arthropoda > Arachnida > Ixodida > Ixodidae > Ixodes > Ixodes persulcatus. The sequence goes on from JABSTQ010009628.1 coordinate 140,315, forward strand.
AAAAACACGTTTCAAATGAACCATTCTTAAAAGTGGGGGAGTAGGGGGCAGGGGGGTGACACGGAAGTGAGACGACCTTCATCCGTATGTTCGTACCTCAACCCTTGATTGCGATCTTCTATTCGTTTGGGATAGGTAGTTGGCGTTATGTTTTACTGGCCCCAACAGGGTAAAAACCACGTCCCGCCTTTTAATAACGTGTCAAAGCGGCAGATAGAGCGCTCCGATCATCCACCATCGGAGTTACCATCTTAATTTTTCAACATTTTAGAGCTAGTTAAATAAAGAAGTACTTGCTTCCTCATGGACAAAATTCTACACCGACAGTAGTGAGGCAGACATATAGCTCCTTCCGTATGAAAAATATACATATAGAAGCCTCGAGAGAAAAGAAAAAAAAAAAACCGAACTGGTCGTTAGTCTTTTAGTCACTGTGAGGTAACTAAGCCGTGGTATGGCGATGGCAGTTGTGGATGAGAAGCTTATTAATTTTAGTGCTATACTGTCATAGTCTGCCGCGTGCTCAAAATAGCAGAAGCAGCTGCTTCCACAGAAGCTGCTTCCTCTATTACCTTTAGCGGAGAGAATGCCGGAGAGGAGGCGAGTGGAGAAGAGAAACCACCAAGCGTAACGAGCACAGAGGTCTTTGAGAGGGACTTCTACTATTCTGAACATGCAACACGCATACAGCCTGGGGTCATAAACGTGAACCACGCGGCTGTGATGCACAACTGCTACGGGGCATCAGGAAGGATCGAAATAAACCTTCGAAAACTCCAGAAGCATATTGCGCTTTCCATCGGTTATGATTATGGCAAGCCACTGGGCTGTAGACACGTACGCGGAGCGAGATATTTCTCACTCTAAAAAAATTCGAGAAAACACTTAAGACTGCTTACGTGTAGGAATTCGAGAGCGTTCCTACACGCAGGGTATTCCCACAAGCAGCGCACCACGTCTTCCTTTTGCACACGGTGCTCCGGCGGTGACATCACGCTCGCCACTGCGCAGGCGCGGCGAACCCCGGCGTCTTCACGACGGCGTCCGTAACGAAGCATTGCGTTGCTGTGCTTTTCTTTGTGTTTTATTTCCGAGGCACGTCCGCTTTGACCCTGAGCGCACGCGCCGGCCTCCGTGACGAAGCATCTGCATTGTTGCGCTTTTCTTTGTATCTTATTGGCAATGGGAATTTCGATGTTCTTTGTCTCAGTCAATGGGAATTTATGTGCCGCTTCGCTCAGGCAATGGGAATTCAGGGGCCGTATTTTGCCGGCTTCACTCCATGAGACATCTAATGCTTTCGCATTAAAAAAAGTTTGTGAGTTGAGTTTCTTTGAAAACGGAGCCAATAGGTGAGCGGCGTTTGGCAACTTCCGGTTCCTTATGCAATTTTGGTCTACTGTCGACAGACCACGACATTGTGCTGCAAATTTGTGTAAGCATGGTTCTGAATCCCCCAGACCGTAGTTTTCAGAAGCATGCTTACACGGGCGTGCAGATCATCGTCGTCGTTTGTCAGCAGCTAAACAAAATCTTCTAAGGAACCGGAAGTTGCCAAAGGCCGCCCACCTATTACGATGAACAATGGAAGAATCCCAGTAAATGACGAAACACAGTAAAATGACAACACGAAAAAACGCGACGTGTGCGGGGGAAATAAGCGTGACGTTTCACCAGCTCGTTGCCCATACTCACATCCAACTGCTCGGATGACATTCTGAGCACTTACCTAGATCCTTCCACTGTTCACCGTGATTTGGCTTTCTCGGTGGTCGGGAGAAAAAAGAACGCACTTACTTTTTTTTTTTTCTAAGTGTAGAGGGACCCCGCGTGCTTACAAGACGTTTCTCAGCCCAGTAGATCAAGGTGGTAGCGCATAGAATGCGATTAATAGTGGTCGTCATTTTCCTAACGAAGGAAAAGACTGGCCAGGGGCGGATTTAAGGGGGGTCCACAAAGGGCAGCTTCTGTTATGCCATAAACGACATACACCCGTTATTGTTTTTAAGAAATGTTTTGTTTTGGCTGAAATGGTAAATATTTTGTCAACAAAACAGATCTAGGCAGAGCTTCACCTGTGACGTCATCACCCCCCCCCCTCCCCCCGCCTTAATCCTGATCCATAAATCCACAATCCTGACCACTAAATCCGCCCCTGAGACAAGCTTGGGGAAGTCGAAGACTCGGCCGTCGGACGTCGCGGTGGGTTGCCGGTCGGTCGGTCGCGTGCCAGGGCGGCAGTTCTTCTGGGGAGGCAGCCACACAGTGGCGCATTGTGTCTGGCGGAAGACGGCGCGTCTGGTTTACGGCCGCGCGTGCGACAGGCCCGACGAGCCCGTCTGGAGGTGGGTGGGGCTGCAGGAGCAACATAGTCCGCGAGCTTCGACAAAAGGGCCTCCGGAGATTCCCCTCGAGCCTCGCCGTAGGGGGGCTGGCCCGTCGCCCGCAGCCGCCAATGGCGGGGCAGCGACCGGGAGCTGCTCTCCAGCCAGTCCCGGAGCGGCCGTGCTCTCGATAGCAGCAGCCACGCGGCGCGAGAGAGCGGCGACGACGACGCCTCCCCGGCGCAGTGCGGACGAGTACGACGCCGATATGATTCCGCGGTGGTGATAGGGAACGCGAGCGAACTCGCGGGAGCCGACCGACCCCCTTGCCCGTTTCAATCTGGATCAGCATCGTACCGTCGTGTGGTCGTGTACCACTGCTGCGCGACGCCGAGAAATTGAGGGACAGCAGGGGACGATAGCGCGCGGGGACATCAGAACAACTGCTTCTGATCCCAATGATTATTGGGATCAGCTAGGTGTTTTTGCTTCACTGCGCTCGTCGAACACGTTCGAATGCGAAAGACAAACGCCGTGTGCCGGCGTTCCCGTTCTAACGTTTTCGACGCAGTGCAATGTAGACAAAGACAGCTATAGCTCTAGGTCTACCCACTAATAATCCCAACCAAAGCTATAGGCGTTCTGACGTCATCGTCTCCCCCTCTCCCTCAGTTTCTCGGTGCATTTATTGCCGAAGCTTTTTGGGCAGGTAAGGAAACCCGCGTATTGAACGCAGTTACTCGGTCATCTCGCTATCAAAACTGCGATGTTAAACGGATACAACCAAAACCAAGTCACTTCGCGCACTTCACGCCTTACATGTCCTATATTTCTCGAGCCATATATTCTTCGTCAACACAGCATGCCACAGAGGAGCGGTTAACATTTCAAGAAACAAAAAAAAAAAAACGCTCTCAAAAGAGCTAATTAATTCGAGGCAACCTACTTGGCATACAATCAACATGAGCGCACGAAACACCCATAAATAATTCCATACTCTGCGTTTCCGCCTATTGTACTTATCGCTTTTGAAGGTACGGATTTCCTCGGTGATCACCTAAGCAGTAAATATTTTATCAATATGTTGACTTTTTACCAGGAATTTCATTCCTCAGAAGATGGCAACGGCCCAAGGGACGAATCTCTCGGTAAAAAGTAAACGTTCATACCGTAATTATTCGCGACAGTCGATAAAATAACCTACTCAGCTGCGGCTCCTAGGAGCCATGTGTTCGTTCCTTCGGAAAACACGTCGTAGAATGGGGCGAAGGACGTGTTTTTCTATAGAGTATTTGTTTTTGTTTTTGCGCACTTCACTTGTGGCTGCAACGTTCGTCTTGAATTAACGTCTTTAAAGGGGGTATTCACTCAGCTGGAAGCGATGCTTCACGGGCAGAGAAATTGCTTTTCGTCCAACATAAATGCGGTCAAATCCGCTATTTCCGCCAGGTGTCATGTACGGTCAGCTCCGCTGTGGCGAGTTTGAAACTAAGCATCTCGGCCACAAGTCGATTGTAAACTAAAAACCATCTGGCTATAATACAACGCAAATTTACGTAGCACAACATCGGTCTTTCTCCTTGATTCCCCCCCCCCCCCAATAAAAAAAATAAAAACAATAGTGTGATATTTCTACGTCTAGAAAGAGGCAGTTGTGAAACGAATCATTTGCTCAGTTTAAGACGGTGTGTTCATTTTATTATCGTTAGCTCGTCTCTGGTTGCATTCGGAAAGTGCAAAATATGTATCCTAAATGAAAACAACATCCACAACAACACATAAACAAACCCGTTATATTTAATACACCGCAATGGTGTCTCTTCACCTTTTCGAGGAGAACTGGCCAATACCCAATAAGTACTGCATTCTCAACAGATCCGTACGTGTTATTTAAATCGCAAGCTCATGCAATCACGACCTGAACGTTTCATTGCCGCGCTGTATCTGTCATCCATAATCTGCAGGCAGACGATTCATGACGTAATTAGAATGCTAAATGTGTATGACGAATACATAAACTCTGGGTTAACTAATATACGTATGGGAGAGCCGTTAGATGTATCGAGGAAGGTAGTAAGGGGGTCAGCGTAGTGATTATTAGCCTAATGCAGAACAGGACACGCTGCAGAACGCATCGGGAAACGAATCGGGTAGATTACGCGGCTCGCACCGACTTTCCATGAGCCGCCATTGTGGTGGACCATGCTGCTGAGCGCGTACCCTACCCCGCAAACTGGATTTCAGGTTTCCAACAAGAAATCCAGTTAGATTTCCTGTTCCATAATCCAGTTAGCAAAAAGTTAAACTATTTTTTTTTTCGTTTTTTTTTTTCTGAAGCACACGTTTTGTACCTCCGAAATTCTTTTTCGTGACAAGAACGAATGAGTAAACCGGCACTGCGCGATGATGACGTCGCAGGGTTGCAAAACACAAAACCAAAATAGCACTAAACACATTAGGTAAGTCTGCCTCGAAGCATTTTCACGAAACACGTAATATTCCTGCCGACTTATATGAAGGTGGCCTGGAGTAGCAGAGTGTGGACTCGTACAAAATATTTTGTGAATGAAAAGCATTATTAAAAAGTCCAGGTTCGTCGTCGTACGGTACCGGACAAATCGCTTCCTTCAGTGCGGCTGGGATATTTGTGTGAGGACCATTGACTTTCGAGTTGTATCTTGACATTTATAGAACGCGTAAATATATACTTTTCAATAAAATGAAAATAGGCGGATCGAATAAATTCAATAAGATTTTAATGGGAAATATCACGCCGATCGAAAGTTTTGTCTAGTCATTCGCCCGTCTCCGGACGAGCGTTTGCCAGCTCGGCGAACACGGGTCAAAATGTTTCGAAGCCTGTCAGTTGCTTAAAATGGAGTATGTTGCACGCTGCGAATATAAACCGAAGGCCGGCAAGGGCTGGGCAAAATCAATCGATGAACCTTGCGAAAAAGTAATTATTATTTTAATCGCGATGTTCTTTTTTTTATTATATCTTCTTATTGATGAGAGTTAGTTGAAAAACGTGGTCCGTAAGACAAACAAAAATCCCGATTTAATTATTGGGAAGTTTTAAAATAGAGGGTCCCAACGTTGTGGGTGCCCCAAGCCGCTTGGGTCTTGGCACTGCGCAAGCGTCAAAGTTCTGCTCTCGAGCAGTGCGACGCTTCAAGCTGCTCGTGGAACCTGTTGTGGCCCCCCCTATTCTAAAACTCCTGACTAACTCTATATCGTATTTCTTCATTTTAGGAGGCAGTACGCCTCTCTTCGATGGTTAACTACTTTACAATTTTATGTGATTCTCGTCCAGAATTTTATACAATTTAAATAATGACGCCGAAAAACCAGTAACAAAGAAATCTTTTTTTTTCGCCTTCTCTCTTAAAGGCCGTTTCAACGTCAGGTGTGAAATGCGACTGTACGTTGCCTTATTTAGGACGAAGTAACAAAAAAGAAATAAGAAAGAAATAGAGAAAACCAAACATTGCCCAATGCGTTTCGTCATAACGCAGGAAAGAGCGAACGTCCCCGTGACTTAATCAGAGCGACAGAGCAAGGCATCTAGCAGCTCTCTAAAACGAGACTATAAGTTCTAAACTTCCCACCTCCAACGCTCCGATTGGCTCTCTGGGACCGCAGCTTTCCACCGGCTTTCGAGTTATGATAACACGAAGAAAAGCTGCGGTCTTTTATTACAGGCGCATTGCACCTGCGGATCAACGAAAGACCGACTAACCAACTGAATGGTAAAAAGAATCGGTAGTCGTATGGAAAGGTTAAAAAAAAAGAAGTTATTATACAGGATGTGCGGAGGTAAACAAAAACAAATAATGGACGAACATCCGGGGGAGTATGTTACTTCCGGTTGGCTATTGCTCTCGCTTGTTTTCATTGACCCTCGGTCACATACTTTCAGATTTCACCGCCGAGGACTAACTGTGGTACCACCCGAAATTTACTAATACGGGATCGACATGCCTTCCTGATCCCTTGGGTGAAAAGAATGAGTACTTGTTCCTCAAAGAAACGAGAAATATGCCGAAGGTGTCGTGGGTGCATCTTCAGGACCATACCTATAAAAAAAAGCCCGTGCGTCTACTTTCCCACACAACACTCGGCGAGCCAATCGCCGCAACTTAGGAGGCAGCTCAATGAATGACGATGCCCAAACATAAGTTTAGACCAAAAAACGCAGTCTGAGTTGTGACATTAAGCAATGCAAGCGTGACTTTTTGCATTGCTTCATGTCACAATTCAGACTGCGTTTTTTGGTCTAAACATATGTTTCGGTATAGTCATTCGCTGAGCTGCCTTACGTAAGTTACGGTGACTGCCTCTCTGAGTGTTGTGTGGGAAAGTAGACGCACGGGCTCATTTTAGAGTGTATAGTTCTATCGCCTGGATCACATGGCTGAAAACGACTTAAAACCTACAAATCCCTAAACGCGCTCAACCACTTCGTGAATGATAAAGCCTCAGCAATGTGCACCCCCCCCCCCCCCCCCCCCCCCCTCCAGGCGCTGAAGATACGCGGCGAGCCGACCTTCCGAAAGATTTGATTACGCTGCCTTTAGCGCGACGCAAGTCTCTGTAATGCACGATTTTCTAGTGTACTCACTCGCTTGCTTTGGTATATTGAAGGTTTCTACGCCAGAGCACCCTGCGCATTGCATTTGCACGTGCCGTAATGACCCGTCGTTGTGCGGAGATGGTCGATCGAAGCGCCGCGGCGCCGGCGTTGCTTTCTCGCGTTTGTCGCGCTGCGCCACCTGTCGGCAGTACATCGAACTGGGACATTTCCAGAGCGTATCTCTCACGCGATTCCTCGCTATAGAGAACCGAGAGTAACGCACACCCACCAAGAACACACGGTAAACATGAGAGAACCGGAAGTGTTTCTACCACCCCGTCGTGGCGGCCGGAAGTGGCGCGCACACCCTGTATGGCATATCATATGTTCATGTTCGTCTGTCGTACAGATTCGCATTTTTTTTTTCACTGGTATTAGCGACGAACACGATGACAAGCAGGGCTTTGGCCGGCCAGAGCTTCCCATATACTGACAATGCCTGGCCAATCGCCTGTTCACGGCGAGGGGAAATCGGGTCGTGACGTCACTAACGGAACCCACAAGAGGGTGCCACCCGATACATCCCGGCGCAGATAGTCACTCGCAATTTAAGAAACTCGGGTCGCGGCAAGTTCTGATCCCCTTACCGCGCTCAGCAGCCAATGAGAAACACCCCGCGAATTCTCTAACTTGTCACTGACGCTAAGGTAATCGGAATCAACGATTTAATCTACGTCCAGCTGCGCGGTCCCTCACCGCTTCCGAAACACATGGCGTGAGTTATCTCGTCCGCTCTCATTTCTTCGCCATTCGCTGTTCGGCGCGTTCTTAAAACGCTGCAACCCTGTTCGCTACAGAGCGACGGTGAGAAGCTCAGAGACTCGCCGCACGTTTCTTGAACTGCCAGCCACTGTGAATGTCAGAATGGACGCCCTATTTCCGGAGCGCATAATGGGCGGCAGTACGGCGACGAGCATAGGCCGAAACAGGAGCCGGCCAGGCGCGGGATAAAGGAGCTCGGCGCGGGCCCTCGAATAGCCGACGGCGCTCGGCGACGTGCTCGACGGACGAACAACGCCTCCCCGCTCTCACCACGCCCACTGCATCCGCTCTCCGACTCCGGCGCTCACGGCCGTTGCTCGAGCCCCCGCCAAACTTAGCTCCTCGATACTGGCGCCGTCAATGTGTCAACAAGCAGCGCGAATAAAGGCGCTGTCAGGTAGACGACGAGAAACAACGCCACGGCGAGAGAGAGGGGCGTCTTATTTCGAGAGCTCTGACGTAACTAGTTACCTTGTGACGCTTTTGGTAAGATCTCTCAGAGTTCCCCGGGTGTTGAGATGTTTGTTTTGTTATGACGGTTGTTACCCAACTGTTTGTTTTCGAATGTACCGGGGACAGCATTCTGTCGTTCCATAGTTGGCATCGATTTATTTAAAAACCGTTTGAGAATTATACGCCGTTTCACAGACGAATAAAAAAAATAATAAAGGTGAGCAATTGATCGATCAATCTACCAATTAATCGAGTGACGCTTTAATCGCGATTAATTTTAACCGGTTAATCGGTAAAATTTTGATGAACCAAAAGAAAGTAAAAATTAAATGTTTTCACCACGCGGACACGGACATTCGAATGCACCTACGGGAAGGACAAACTTTGGGTGAAAGTTTGACGTAAACTGTAAGGGCGAGATTTGTAACCGTAGACAAGGGCAGACGGTTGCACGCCTCCCGGCCACTTCAACGCCGTGCGAGTGTCCCGTTTAGCGCAGGAGAGGCTATTCTAAACAATCCAAGGAGGCCGCTCTTGTCGCAGAATATCAACAAACCTTTTTACCTCATGCAGCTGAAGTAAGAATCTGTGAGTATGTAAGTCTCTTTAGACTGTTCTCAACTACATATCGACGTTGATTCGTAATCGAAAGTGTATTGTGCCGTTTATCACATATTCAGCAAAAGCAAAAAAAAAAAAAAAGTTTGATTTTTTAAAAATAAATAGTATGAATGGAAATGAATACGACTGATTAATCAATTAATTAATCGACTAAAGAGGGGTGATTAATCGGTTTAAATTTTTAATCGAAGCCCAGTCCTAGTAATACCTTATAAGAAATTCAAAAAGAGGAGTTTGTTATTAGAACTCGTATCGACGAAGGACGTCCGATGATGACCGCAGTTCAACTTGAGTCACACACCGACCACAATACTCGTTCCCAGCAGTCTTTTTTTTTTGTATTTTTCTCTCTCTCTCTCTCTCCCTCTCCCCGGCAAGTTCAACCAGTTCGGGAACAGTTGTTTGCGGAAGAGAAGGATGTAAACATCGACCGCGTCTCGTCGGCCATTCCATCATTCACCGGAGCTTTTGGGACAAGCGGCTGCGAAAGTCGCTGTCCCTTCTAAACCGGACAGACGGACGGCATTAGTGATTTTTAGCACAACACCATTCAGACGGTAGAATTCTCGGCCCTCACAACCCCGGCTGTCTCCACCGAAGAGTTCGAGACGACTTCTTTAGACGAGGGTTTCAGCATCTCACGACGATACACTCGAGACTCTTTACGCGTTCTCTAGCGTCCCAAACAAAAGAACGGATCATCAGCCGTCAGTTGTTGCGCGAGCAGCTCCGATGTAACACGACGTCGCGTTAGCACGATAACTCTCGAGGATCATCGTACGCGAACCTGGTCAGGCACGCAATGCGGGAGGAACGGCGGCGGCGGCTTCCTCTCCAGCTCGCGAAGCGAGCCGGCGGCTGGCGCCATCGGTGTGCCGTCCGGACGCGTTTCGCACGGCGGGCGGGCGGGCGAGCAAGCCAGCGAGAGAGCGCGGCCGACGTGGCGGCAGGTAGGTCCAGGTAAGGACGGGAAGGAGGGGGGCGCCATTTTGGCACGCACCCCTCTCTCAGGTAGAGACGCCATCTTGGCAGGTCGCTTTCGCCGGACCGTCGCTTCTGGGAGCCGGGCAACAGCAGGTGCCCGACGCGGGGTCGATCTATGCATACAAGCGGCTCTCGAATCGCACCCGAGGAACGTCGGGCTCGAGTGTTCGTTCGAGTAGAACAGCGCGTCGCCATGATGGTGCGCGAACGGGGAACGTCGAGGGTTTTGGATGGCCTCGGGGCACGGCCTCCCGAGAGCTTCGCCTGGCGGCTTTGTCAGACGCCTCGTCGACTCACTGCTGCCGTTCCTCAGGCGCGTCGTAGTAACGTCGCGCGACAACAGACTATTGCGCGAAATGAACGAAAAAGGATGACGAGATATTTCGCGTGAAGACGACAAGATAAACATACTGCGACAACAACAATTCAAACCTTCGGCAGGGCTACTCCATTCCGAGCGAGGCGTACGTACTTGCGCGGAGGCATCTGGCTGCGCGCGTGTCAACGATTGATCACCCCCTTCGAAAAGACGTCCCGCTGGATGCACGGGTGTCACCTGAGCGCGTTCACCCGGCCGACGAGTGTACACAGCACGTGCGGAGTTGGACACGTGCCGCGTCTATCAACAGGCTGACAGCTGTTGCTCGCGGCGGCGGCACTCGGGCGCTTTTCCGGTCGCGGGACGTCCCATGTGAGAACACGACGAAAAGGCCGGGGGCGGCGAGCGGGCTGGCGATCCGTCCGGCACGACGCTGCAGCGAAACCGAAGGCCACCGACGAGCACCGATTTAGGCCCACGGAGTCGCGAGAACAACGAGGAACGGCGCGGCGCCCCGCGTCCGGCGACCCGGAGTCCCAAACCCACCCCCCAAAAATCCGGGCGCGTCCACGTCACCGTGCCGAACAAAGGGTAATCCGGGAGGGGGGCAGGTGCGACGCAAACACACTGGCACACAGGGTCCCGTTCGGGCGGGGGACGGAATCGCGCGTGCAACCCACCTGTGGGGCCCTCGAGCGGCGGATGGTGCTGCATGGGCGGCCGGGTCTTCGCTCGGCTCAGGGTTACCGGCTAAACCCGAAAAACCTGTCTCCTGGTCGTCCGCCATGGCTGCCAACCTGTTTGGCGGCTCTGCGCGTCGTCAGCCAGCCATGCGGCCGTTCCGCTCGCCCGCCGACGATGGGCCGGCGAGACGGCGGCGGACGGCAGGGGCAGGCCGCGCCCTCGCCCTCGACGTCGGCGCACGCAGCGACACCTGCCGACGCCATCTTGGCCGGCAGGTGCGCCCCCCGAGAAGGCACCACCCCTCTCGCGGGGGAGCGCGCGTGCCAAGGCCGAGACGGTCGCCAGACGAGGAGAGCGCGCGCCGGGCACCTGTGCGAGCAGCAGCACAATGAAGGGGACCGCCGACAATGGAGGGGACACCCCCGAAAAAGATCTGGGCCTCGGGGGGGACTTGGTCTGAAAAGAGACGCGTGGCTCTTGCCGTGGATCGGTCGCGTGGCCCGTTTCGGGACGTCCGGAGTCGAGAACGAGAGGGTGTGGGCGAGACAAGGCCACTGGGCGGTAAGCTCGGCAAATCCTGTCTTACACGTCCCCTGATGCGCCTTTTCTGCCTCTTTTGTCGCTTTTCGAGACTGTCGTTAGCCAGAAGGCCAGTTGAGATTAGCAGTGATGTCGACCTCTGCTTCTGCCCGGCTCATTTGCACCTAAAATTGATGAGCCTGCGGCACCCGGTCAGCCCGATCCTTCTCGCGGGTTGCCCCTTCTCGCTTCTACCACAGCGAGACATCCCGCACTTATCGAAGGCACCCGCAACGAAACGCTTAGCACCCGTATCAGCAAAAGAATACCCGCTCACACCAACGCGAAACCAAGGCCACCGTTGCGGCGCTAAACATGTCCTGTGATTTACTGCCCTCCCGAGCATCGATGAGACAAGACAGACGCAGATGTGTTCATGAATAAAGATGAAAGATTGATATGTTTTCCTTTTGCGTCAATTCTATACTTCGTTTCACCTTAGGCCCCATCACGCGCCGAGAGCGCGACGTCATGCCCTTCTCTGTCTTGTTGAGCGCGGTTATCCACCGGGTCATTCAACTTGGTCTCTATATAGTCAGCGACCAGGTTAACAAGTGCTTGGCTTTTTATGTCCACGCTCCTTGCTTCGTGATTCTGCATTTTTGTCGGTTCTTGGCTCTGACAGATTTTTAAATTAAAACAATGTACAGTTGGCTACCGTGGGCTGCGGATAAATATACCTTTAAAGGGTTATTAATCGTGTTTATATAAGAGAGTCCACCTAAATTATTATTATTATTTTTTTTTTTTTACAATGGATAAGCGGAAGCTTGCACTCAGCACAGACCAGTCCCCTCGTAAGAGCAAGGTCGCGAACCTCAAAGCTTCGCGGAACTGACTGAATCAACGCGCGTCTCAGAGTCACTCCATCGGCAGTTCGGCGCCGAAGACAAACTCCACCGAGGAAAAAGGCGACACCGAATTCCAAGGACGTCTCCGTGTTTCTCAAGATACGTCTGGACGCGGCTTCGGTTCGACCTTTGTGAACGGGTTTACATCAAGCTCGTTCACCCCTGTCAAACGGGAAACGAACTTTTCTTCTGAGTCTTTGAGGGATTAACTAGACGGCGTCATCGACAAGAAAGAAGCTCTTACGTCGCCTCACACTGGTAGTTAAACCGCATTCGCAAAACGTTTGGCGTTGCCGTTGTATGAAGGGGTTAATACCGTTTAATAAATTTTGCTTCAATGATTAGACCTAAAAATTTCAAAAACATGGACGAAAAAACAACACAGAAATTTGAACATGTGACAGTGCTTTGCAGCAGTCTCAACTTAGCATTATTTCATCCTTGCGCACTGATTGCCGAATGAAACATAACTTTACTAAATGCAATAGCATGAGTGTCTCCCGACTTAAAAAAAACAAACAAAAACAATAAAAACACTGGCCCTGTCGCATACCTTCCTACTAATACGTCGTGAACATACGTGGTTTTATACAAGTACATTGGTATTCACATAACATATAAGATAACAAAAAACACGAAAAAGAACATAAAGTCTGTCTGTGGAAAATGTTCTGTTGGGATTCAAGGAAAACAACAGTTCATTTTTTCCTTTTGTTTTGGTGCTTGCCAAAGTAGCTACCACGGCAAAGGCGTGAACGTGTGACCAGCTGAGTTTGAGATCTTAATGCAAGCGGGCTCAGCGCGTTCAAATGCCCCAAGTGCACTCGCCGGGGCGCCGAAAATGGCCGCCCTCGTCCATCTGACCGCGATGGTGACGCCACACTCTCCAGTCAAGCAAACCGTGCTCGTGACTTGCGACAACGTCGGGACGCAAACAGGACGGGTCCAGGGAGTATGAGAAAAGCTGGGGCATCAACTGAATATAATAAGGAATTAATCAAACTGGTAAGGCATCCTAAAACATTAAAACGGGTGTTTGCTGAAAATTCGGCAGTAACCATGATGTTCCTGGTGGCTCAAGAACAACATGTTTGTCTGTGTCACGTCTGGCACCGAATACAAGCGAAGAGAAGCTGATTTGATTTGTGGCATCTGTGCTAGGTAACAACAAGGTAACCACGGCAAAGCTGCATGAAACACCCATCGTACTCATCTCTTCACTTGTCCGTGGCAGAATATATTTTTAAATGCATCGAATGCACCTGAATTATGGCCTGAAGGCAGCATCTTCAGGCAGTTCTCCGGTCGAATGTTGCCATCGATGCCGTTAGCGTATACAGGGAAAAAGATCCGAGCCATGTGGATCGTGAATGAATAGAAATGTAACAGTTAACTATCAAAATGTCCGCCGACTAAGGACGAAAGCAGGTGGATCTTTGCAGTCTTTTGACCTCAAATTATGACATTGTGTGCCTCACAGAGACTTGGTTACGTAAAAGCATATCAAGTTCAAAATGTTTCTCTTCAAAGTACGCAGTGTTCCGACGTGACCTTGATTATGACCAATGTAATTGCAGGTTGGGTGGTGGAGTCATTATTGGTGCGAGCAAGAAAATTAATGCGTACCGCCGATTTGACCTCGAGACGTAGAAAGGATGTGTCAGGATTGAATTGCAGTCTACTGGAGTCTGGAGGTGAGATATGTCTGATGGGAAATTACCATTTCCCACCGTTGTGAGACCCGGCTGCGTTTAGTGATTACATAGATATGATGGAGTTTCTAATGGCTGCGTCTGATTATCGAGTTCATATATATGGTTATTTTAACCTCCCGGGAGTGGCGCGGCATTCTGAAACAGTTAATTGGAATGATTATTTCACCAAACTCAAAGCTTTTATTTGGGGTTGTGTGGATATTTATACAGCGTGTAGTTTGTCAGCCATTTCAAAGTTGCGACGGGTCCCTCGCTGTAGGTGAGAAATTTACAACGGCTAGCCTGGGGTCTTCAATGTGCACCACGCATCAGTGATACACTATTGCACGCCGGTGCGATGCTCATCCAGATCGAAACGGGTAGGGGTGGGGATTGAACCCAGGATTGCTGGGTTCTGCAGCGCGAGCTTTCGCCCCACGTGCTCCGAGCTGGCGTTCGCTAGCCCACTCCAATCAAATCAAATAAAATAGTTTAGTTTCCCATTTACAAAAAAAAGGGGGGGGGGGGGGGGAGGCCGAAGTAAAAAGCTGATAAATCAGCTTGACATGGTCCTCGGCCACCCTACAGAGGCAGTGGCGGCGGCAATGGAAAACTATACACCGAAGAGTTAGGAAGCAAAATATAGTTAGGGAAAATACAAAAATACAAATTAAACAACATTGAGAAACGTACTAGCACTTTCCCTATCGTTAGATAGGGAAAGTGCTAGTGACTCGGGCACCGATCCCCCCCATTTCGTTTGTTATCAGGCACGTAGCCAGGGGGGGGGGGGGGGGAGCATGGGGCCCGGCCCCCCTCCTCCCCGAAATCTTCCTACAATAAAATGATTTTTCAATGTGTTTTCTTTGTATTTTTAAAATTTTTTAAGCATTACAGAGAGGAGTGGTTATAACAGGGGTGGCCAAGCTGCGGCTAAAGTGCGGCTCGCAGCTCTCTTCCCTACCCCTACCCCCCCCCCCCCCCCCCCCCCGAGTTAAGTGTATAGAAATCATGCTTATTAATTAAGGTGTTTTCTTTTGGTAGATCTTTCCGGAGTTGCGTCGACATTGTTTTTTTTTTTTTTAACTTTCTTTGTGGGTGTCGGCGTTTTGGAGGGAGCGTTTGCGTGGGCAGAGCGGCCGAGCGGACGAAGCGGGTCCCCCGCGGTCGTTAGGAAACGTCTCGGGTTTCGGGAGTCTGCTCGGACAGACCACGGGACGGCCCGTTCTTGGGGCTACTTGTGGATGCTAACCAAGTGTGCCTGTGTGTAGAAGGTTTTGCCGCTTTGTGTAAAATTGTCGCTCTTTGCCCGATGCAATAATTTAGCGGTTGGCGCCAGCCAGACTGGAAAAATTGCAGAGAACAACTCTACAAGGAATTGGGGTTTGGCGGTTGCAGCGCCAAGTTGACAGCTCGCCGACCATTGGAGGACAGTGTACCACGTGTGAGTGGTGGAATTTGAAGAGATTGGTCGGCTCCTGAGGGGAGAGGAGGTTCCTACGGGCCTACAAAAGGAGTGCAGAGAGGATTTTTGGGAGATTCGGACTTTGGATTTGATTGAGAGAAATTGGGGACGGGGGTCGAGATTTTAGACGAGGCAGGATGGTCTCCCAAGTTGGGACTTGTAACTAGAGTGTAAATAAATGCACATAGTTCTATTCAAGCAGTGAGTCGACCCGTCATTCAGCGACGTTCGTGCCACCACGCTCCAGACCATCGGAGCGGAACCTGCCTCCCACACCACCGGGAGGACCAACAACAAACTTTAACTCCCCCCCTCCCACTCCTCCGCCTCCCTCCCGCGGTCACACGAGCACTTCCCCAAATAAAGAAACGGAACGCGTTTTAAATCGACAGAGAGGTTGCGGTCTGGTTGTCTTGTGCTTCTGCTACCTTTTTTTACGTACAGTTGGACTGCTTTCGATTCAGATCGATTGAAAAGTAAAGAGTAAAAACTGCTGGACTAGTTGTTTTACTCTCGCTGGCGAACTATTCAACACAATAAACATATAAGGCACTTATTTGTATCGGTCTTATAGTCGCCATTACTTCACTCAGGGAAATAACCAGATGACGTCTCGAAAGACGATAGCGCCTTTTTACTTAAGGACACGCTATTTTTTTTTTTAATTTGGGGAATATATTTTGAAGTTGGGAATTGTACTTTTCTCGCAAAGCACCAGAAAAAATACTTTAGCAAAGTACAAGTACATGCTCAGAGAATGTACTTCACGTATAATGTACAAGTTTTCTAAACCTATACTTGAAGTAGTACTTTAAGTACCATGTACCTAAATTACGTCCCAACTCTCCTTGTTTACTATGTTTTATGTAAAAACGTTGGGGGAATTACAAGGGTTTCTCGAGCGATCTTTGAATCTTGTAAGACCTTTATATTCCGAGTTCTAAGATAAACGACAACGCAAAAATGTCACCTTTGCGTTGCCCTTTAGCACGCGATTCTTTAAGTACGGCATAAACTACTGGAGCACCGGATGAGCTTCAGAACCGAAGCCCTTTCTTTAAATGCGTCAAGTCTCTTTGAGCTTCGGGACACAAAGAAACTCCAGCTTTCGGTGATAATCCCGCATTTAATCGGCCTCACTCGCGAGGTGTCCGTCCGATACCCGCGCCTCGTAGCAGAGCTGTTGCAGTGGGGGGGGCTTGTGAAAATTTAAAGTTTTTTTATTGGACTCTCCAAGCCACACCCTCCCCACCCCCCACCCCCTCCCCCTGCCTACGCCCCATGCTTCCCCCCTTTTTAATTATTAGCTGGTCTTGCAACATCTCAACTCTTTTTGTTCATGAATGTTTGTTGATATGCGAACCTTTTACTAAAATTAAAAAGTAATTTGTAATTTTAGTAGAAGTTACTCGGAAAATTAATTAAAGTAAAGTGCTAATAACCGAAATAAAAATCTAATTGAAACTTACTAAACAACTCAGAAAAGCTGTTAAACTACCGTGACTTGAGTAGATTAGTTGAACTACGTGTAGCCTCCGTTGAGTGAGGACGCAGTGTGTACACCTCCTGTTGTGAACGAGAATTCCTACGTTGGGGAGAAGCGGGGACAAGCCCTTTCTTTAAATGCGTCAAGTCTCTTTGAGCTTCGGGACACAAAGAAACTCCAGCTTTCGGTGATAATCCCGCATTTACTCGGCCTCACTCGCGAGGTGTCCGTCCGATACCCGCGCCTCGTAGCAGAGCTGTTGCAGTGGGGGGGCTTGTGAACATTTAAAGTTTTTTTATTGGACTCTCCAAGCCACACCCTCCCCACCCCCCACCCCCTCCCCCTGCCTACGCCCCATGCTTCCCCCCTTTTTAATTATTAGCTGGTCTTGCAACATCTCAACTCTTTTTGTTCATGAATGTTTGTTGATATGCGAACCTTTTACTAAAATTAAAAAGTAATTTGTAATTTTAGTAGAAGTTACTCGGAAAATTAATTAAAGTAAAGTGCTAATAACCGAAATAAAAATCTAATTGAAACTTACTAAACAACTCAGAAAAGCTGTTAAACTACCGTGACTTGAGTAGATTAGTTGAACTACGTACAACTCTGGCTAGTGTCACGCGATCATTTTGACAAAAAGATCTTGTGACAAAAGACATACAAAGAAAGCGGGCGCATACAAAAAGGAACGTTGCGATGCTGGGCCTGTCTGAATGCTCTTCCTCCCCGGCTTTTTTTCTTTTGGAGTAATGGAGCACATTGGCGGTATACACAACAAAGGGGTGATGAAGGGATATGAGAATGTCAGACTGGCCGCCTTGAAGGGATATTATTGAAAACTTAAAATATACGTGAAAAGTTTAGAGGTAAGTCGAATAGGTTCAATAATATCTGTAGATGATAATCGCAACTTGTATTCTGAACAGATAACTACTTTTATCGTTTTAAATGGCGGCGTTTGGCGACCACATCAATATCAGGCATCGGAGAGCGTCCCAATGACGCATCGTCTCGGATATTCATTACGCACGTAACGTGATCGGCCTCGGCAGGGCCAAGGATTTCGTGGTTATGAGCCTTGCCACGCTTCAACGCGCGCCGCAATCTCACTTAATACGCATTCACAAAAAAAGGAAAAAAAAAACGCGCGTTCTGGTTGACGTTGACGCCGCCGTCGAAAAAAATGAGGCGGCCACGCAGGGCTTCCCGACGTCGGCGTCGTGTCGGGGTACCTTTCGTTTGTCGAGAGAACACGAGAATTTTTTTTAATCGTCTGCTTCCTATGCATCATTGTTACCTTGCCTTCGCGATTGCATATGACCGGGGAGACAACGGTCTTCAGCGAATCGACAACGGCGATGATTTTAAACATGTTTATACTCCAGTTGTATGCAGCATACTGTGAAAGTCGCGGAAACGCACATATTCCAGCGCGCAGCTTCAAAGGGCGAAGAAGGTGCTCTTTTGGCTTCAATTCGTTCGCTGGAAGCATACCTCAACTAAAGCGGACTTACCCAGACGGCTACGATAGGCCAGAAATAAATTCGTGAGCGCTTATTCGAGGCTTCCAAACGCCGCCTTGGTGGATCCGACGCAAAGCGCCGGCCTAGAGATCCCCGGATGGCGGGTTCGAATCCCGGCCGAGGTGCAAACATCTGACGGAGGCTCATTGAGAAGAAAGGCGCCGTGTAACCGAGCTTTTGGTTGCACGTCAAAAGAACCCCAGGTGGTCCAAATTAATCCTCAGTCCTCTGCTGGAGCGTGCCAGATGCCCGTCGTTGGTTTGGCACGCAAAACCCCCCAATGTTACTTTGACTTTTCGAGGCTTCCAAACAGTCTGTACTACGCGCGAAAAAATTCCATTATTTATGCGTAGCGGATACGACCATCCCTCTTGCCTAAGAGCGCCAGGGCGAAACTTTAATATAATCTATGGCGCGAACTCGCAACTGCTCTCACAAGAACCCCCAAGGTTTCGGAAAGCTATAGACCAGGTGGCGGTCAGGTTGACCCGGCCTAAGAGCCGCAAACAAACCCACTAAATTTCGAAGAGCCGCCCGGAAGAGGAAAGGAGGAGGAAAGGGGGGGGGGGGGGGGGTCCAAATAATTTTTGAGACCAAAGAATGTGACTTAAACTACTTACGCAAGTCTGAAAGAAGTAGTCCCCTTTTATTCTCGCAATTTCACCGCGACAAAGAAGCTTCTCAATCCGTGGCGATCTGTGCGAGTATACTTGGGCCAGACTAGGATCAGCACGCCTCTGCAAAGTCATGAACAATCCAACTCGATATCATTTCATGAACCTTTCAAGATATATGTAGGTGAATTGTAGATTATACTCTTTAAAACTGGCAGTAGCTTGTGCCACCTAGCCTAAGTCTAAAAAGACAAACATATGATTCCTCCCGCCTTTCTATGCCAAGTTTCTCCACCTAACTATCACCAGGCAGTGTGGGATATAACCAGAATGACTTTTAAGGAGTTGGGTGAAAAAATCACCCCCTGCCTTTTCTTCCCGCCGAGGGAGTCGCCAAGTTTCCTCTGGTCAAACCTTGTCGGCGTTACCCCAGCACCGAACTCACTGAGAGACAGGGTTGAGACTTTGGTCCTGAGCCTCGCGGGAGGGAGTCTCAATTTTCCTCTGTCCCGCTCGCCCCCACCTGTGCTAGTTAGTTGTGCATCTTGTTCTCTTTGTTCTCGTTCTTCTCGTGTTCCGTTATTTACAATGTTGTTTCTTCGATTGATGTTAAATTCTGGGCTAAATTTTGATCGCTAACTGAAACTTCACTACCAATAGTTTCTTTCCACAGTCTTCTTTTAAACTTCGG
Source organism: Ixodes persulcatus (assembly GCA_013358835.2). Classification (NCBI taxonomy): domain Eukaryota; kingdom Metazoa; phylum Arthropoda; class Arachnida; order Ixodida; family Ixodidae; genus Ixodes; species Ixodes persulcatus. The sequence continues at coordinate 160,001 of JABSTQ010009628.1, forward strand.
GAACTCTGCTTGAACAAATATTTTAGAAATTAACAACTTATTAAAAAATACGTACACCCAATTCAACGTGAGTCGAAAAAAAAAAAAAAAAGAAGGCACTTTTGTACCGCCTTACATACCGTTCCCAGTTTACCACTAAGCTGACAGTGCCGTGGAAGCTGCATCATCGTTTGTCCAGTCATGCGTTCATCTTTCGCCACGGGATCATGCTCCGCGCATACCCACGCGCAGAGAACAGGGTAGGGTTATAAAAAAAAAAAAAGACGGTTAATTGGTCTGGTGAGCTCATAGCCCTCACCGCATTCTGAGCTTAGGAGGCAGCCAGCGACTTCTGCCAAACAGTAAACAAAACAAACAAAATAACACGTCAACGTCAGGTTACAATAAGCTCCACAAATACTTTTCATAGCAAGGTCACGATGTAAAGCGTCGACACATTGTCGTTAAGCCGGATGATTAGTTCCATCGCTGGAACGAGGAGTGCTCCCAGCAAAGTAAACTCTCCGCGGCCAGGTGGCGGGTCATTTGGGGCTTTCCGACCATTTTGCTTTTGTTTGTTTAGTTGGTAAAGGGCTGCGTGGTGTACTGTCCCCCGATGCGCGTTTGGTAGGGGAGTGTTTGTACTCATCGGGCCGTGCTGTTGGCTTTGTGCTTGTGTGTGTATAGGAAGGGAAAAGGGGGGGGGGGGGGGGGGGCGGTTGCTTGCCTTGAGCATCCTCCAACACATATGGGGGATTTACCTACGGGTTTCAAATTGAATCCGCTTTGGCAGAGGCTAAGAGTTCTACAAGGGCGCAGAGCTGTCAGTCCGAGACGGGCATCTTTTCGGGTTAAATGATGACAGGCGTATGTCTGAGGACGCGTCTTTAAACGGGCCGTCCAGCGATTTTAGCGCTTGGGTCCATTCGTTGCTGCGAATTATTCTTTATCACTTATGAACTTATTGAGAGCGAACGCTTTTTCGTACGTGATGCGGCCAGCTCTCCACATACATGGCATGGCTGCTCGCTCCATCCTGTTCTAATGCACCCGCAGCGTCTTCGCCACTTGCGCGCCTTCCCGCGGCTGTGTTTCTCGTTCTCGCTATGGAGTAAAGGCTTGGCACCTTGACAATCCAGACCTAACCGCGTCCAGTGTTGCTTCGTTTGCATAGTTTCCACGGACGTCACTGGGATATGAGATACGTCGTCGCCATCGACAAGTACTGACAGTTCCGATTTCAGGCCGCCGGCGGCAGCGCTGGCCGTGCTGCATCGTTTTCGGCGCGCGTTTCTTTCGTGCTTTTTTATGTTATGCGCACTTGCGCTCACAGTGGTGCAGTAATGCCGATGTACGCGATGTTCAGTTGCCGCAGCAGAAGCAAGTCCTCCGCAAAGGAGAGTAACACAATGCCAAATATGAGGCTGCATTGTTTGATGAAAGTGATAAACCGACAGTTTCAGCGCAAATACCTCCTATCCGAGAAACGCCTGTGCTCCTCGCGTGCTCGCATACACCGGAATTCGAAGAAACTCCACAACGGCCGTTTCTGTGGTCGTTGCTTCATTACCGGTAAGGAATACGTGGGTCATGCGTAATACACGAATAGCTGAAAACTTACGCTGGCATACTCAGTGCGCTCTGCCACATCAGCTATAAGGCAGCTTTACAGTATCTGGTAGTGTCGCGCTACAGAGACTGACAAACCGCTGACTAGATCGAGGGCATTGAACCGCTGCTGCTCTCTTTGCGTTAATCTTTGTCGCTGAGCTTCCTTATATATATGTGGCATTTGTAGCCCACTCATGTTGATAGTGTTTCGTCGGTGGCGGAACAAGTTTGTACAGCCCTGATGCTGCGTCTTTAAAGGTCTCAAATACAGGCATGTGTTTCTATATATACGGGTGAACCTTGAACAGTGATGGACGATACGAACCCGACTAGGTGCCCACCCAGCGTCTGGGTGGGCACCTAGTCGGGTGCCCACCCAGCGTCTGGATGGGCACCTAGTCGGGTGCCCACCCAGCAAGGCAAGGCTCGTAATGAACTTCCGTTCATTACGAGCCTTGCCGGTTTACAAAATGCATTTTATGAATATTTACAGTTAAAATGTTTAGTTATCCTGCATTTTCGATGGAAACTTTTTGTTGTAGTCATGCCCGTGGATGCTGTGTCATGGGCGCGATACACGTGTCGTTGCGATGTCGTAATCCAGCGGAGCAAGAGCGGCGGAGCCGTCCGCGTCTGCTTCTCAGTACATGGTAATGGCGGCCGGCAGGGGGGAATAGGGGAAGTGACGTCATGTGAAAACCATGTAAGTGACGTCACGTGAAAACTATGTATATATTCTTCGTCATTCGGCTCTCAGGAGTTGCTGGAAGCTCAGGTTCAATCGTATGTTCTGCAGTTTCGAGCGGCAGCGGCGGCAACATACCGCCATGTATTTCGTTTATCTGCGCTTGAAGATGCCTCCACGAAGCGTTTGTGTGTCCGACAGTTTCGACATCACTACGGGACGACATTCACCTGCCAGTAGTTGATAAAATATAAATCTTCGAGTGGAATCCACCATTTGTCCAGCTTATCGGAGGTTGCACATGGAGGTTAAACACAAGTAGAAAACTAAGAAAAAAAAAAGAAGAAAACAAAACACGCGTCGACCATTAACCACGTGGGAACGTAGCGTAAATCGGAGGACGCGGTGTCACCATGGCGAGATTATAGGAATTTTAGTACACCGCTGCAGCATCCCCGATAATGATACCCGACGCACCTGGGAGTTTTAGTGGATAGCTTCGATAACTCCGATGATGATACCCGACACTCCGGCGACGCCTTTGCGCATGCCTTATCTTGAATCTTTTTCGGAGGTATCAGAACGATCAAAGTGAACGCTTCACTAAGACTACCTATTAACAGTGGCGTCGCGAGGGTCAGCGGCACCCGGGGCGGTAGCCCGCCGCGAACCCCCCCCCCCCCCCCCCCCCCTGCTCTCGTGGCCCGCCGCGACACCCCCCTGAGCGCTGCACTCGGGGCGGTCCGCCCCCCCCCCTCCCCCCCCCCCCCCCCCCGCCCCCCTTGTGACGCCACTGCGTATTAAGAGAGCTTTTGGAGACAGACCGTTTCTGGGGAGTTCTTAGTGGATATACTGAAACTCCCCAATAGAGAGTTTGAGAAGACCGTTTTTGCATCCCGATAACAATAACCGATACACCATCGGCGTTGTTAAGTGGGTGTTTTTTTTAATCAACATCGGGAATTTTTTAATCGGAGGGAGCGTCTCACTAAAACTACCAATTCGAAAGCTTTTGGTAGATTGTTTTAGTGATTTCTTAGTGATTACTGAAAATCCCTAAATAAGAGTTTTAGAAAATTTTTTTTTAATACTAGAGGCCCCATTATTGCCCAGGCAGTGGTAGACAAAACACAGATAAAAAGAGATAAAAAAAAAATAGAAAGAGGTAAATCTTCAATTCCGAGTTATCGTTCCGATAACTGCACTAAAAATACCCGATAGTCCCCCAACGCCTTTGTACACGGATCGTATCGTTATGTATTGTTATCGGGGTTAAAGAAACTAAACTGATATAATATCGCATGCGGGGTATAAAGGATTATCCCGTACCCCGCCGCCAGCTTCCGATTTGCTGTCCCTTAACAGGGTTAGGACAAGCCAAAAATAAACCGTGGGCTCTTAGTATATTTTAGCTAAATTTATCTTGTAAAAGGCGCGTTAGTTTTGTGGATGAGTGGATTTCTTAGCAGAACCCTCAGATTGGGGAGGGACACCATTTGTGGGTGGGATGGTGACGTGTTTTGCCCACAGTCCCTGGCGCAGCGGCGTCCCCTTGCACGCATCCGAAGTTTTGACTTTCTCGGCGTCTCGCGCTTTATTTTACTCGTTTAACCTCCCCGCGTATTGAGCACGCGGTTTAAAGGAAAAGACGTCTACGGCATCGCTCGCTTCTTCGGAGTCTTGAAGTTCCGACGTTGCCTTAAAGGGACACTGACACCCCCCTAAATTTTTTTTCCTTTTTTGTCAGAACATTCATTATGGTGTCGGAATACTACCCAATTAAAATTTTGCTACAGAGTCACGCATTGTTTTAATAAAGCAAAAAAACGCAACTGCGCGAAACCGAAACCGAAACGGAGAAGTGGAGAGGATAGCGTGAGTGGCGGAAGTCACGTGGCTACACCCGACCGTGCGTGTTTTTTTTTGTTTTTTTTTTTCGCCTCTCTCCGCACGTTGCAGACGAAATGCGTTCGTTCGCCGTGGGATTCCTTTGCAGTTATGTTTGTTCCGCTCGCTGTTCTGTACTTCAAGATGAAATGTTTTGTACATTTAAGTGTTGGCACTTAGTAGTGAGTGCCCGAGTGCCGTGGTGAATTCCCGTGATCAGCTCCGAAAAGAATACTTCCAAGATGTTGCGTGAAGAGTTGCCTCACATGTCCTGCATCTGAAAGTGGCATTGTGTGGCAGAGTGCACAAGTTTCCGAAAGATCAACGGGTCGGGATCAATGGCTGGCTGCAATTCCTGTAGAACCATCACGCGAAGCTCGGAAAGCGGACGCTATCCGATTCATATGCTCCTTGCATTTTGTGGAAAATGATATTACATTGATTTCGCAGGTGTCAAAAAATGGCATCCATACCATTTAGTTCAGCGACGTATCGTCCTCAACATTTTTTTTTCTGTGATAATTGTAAAAAAAGAAATGTAAACATCGCAGAATGCTTGACAAGAAAAAAATAAATAAATAAAAGGTACACCCACACCAGGAATCGAACCCGTGCCCTCAGCGTGTGAAGCGGACGTCTTTTCACTGAGCTACTGAAGGAACTCGTATCATGCGTAGTTATGCAGCGGGTAGACTGTATGTCGGAAGTTTGCTGCCGATTTCTCTTAAATATGCATGCACTCCCGGCTTCAAGTCGGGCAGCACCACGCATAGGGCACATTCGCACCTCGTAAAGTAACCGTACGCGTGCGTATTCAAGTCGAAGTACACACTTCGTGCTTGACGTTTGAGCGAGCGATGTCTTCAGCCAGGAGAAGGGACGACGGCTCGGCGACGTCTTCGTGCAATCGTCTTGCTGGTCGGGCGTGTCGTACGGGATGAATATCACTTTTGATCGGTCCGAAATTTCTCTTTCGAAGAAAGACAGAATTCGCCAGTACCGTGAACGACAGTTCTGAAGTAGAGGTCCAACGCCCGTCGTCCGCTGCCATCCGCTACGGTCTGTGCTACCTTTTTTTTTTTTCAATCAACGTATTTGCAGCTTTTTTGAAGCCACAAAAAATGGGTTTCATATTTTTTTCTATTTTTAATATTGACTGTGTGCCTTCAATGACCCACGACTTTACATTTGGTTGTCGCATCAATACCTTAGAAAACGGCCCGTGACCACGGAAAAGAGAGTGAGCACGACTCAAACCGGCCAGTTCTTGATCGGCGGTTTTGGGGCGGAAAGAAACCGAATTTCGAGCCGCAAATTCTGTTCTGGGTAGTTGGGCTCTCATATGTCACGTACAACTAAAAACCTCGGCGAGCATAAATACCCTGTCAGTGTCCCTTTAACACTGAACTCCGTGGAGTGAATTATTCAACGAATAGCTCACGAACTTCGCCCGACAGCACGCTCGCTTAGCGCGCGACGTAGCAGCCACTGTGCTGATGCCACGCTCAGAGCAAAGGCCACCGGGCAAAAGTTCGTCGATTTTTCGAGGCTTATTCGCCCCATGGAGTTCAGCCTTTAATGTGATCGCAGCAGAGATGAGAGTCATTGTTGTAGGAGATGTTGAAAGCTGGTAATTTGGACTTCGATCCGCTGGCGACCAGCTCGACCGACGACGACGAGATCGTCACGCGGACGAACTCATCTACGCGCCCGACAATCTCGCACATAAGGGTACTCGGCCGTGAAATCGGTCCGCGCACAGAACCATCGCATCCGACGGGGCCTGCAGTCATCGCGAGTGAAATTACGTCTCCAGGCCTCCCGTCGAGTAGGATTCTTCGGAAGAAAGGAACCGGTGGCTGTTTCCCCTGTACACTCCGGCATCCCACCACACAACGGACTTCTTGGTAAATTTGGCATTATTTTCGCTCTGTGAGCTACGCAGGCGTTCTTTTCACACGCAACGCATGTGATCGGAGAGGAAACCGCATAACCGAGGCTGAAGCCTTGAAGGACCGAGGGTAGCTTAGGCCCGCTTCAGACGGGGCAATTGTTCCCTGCAACTTGACGTCGCCACACCAGCAACAAGGCCCGCCCGCCTTCACGCGCAGCAACCAATTGCTGCATTTTGCTATCATCGTCATTAAATTTTATTTTTTCTTGCAGTATTTAGACACACAGTTACGCTCTATAAACGTGTTTTTATGCATTTAAATGGCGTTTTTGTGAAACGGCCTATTTAAAAAAAAAAAAAAAAAAACGATCAATTTCTAATTAGTAGCCAGTCTTTAGTTGTCATCATCACCGGAGCAGGGTATCACGTAAACATATCGCGTCCCTGATTGGCTGCTGCCGCTTCAAACGTCTTCGAATTGCTTCGAGTTGCTCGCTTGTTTTGAGCCGAACCTGATCTCATCAATTCGTGTCGATCTACACTCTAAGAAATGCCTGCGCGTGTACTTACCCTCAAAACACTCAAAGAGCCAATCTCTGCAATTTACGAAATCAACTCAGCGAATGATGAGGCGGAACATCTGTTTAGACTTCAAAAAATAAGTCTGCGCTGTGGCATTACGCAATAATGCAAGCATGACGTTTTCCATTGCGTAATGCCACAGCGCAGACTTCATTTTTAGGTCTAAAAGGATGTTCCGCCTCATCATTCGCTGAGCTAATTTTGTGCATCGCAGAGATTGACTCTGAGTGTTTTGCAAGTAAGCATTTCTTAGAGTGTAGGGAAAGCTAGGAAACAACACGCCAGCAACCCCAAAATTGCTGAGAAAGTTGCCCCGTCTGAAGCGGGCCTTTCCAAGCCAACGGGGCGCACGTGCACGTCGGGTGGAAGGTCAAAGTGCAAGGGAGGGGGGGGGGGGGGGGGAGGGGCGAGGTAGCGTGGAAGTAGGCGAGTAGCGTGAGAGGGCGTGATCGTAGCGTGGAGAGCTTGATCGAGCATGGGGGCATGGGTGAGCCTAGAATAAGAGAGCGTTCAATACACAATCGTCATCACGTCGCTTATGGGCACCATTGTGTGACTAACTTGGGCAGCAGATGGATAGATGGATATTGGAAGAATGTTAATGGCTATACCCTTTGTGACGGGCGGTAGCTTGCGTCACCTAGCCTAAGTCTAAAAAGACAAACATATGATCCGTCCCGATCTTTTTAGGTCAATTTTCTCCCCCTAACTGTCACCAGGCAGTGTAGAATATCGCCTGGATGACCTTTGGGGGATAGGACAAAAAAAGCTAAAAACCATCAACACCCGCCTCTTCCCCCCGCCGAGGGAGTCGCCCGGGGGAAGAATTCTGCCCGTGTTGCCTGGTCACCAGATAAAACTGATAAACATTCGTAATTTCATTACTTCAGTTACTAAAGCTCTAACAGTCGCAAAACTTGAGGTATAGTGACCTATGAGCTTTCCATTTCAAGAGTAATATCCCTCCGATTAATTTTTTTTTGTTCTAACCCATTGTAGAATGGTCGAGCATTCGAAGTTCGGGGGACGATATTCGTCGTCCCCCTGCCTTTTTTTTTCTATTTTGTTTGTCGGGCGAGGTTTTTTTTTTCTTGTTAAACCTCCCGCCGGTTGCGGATTTATTGCACGCCATATTAAAAACAGCGCACAGGCAGTGAGGGTAGAGTACAGACTCCCAACGGATGTATTGTGAAATAAAGGAAGACGAGAAATCAAAAATAAAACAAACGCACCATTAAAAAAAGATAGATACAAGTACATGAAAACCAGCGATAGATAAATGAGTTATGCTAAATTCAAGAAAAAAAGAAGAAAAAAAAAACAAGGAAAATAGGAAGAATCAATTACGACGATCTTTTCTATTCCTTCCCACCAATCCTTGCTGGCTTCCGTTCAGTCATGTATTGAAGTTAATGATGGGCTCCCCTTCTGAAACGCTACCGTGATACGCATAGAAGACTGCCTCGAGCTCTTAAAGTTCAGAACTCAATGTTAATAGGGCGGAAGGATGCCATGTAACTACAAAAGTCTGGGATATGTATAGGGTTAGGTGTAGCCACGATGAGGGTGTTGTGTACAAGATCCCCCTAATGAGTTGTGCTGGCTATATAGACCAACACGCGGCCCTGACGTCACGCAGCTGCGGTGGCGCTGTCGACGGCATTGCGCATGCGCAGACGATTCACTTCACGCGAATTTGGTTTCTGCGCACGCGCAGTGCCCACAACTGGTGTGGGCAAACGCGGGCTTGTTTGTAAACAGTGTGTGGGTCTATAGGACAGAGCGGAGAAGCTTGAATGAGCGACTACAATAACATTTTTATTCGCTTCACGCCATGGTGGGAGGCCTCCTGCCTTTACACTGCTTCACGTGCAAGTGCTCACCGACGTTACAAAACATTTTAGAAGAGTCACGGCTTGTGGTTTGGTCGCCGTGGGACCTGGGAAGGCAGGGAGCCAGACTTTGGGGGGAAAGCGCTTTATTCGGGTTCCAGGTCCTGCTTGAACCAGCTCCCGCCCAGAACCCCTCGTCTCGTCGATTCTTCCTTCCGTCGTCATGTCGCCTTTTCTCGACGCGCCAATCAGCGCACACCACGGGTAACAAAAATATAACAATCACAAAGCCCGATAACCCGTCAGCGACGGCGCCGAATCCGCTGCCTCATGCATGCCGCATGCATGACACCCTCCCCCCCCCCCCTTTTTTTTTTCTTTTCCAATTCAAAGAAAATCACAATTTGTGTATCCTTTTACAATCGTAACATTTATAACAAAAAAAAAAAAAAACGAACTGCGCGCACATTCCTGTCCAATCGGCGCGAATGATCACAAGACAGACTGACAAACTTACTTCTTGAGAACAGCTAAAGTACATTAACCACAAACAAAACTCCACCCCACTACAGCCTCGACAACGCATCAGCAGGGATGTTTCTCGTTCCTTTTACATACCGTACATTAAGGTAAAAGTTTTGCAACGCAAGCACCCAACGAGTCAGCCTCGCACTCTTTGGTGCTGCTGACGCCAAATACTGCAAAGGGTTATGGTCGGTGCGAATTTCGACCCCCGCCCCAAATAGCCATGCTTCCAACTAAACCAAGGCGCACACAACCGCGTAAGCTTCACGTTCGATTACTGCCCACTGAGTTTGGGGAGCAGTTAGTTTTTTACTGAGAAACGCCACTGGGTACTCTTTCCCATCATCTGCACTTTGGGCGAGACATGCCCCTATCGCTCTATCCGATGCGTCGGTGGACAGAACAAAAGGCTGGCTGGCATCTGGCGCTCTTATAACCGGAACCTCCATCAGGAGACGTTTTGCCTTTTGAAACGCTTGTTCCTCCTCGTCACCCCATTCCAGAAGCTCTTCAATCTGCCTTTCTACTTCCACTCTCATTTTTATCGGCACCATATAAGCATATCTCTTCTTTTGTTTTGAACCTTCAACAAGTCTTATCTCGTGCAGTCCTTTTGCACACTTTCCTGGGCGCCTAGACAATACATGTACGAACTGCTGCACAACGCTATACATCTCCTTTTCCCCCGCGTTCTTCTGTGACTCAGGTTCATCTGCTCCCCGCCCGTCTGTGGGGAGTTCCCCCACCGAACCACAGTCGGGATCATCAAAGATAACACCAACAGCATCAACGCGTGCCACATATGGCCTAATTGTTTTTTGGCGTATCCACTTACGGCCACCGTGCATCTCAACTGCGTAGCTGTTCTTTCTCCTAACCTCTAGTATCTTCGCTGGTCCCAACCAAGGAAAGTTCATCTTTTTACCGCTTGTGTCCTTTAGTAGAACTAGATCGCCCCTACAGAAGGCATTTTTCGCACGGAGATTGTAACGGGTGTAGGAAAAAATGTCCCCGGAAATAATGTCCCCGGAAATAATGTCCCCGGAAAAAATGTCCCCGGAAAAAATAGTCCCCGGAAAAAATGTCCCGGAAAAAAAGTTCCCGGAAAAAAAGTTCCCGGAAAAAAAGTTCCCGGAAAAAATGTCCCTGGAAATAAAGGCCCCAGGTGGGAAGTAGGAAAAAATGTCCCCGAAAGGATTCTCTATCTCTGGGTTACCCGGATCCCCGTCGCCTTCGGGCGGTCCGGTCATATGTCCTTGGGGAAAGAGGCACCCTGTGGCAAGTAGGAAAAAACGACCCAAACAAATAATGAAATATACGATTCCCCGAGGTACACATCGGGACACTGTTAGCGCGAACACGACATCGGCGCATTTTCACATTTTACTTAGAAGGCGTATTAGTGGGAACGAAATTTTACCGTCTGCATTATATCCCCAAATGAGAACTTTCAGTACCTATGATAACTTTGATGACAACCTTTTGTTTCTACGAAAGAGAGAAAAGGAAATGTAGCGATCGCTTGTTTGAGTTTACAGTGTCGCGCTTTTTACCTATTTGGGAATGGTACACAAGTACCTCTCAAATTTCCCCAAACACAGAAATTTGGTTTTGTCTAGAAGTGTTATAGACGTTTATTTCACAACAGAAAAAAAAAACCACACAATATTTGGTTTGGGCAAACACAATAATTTGGTTTCCTAATACCCCACAATAGATTATTTCGGTTGCTTTGCGTGACTCCCAGTCTCCCTTTCTACCTCTAGGTGGGTCAGGTCATTTGTGACCGGATAATGACAGGACCGCCCGAAGGCCATGAGAATCGGAGAAAACCCAGCGATAGAGAACCCTTTGGGGACATTTTTTCCTACTTTCTACCTGGGGCCTTTTTTTCCGGGGACATATTTTCCGGGGACTTTTTTTCCGGGGACATTTGTTCCGGGGACGTTTTTTCCGGGGACGTTTTTTCCGGGGACGTTTCTTCCGGAACCCGATTGTAACGCGTGGCGTACGACCTCTCTTTGTGCTCTGCCTGTAGCCACAGTGGCTTCAGCGACTCGTCGTTCTTTGTTCCAAACTGAAAGCAACTTTCAGATTCTATTTCGTGTCAGTCACTTCGCGCGTCATCAGACTCTACAGTTTCGTTTTCTCCCTCCGACTGTGTGCTCACCACACATGCCTCTATCACCGGCCCTTCCTTCAATACTGCAGCTTCACAAGGAAGATCCACCTGATCTACCAAGGGCATTTTCTGTTCTACTTCTCTTAAAGCTACTAAATCCTCAGGTGTCAGTAGTGCGTCAACTTCTCCGGCAAGCTGCTCGGTTACCGCACAGAGCAGTAACGTATCCGCTCCTGTATCAACCGCTCTGCTACCAAGTCGAAACGGAACATACACGAGATCGGCCTCCACCTGGTGGCCGAAAGCGCCCTTCAACCGAATCTTTCCCTTTTGATTCTCATCCAAGATGGTGGCCATCGACCTTCGAACCACTGTAATGTCTGCCCCCGAATCAATCCTAGCATTCAAGGGCTTGTCTCCTGAGCGGAGTTGCCCAAATCGTTCTCCGTCAAGCACTTCGTGTTGTTCAGCCAGCGGTATTAGTTTGCCATGCACCTCGAATGTTTGCTCAGCGTGTTCGCAGTCTAAAGGTCTTTTTACTCGCACCGTTAGCTTAGGGTTGATCTCAGGGAAATTTCGTGCCAGGTGACCCTGTTTCCCACAAGCGAAACAGCGTCGAGTGTCGCCGACATGCTCGGTTTGCCCTCTCTCTTTCGGTGGCGTCACAGACTCGCTCTGACCAGAGTCACCAGTAGTGTCTGTCTTGTGGTAGGGTTTTGGGACCCTCTGTGTATTACTCTCCTGATGGCATTCAGCCAGCTTAGCTATTGCCTCGGGACGCAGCCACTCCCCCGTTTCGTTCAAGGCAACATATGCTTTTGTTTCATTGAGGAGAGACTCCTTCAACCTATCCGCGACAACTAGTTGCAACAAGTCACCGTAAGTATCCACTTTTCTACTGTTCACATAATAACTGAAGTAGCTATTAAGTCGGCCGGCAAACTGGCTCCACGACTCTTCCCGCAATTTGCCTGCCGTATTGAACAGTCGTTTATATTCGTTTGGAGACAATCTTAGCTCACGTAAAATTTGTTCTTTTAGCTGAGCGTAAGATGGCAGTTCCTTCATGCCACTGCACATGATCACTGACCTGACCCTGTCATGCTATATACGGCATTATCAGAACCGGTTTCATCTCGGCAGGAACCTGAAAGGATCGAAATATGAATTCTACCGCCTCGAACCAGCCAGGCACTAAGGTTTTGTCCCCGGGCATCCGGCTGAGCACATGTACTCAAGAGTGTAGCATAGTGGGCTACCTCCGATTCTGCTTGTAATCCCAGCCCCCCGTTGGCACCACCACCATTCTCCCTCTGCAATTTTTGGAGCTCAATTTGTGCCCGTATTTGTTCGAGCTTTATTTTTTTCAATTTCCAACCGAGTGTTGATCACTTCAGAATCACTTCTCCCCTCATCTTCTGATGCGTCGTCAGGCTCCTTAAGTTTATCAGGCATTTTACCCTCTCCTTTGCCCGACTCATAGTTCTTTGCCATTGCTCGAGTGATCATTCAACACAAATAGACAAGCATATGCGCTCACCAATTCAGGATTGACCAGCTCTTCGTTGTCGATGGGCAGTCGAAGTCGGAGGCACTGGCAGCAGGAATGCTTAGCAGGAATGTCTCAGGGTCCGTGCATCGCTGAAGTCCGGATTGTACCACTTGCAGGCAGTAGTTCCTGTCTCTGTCGAAGACTGGAAGTCTTGTTTTCCACCGCTCGCTCTTGCGCTGAGGCTGCGTCATGCAGCGTTCATCCCACTGGTCACGCCAAGCGCTTGTCTGGCGCCCGGTTGCCTGGCCGCCGAAGAGCCGAGTTTGCGTGATGTCAGCACCGTCCGTGCTGTGCTCCGGACTCGCCGCTCCGTCGCATATGGTAGGCGAAAAGCCGGGCTTGCTTGTAATGGCAACGTCCGTGCGGTATGCCGAACCCACCGCTCCGTTGCTTATGGCAGGCAAAGAGCCGGGCTTGCTTGAAGTCGGCGACGTCCGTGCGGTGTTGGAGCTGGCCGCTCACCCCAAGGTTCCGTAGCTGAACTCATCCTGTCGACTGCGCCAGTCACGGCTTGTGGTTTGGACGGCCGTGGGACCTGGGAAGGCAGGGAGCCAGTCTTTGGGGGGAAAGCGCTTTATTCGGGTTCCAGGTCCTGCTTGAACCAGCTCCCGCCCAGAACCCCTCGTCTCGTCGATTCTTCCTTCCGTCGTCACGTCGCCTTTTCTCGACGCGCCAATCAGCGCACACCACGGGTAACAAAAATATAACAATCACAAAGCCCGATAACCCGTCAGCGACGGCGCTGAATCCGCTGCCTCATGCATACCGCATGCATGACAAGAAGCCTCTCATTTTAAAATAAAATTGGCCAGGGTTGTGTGAGCCACCCTTCGCTATCTGTGAGTGATAAGGAAGTCATAGCCTTCTTAGCCAGCGCATACAACGAGTGGTTATGGTGGGCCTCGTATTTTATTTTTCTTATTTTCATTTCTAATTTCTTCTTTTTTTTTTTCTATTTTTCTTCTCCTTTTTTTTTCTTGAATTTATTTGGGTTCTCGTTTGTGGTATTTTTCTTCTTCCTCTTCCCTTTCTATACTCTGTTTCACCTTATGATGTACCGCAGGAAAGGCTACAAGCGCGAGCTCCTTGCTCTGGGGCACATCTCGCCGGGGGTGTAGCCCGAAACAACCCATTCCCGTTTGAACCCGTCCCATTTCGACCCATTCCCGAATCGACCTTCCCGTTTGAACCCATCCCGTTTCGACCCATTCTCGAAACGACCTTCCCATTTGAACCCGTCCCGTTTCGTCCCATTCCCGAAACGCCCTTCTCATTTAAACCCGTCCCGTTTCAACCGATACTCGAAAGACCCTTTGCGTTTGAACCCGTCCCTTTTCAACCCATTTGTATAAGACCCTGCGCATCGCAACCTCTTCGCAAAAAGTCTAATCGTTCTAACCCTGGTCTGCGCACCTTTTCTGCTTAAGAATATATGTTCTGAAATATTATTGCATGCCAACGTTTTCTAAAAATATGCACATCTTTCAAGCAAGTTTCGAAGTAATGTATTATTCTTACTTCAACCATTTAGAGTGTTTTTGCTTTTTTTATTTCAAGATGGTCCGCATAACGCGCACCCCCGAAACAATCTATGTACACTCTGCGACACCGTTACTGCAAAGACGACCTTGTCGTTTTTTTTTTTTTAAATTTTACTTCGAAATGGCAAGCATCACATTTTTTGGCTTAGGGTACTGGCTCAGATGAGCACTTCCAAAGACAGTAATAGTTTTTATGGCAGCCTTTTAATTCTATGAAATGAACAGCCACATTGCCGATCGCTTGTTTGCGCTACGTTCCATAATGAAGTCTTGCGTACACAAGCACATTATGTAAGCAAAAATTGCGTCGTCATCGCGACGCTATTTTTAGGGTACCCAAAGTGCTTGCGTATACGTTAATCTAAAACCTCATATTAGTGATCTTGATATTTTGGAGAGCGATAAATCAGACAGGGTGACAGACATATGATTCCGACTTTATTTTCTTTTACGATTTCAAACACTGAACACTCGCGCACACTGGAAAATATCATAGACCAGAAAATGCCTTCGCCTTGTTGAGAAAGTTGAACGAGGAAATCGTGCCATCAAAAAGGCGACACTCCAGTTTTAATAGTTTATAATCCTTGCTGACCCACTAGAGCCCCTGGGCCGCACGGCACCACTCTTTGCAAGCTGCTGCAAAGATACCCTTGCCAAAGCCTCATCCCGTTTGATCAAATCAATGAAGCTGTAAATGTTCGGGTGAGCCCTCCCTGACATCGTGTTTATAATAATAATAATAATAATAATAATTCCTTTATTTTTCCAACAAAAAGTTGAAAGGTGACTAGGAAAAAAGCTGTAAAAACAGCTTTATCTTACGGTGCCAGGTCTCCAAGGTTGTTTTGGGAGAGGGAGAAGTGAGGTCAGCAAGAAAAACAGACATTGGACACTTGACTTGAACCTAATCAACTGTTAACGAACAATACAAACGAGCCAACCTAACTGATAACAAACGATGGCCGAAGCGGGAAGGTTGTTTCGGGATAGGGCGAAATGGGAAAGGATGAAACGAGAAGGTCGTTTTGAGCCGGGTCGAAACGGGAAGGTACAAACGGGAAGGTTGAAATGGGAATGGGTCGAAACGGGAACCACCCCTCGCCGGCACACGCTCTCGTGAATTAAGAGCAGCTGCCAACGCTATGGGCTCGCGCTTCTAGCCTTCTCTGCGGTACAACATAAGGTGAAACGGAGTATAGCACAGCTCATTCATGTGTCACTATTTTTCTGTACTTGTTTTTTTTTTAATTTTTTATGGTGCGTGTGTTTCCTTTTTGATGCATCGTCTTCCTCTTTATTTCACAGTACATCATGTAGGAGTCAGCGCTCTTTGTTCTTTGTTCTTTTTTCTACTCTTTCTCACTGCCTGTTCGCTGTTTTTAATAGGATGTCATTTTACCAACTAGCTCAACTTTCCGCTTTACTTCAGATTGCCGTAGGTGTTTTTCTTTTAGCGACGGGAGTCTTTACATGGCTGCGAGCCTCCTCCGTGGCCGATCATGTCTCAGCAGAGGCGCCGGGGTGGCGGGGACCCACTGCACAGTGGAACCTACTGCTCTCCTCGGAGCTGTCAGCTCAAACATCAGTTGCAGTACTAACGGATGTCAATGTCGACTATTGGTCTGTTTGAGTAACGTGCCTTCGTAACGATTTGAAGTAATCGGTTGAAACCGGCTGAAAGTGAGGAGGTCGGAGTCTTAAAATTACCGCGCCAGGCGAGGGAGGGCGAGTTTTTTACTTGGACTGAAGGCACCAGCAATAGCGGATCGTGTCGGAACTCCCTACTTTGCATACGGAATCCGCGTATGTACTGTTTGTATTCGGGTCTTTTAAATAGAACTTTTCTTTGCAGTTGGCGCCATCTTGAATCACGAAACTTCCGGTATGCGGGAAAACATCGTTTTGCTCTCACCACACCACTGGGAGACGCTCAAGTTTTAATCGCAACTGTCTACCATTCCTGTCTTGCCTTTTCTAGATTTTTTAGTTGTTCCAGGTTGTAATGCCTTGATTTTTTTTTATCCCGCATATCGGATTTGTCAAATACGTGGCTAGGAACGAGGCTAAACACTCCTGCCTTGACACCCTTCCCGGCGACGACGCCGCAGCACACCCCCGACCGGACATCAGAAGACCTTCGCTCCTTGCCGACTATCGCGACCCCGCAACGACATTGCGTGCGCCAAACATCAACATCATCGAAGGAGTTATCTTTACTCCTTTTTAATTCGCTTTTCTTTTTTACTTCAAGATAAAAGTCACGCAATTCTTTTTTTTTTTTTTTGGTTTACGGAAAGTTAACAAGACGCTCAACAGACCCTTTCCGAAATTAAATCTGGCCACCTCGATAACTATCATCACCTAAGTGTAATGCCATCGGTACATGCTAATGGCTGCTTTATGAAGGCTGATGAAGTGAGAATTTGAAGACAGGCACCGGTGCGGAGCCTGAACATTCCAGACGTATATTCCGCTGTACTATTCTTCCATGTTAGCGTGACTACTTATGAGTTTCTGCGCGCTACGCATTTTAGGGTGCCATAGGAACCCTTAGAATGCTCGGCTTTGGCACGCCCCAAACAGCTGATGACAATAAAACGTGGTGAATATTATTGAGAGATTTACTCAACTAAGCTCCTCGTACAAAGTGATAGTTTATTGACACCTTTGAAACGAAAACGACTAGAGAAAGAACGAACAATAGAACGAAGGATCACCGTAACTTTTGTATGTCTGCCGTTGAGGAATAGATACTAGATTTTAACCCCTATTAGCATACAAAACACTAGACTCGTATTTGAGCCACTAGATGGCACTACATTTATGAAAGGGTCTATTGAAGTAAGGTAGACGCCATTCAACGTCCAATCTAATCGTCTTCTAATGCCCGAGTCCCATCAGAGCGACTACAGTGTTCTAGAGAGTTGTAGTGGCAAGAGCGGCGGCCGCCGCGTGAAGATTTTGCGCGTAGACGACACCGTAGCGCTGCTGTTCTGAGCCCTAGGAACGTGCCCCCGTCAGCCTCGTCGTCGGCGCTGCTCGGCGTGCACTACTGTGGTTCGACTGGAGCTTTTCGCGACGCAGAACAAGTGCTAATGTGAAAAATTGTAGGTTTTCCTTTGCACTAATGCCTCAAGAGTGTGTGCTATCCTCTACTTTCATTATTCGCGTATTTTTGATGGAGATCATTTGATTAATATCGACCCTCCCCCCCCCCCCCCCCCTTCCCAGTACTGACAGGTCGTTCAGCAACGCTATCACTTGGGCTGCACGCTTAATAGCTGCGAAAGAAACCACGCGATACTGATATAACAAGAAAAAATAGACAAATAAATCTCAATAAATCTCTCACTTTTTTAATGGTGAGAGGAACAATAAACTGGTGTATTGTTTTCTGTCATCGTGTTGCTAATGCGGGGACCAGCGTTGTGTAAGGTGCAAGGCCGAGCGCGTTTGGGAACGGCCAAGGTGCCACTGCAACTGGCGAATATATAGCAAATTGCCTTTTGTGGAAGGCAGTCTATAAAGGAAAAACACCTCGATTGGGAGTACATGAAGCATTAAAATACAATATGAACACAAACTTCAACAACCCCTAACATGAAAAAAAAAATGTTATTCTCAACTTACTGCTTTATGACTTCTCAAAGTGTTAATACGCTTCATCGACACGCACAGCAAGCACATGAGAGATATCCAGCAACATACTACGCAAAAAGACTACAAAATAGTCATAATATATTGCGGCAAAGAATCTTAACCTCTTCGCCTTTGACGATGTGCACACAGTCCCGAAGGATAAGGCGCGGATGTCTCGGCAAGGCGTTATCTTCTCGGTTAAGATTTTTTTTTTCCGACTGTAGTCTGCGCGACTCCTCCTTTGGCGCACGAAACAATGACGGCTTACGATCGCTGGTGCTCCGGCTGCCCTCGTTGACCGGGCCCGACTTGCATCCCGGCGCGAAGCAGTGTGTGTGTCCGTCTTTTTCCTTGCATTTATGACCGAGACGGCAACGGAACGGGGAAGACTCCCCACCATTACACCACTAAGAAAAGTGCTACGGTGCTACGTCCGGGAGAAGCGTACCACCTCAGCTTCGTCGTCTTCTTCGCTCATCGCACATCTTCCATCTGCCACAAATTCTCCTAGGGCACGGAACTCCAGCGCCACTCGCGGCATCTACGTTGAACGTCTTCACGCGGCCCATTGTTAGCGGGCGCCGCTCTTGCCACTATATCCTCTAGAACACTGTAAGAGCGACAAACAGGAGAAAACGACAGCGACAAGCCTCAAGCCACAGACTTTCGCGATTTGACAGGCCTTGGAGAATAAACTAGGAAGCAATGCTCAAACACGAGCATCATGCACGCGAGGGTATCTTTTGGCAGCCTTGCAATCACTCGTGCTTACTTCACGAGCAGCGAACGACTTAACGCCTGCCAAAGGTACCATCGCGAGCATGTTGCATGGGTTTGAGGCTTGTCGCTGTCGTTTGTTTCTGTCCGTCGCTCTATACCTGTTTTCACCTTAAGAACCGAAGTAAAACAAGTCCGGCTCCTCGCGGAACGTTACTATTTTCCCCCTTTATGTGGATAATGAAGACATATGTAGGTGAATTTTAGATTAGATATATGTTATCTTATCAAGATGTACACGTTCCAAACGTCAAAGGCATCGCTTTTCCCTCCGACAACCGAATCTCGTGAGAACTATTTCGCGCCGCGTAGGAACAATGCGCAGAACGTACTTTTTTCTTGAGGTGAAAACAGGTATAGTGGGATTCGGACATAAGGTGTGGCTCGAGGTGCATCGAATGCAGCGCAAGTTCGGACATTCAAAAAGAGGCGACTGGCTAAATGCGCAAAATCGGAGAGTTGGAAGTCGGGGTATTTCAGTGATATAGCTCTTCAAACATATATTGATTGAAAGGCAGTCACCTCATTCCTGTACATCGCCTCACTTTAACATGGGCTAACCACAAAGGCTACAAGCCATAGCGAGAATTCTGACTGCTGCTCCTGCCGCGTAAGCGCTAGTGTATAACTGAATCGCGAAAGTGGCAGTTTTTTAGAGCCTAATTAATTGAATAATTAAGATTAATTAGCAATCGTTTCAAACATTGATACGAGGGCTGAAGTGTCAAACGGAAAGTTGTGGATGAACTTCTAAAACACCCGATCGATGTTGATGGGTTTTTCCACGTTCCCAACCGATCCCTACAAAAACAAATTACCTCCTAACATTAAAAATGGAGGACGCTGGTTTGGTGTTGCCGTGGTTTTCTCGGCTCCAGACAGGCAGTCTAGGCCGTGCAACATAGTTAGCTAAAAAAAAGTATGCGCAAAGGAATGCTAAAACTGTTTTGAGACTTGCGCAGGGAGAGTTGTGTACTCTATCGAGTGGTCCTGCGGCAAAATATACGTAGGACCAGACATGTACTTCGTACAGTGGCCAGCGATATAAGCTAGAATGCTCAAACGATGACCAGGCAGTACGGACCACGCGGTCTAGCAGGCAGCGAGAGGAGGGTAAAAAAAAAAAATAACGGCAGTGGAGGTGTGAGCCGACGCACGCACGCACGCAGTCATGAGACAGCGTGGTTTGTACGGCCTGATCATCGTCTGCCTATTCTAGACCATGACGCCAGCCAATGTATGCGCTACCGGGAAAAAGTACCTAGATTCTACTACTCGTTTCTAGCTCAAAAAGTAGTCAAGTACTATCACAGACACATATGGAGCTCTTGCTCTAATATCACCGAGCGCTTGGGTAACGCCTGCTTCGAGCATAGCAGACGGCCAAGTAGTGGTTTGATCGCAGATTACGAGACCCGCCCCGCCCTGCGCGCGCACTCACAAGTCCGCGCATGCGCGGCGCTCAGAATACGGAAGAGACAGCGCGTTAGTGTCAGGAATGTAAAATGATTAACAAATTTAGAACTTAAAATAAACGTTTAATGAGGTAAACTTGTGCCTACAAACTAAAAATAAGAAAGAAAGTACAGAGCGTGACATTGTTAGCGCAAACAAGCGATCGCCGGTTTTTCAAGTTTTTCTCTTTGAAACCAAGGGATGTCATCAATGTTATTATTGCTACGGAAAGAGCTCATGTAGTTCTATAATGTAAGCGATAAAATTTCGTGCTCGCTAATACTGTTTAGAAGTAAAATGCGAAAATGCGCCGATGTTGTATTCGCGCTAACAGTGTCGCGATGTGTACAACGCATTTTGCGTTGGCGACGGAAGTGCCAGCGCCTCCAACAGTGCGCTACCGGTGTCCGTATAAACACGATACTTTGAGGAACATCTCGAACCAGAACACTCGATTTCAGAAAAAAATTGGCTGGAACTTTAGAGAAAGAGTACAGATTAATACAAATAAAGGACCGTGTAAAGCGTGGTCCTAACTCCGTCCCTCCGCGTGGCAGTCGCGTGTGTTGCGCTCGGTGCGTAAAAAAAAGAAAACAAGCAAAATAAGAGCATAATAGAACCCTCTAACAAATATGTCTAGGCAGACACACGTTTAATCACTGTTACAGTGCCTTCAAGGGGGATCGGTGACCGAGTGACATACCGCCATACATGTACGTAACGCGTTACAAGTAACGAGTTACTTGTACCTAGTTACTATTTTCGGTAACGAGTAACGTATTTAGTTACTTTTTTAGAAAAGGAACGAGTAACGGTATTTAGTTACTTTGAAGGCCAAGTAACGAGTAACGGTATCTCGTTACTTTTGAGGAGTAACGTGTACAACACCGCTTAAACGGCCTTGTTTTTATTCTAGCCTGAGTATGCGTCTATTGTGACAAAGGCAGATGGGCAACCCGAAAAACAACTAACCAGTATGACAGTACAGCAACGTATATCGCTGAACACGTCAGTCGAACGGTTTGACTGACGTGTCCAGCGATAAACGTTGTTGTACTGAATGAACTCTACAGCTGGGAATGTCCTTCACCCAGCGAGCACAATCAGGTTCGTTGGTTGAACCTTCTAGAAATGGGTACGGACCGAATGTAAACCCGGAGGTTACAAACACGGGGAGGCACATAACCCATTACCCGCTGTCCTCAATGAAGGCGCAGTTCTCGAAGATTCACCAGCTCTTCCTGAAGCACAACACTGCCGTTCCTTCGAGACATTATATGTCTCGAAGGAACGGCAGTGTTGCCGTTCCTTCGAGTTGCCGTTCCTTTGAATGTGAGTATAACATTTATTATACTCACATTCAGACACATTACGTATACTACAAGCATCAGCTGAACGTATACATTGAGCACCTATACACATACAAGGCACATACAAATACCAACACAACAGCAGACAAACCCGAACACTACTTCCGAGCTCTGCGTTCCCGTCTTTTATACTGGTTCTTTTGAACGTACGGAATTTCTCGGTGACTCCCTAAGCACTAAAAAATATTCCCAGCATGTTGATTTTTTTTTTTTTTCAGCAATGTCATACCTCTGAGAGTATTTTGAATGGCTTAGGGGATGAATCTCTTAATAAAAAGAAAACGCTCGATCATGCCGTAATTGTTTGAAATCCAATAAATCAAACCGCTAAATGCGGTTCCAAGCGATGAGTCTGTTTCCCCGCACGACACGTCGTAGCCAGTATTTCTATTGTAGTGTTTGTTTTTCTATTTGTGCTGTTCGCGCACGGCTGCAATTCCCGTCTTGAATTAATCCCTGTAGAGCGGATATTCACTCAGCTGGAAGGGAAGCTTCACGGGCAGAGAAATCGCTTTTCGAACAACTTGAATGCGGTCAAAGCTGCGACCTGCGGCAGGTGTTAAGTGTACGGAGCTACGCCGTGGCGAGCTCGAAAACTTCTAGCGATCATCCCAGCGCGCCACTTGGAGGTCAGTTTCTCCAGGAACCGTAGTACATTTAAGCAACAAAATAAAATACAGCTTTCTTTTTTCGATTTAACTTATTTTTTTCTTTTAATGCTAAAATTGAAAACTGTAAATATACGTACTTTCCGTCATATTTTCATACTGTTCAGTCCTTTCCCCAAAGCGCAATAACTCTCGGGGAGGAGACAACCGACAGCCACATTGACCACTGTGCGATAGGAGCTACGGTTCAGACCAGCGTTCCAACATGCCTATCCGCACGTCGATCAATTGCACCTAATCATAGAAGTGCTCTTAACTCTTTAATGTAAAGCGGAATGTCAACCTGCGACACCCCACCCCCTCCGATCACGACCCGACCATAGGCATTAATGCCCGACAGCTCATCTTGTTGTTACACTACTGATACGCGAACACACGGTCACATCGGCGAAAATTCCAGTATTCTGTTCACAACGCACAACACTGCCATAGCGATGTTGCTGCAATGTTGCTGACACGCAGAATTACAGAACCACGTTGACTGCCGGTTGGCACTGGGCATCGGAAAACAGAACCGTACTCAGCACAGAAGGCACATCCACTGTGGACGCAGTGGACGCAGCCTGTCTTGGACGCAGTTTCCGTGATTTGCATAACGTCGTCAATTTCGGCACATCCACTGTGGACACATCGCTCCGCGTGTTCCGCATGGTTCCGCGTGGGTTCAACAATCCGGAGATGGCCATCTTAGCCCAGTGTACGTATAGCGCTGCTGGCACAGCTCCGGAACTTCGCTGTTTCAAGCGGCTTCGTTTGCTCGTTTGATAAAATTAGTGGTAAAAACGTCAATGCAACCGAAATGTTCTGCACGTTTGGACTAGAAGACGGAATTACAGGCGGCCATCGCGGCCGCTGAAGCTCAACCAACTCAACAACATTTATTAAACAACGTGCGCGACGTGCTCGAAAAACGAAACCGAAAGAAGATGAGTCGGGAGGGCGGAAGCTTTCTCCCGTCTGCCTGGAGAAGGAGAAGGACTTCTCGTTCCGCCCTTCTTCTCGTGTCCGCTTGGGGGCGCGTCAGTAGAAGGGAGGAAAATGCGCCGTTGCTACCTTTTCCCTTAATTTTTTCTTAGAGTTTGGGCTCAATCCCCACCCCTGCCCGTTTCGATCTGGATGAGCATCATACCGGCGTGCGGTCGTGTATCACTACTGCGTGATGCTCGTTGAAGACCCCAGGGTAATCGGTTGTACAGAACTGGCTAAATCGCTCATCTACAGCTGAGACACCAGATGCCCATTGGGGCTAACTTCCGGCGGTATAAACATACACATAACAAAATTACAGCTCTCTAAGGCACTTCATCCTGGTCGCCCTTGTCGTGGCTATTTTGTTTTGTGCTGGTCGTTTGCCGTCAGCATTGCTTTTGCGGTTCTTCTTGTTGCGGTCGCCATCGTACGATGTTGTCATAAGTCTTCATCCTTACGGCACCGTTCACACACTTGCAACCGAGTACGACCGAGAGACACAAACCGTATTTTTAAGCCTCTTGTGACACCGTACGACCTGCTCCGCAGCAGCACATCCGGTCCTCCGCCGTCGCAAGAGGCTTAAAAAGCAATCTTGTCTCTCTCGGTCTTACTCGTCTTCAAGTGTGTGAACGGTGCTTCATTCGTTATCGTAAGACGTCGTCATAAGTCGTCGCCGTAAAGGCCCGTTCACACACTTGCGTTAGACTCCGACCGAGACAAGACCGCGGTTTTCAAGCCTCTTAGGACGGCTTATACGACCGGATGCGCGGTAAGGCAGCGGTCGTGAGACGTCACAAAAGTTTTAAAAACCGGTATTGTCTCCGTCGGTCGGAGTCATGCACAAGTGTGTTAACGGTCCTTTAAGGCGCGTTCACACTCTTGCGACCGAGTAAGACCGAGAGAGACCAGACCGGTTTTTAAGCCTCTTGCGATCTCTTAGAACCAGCTCCGCTGCAGCGCATCCGGTCCTAAGAAGTCGCAAGAGGCTTAAAAACCGGTCTGGTCTCTCTCGGTTTTACTCGGTCGCAAGAGTGTGAACGGCGCTTTAGTCGTCGTTCGTCGTCGTTGTTCGTCCTCGTGGTTCGTCGTCGCTGTTTGTCGTTCCTGTTGGTCATCATAGTAAATCGCCGTGGTTCGTCGTTTTAGTTCGTCGTTTTAGTTCGTCGTTTTTCGTTACAGCTTGCCATTGTTTGACGTGACTCATCGTGGTCGCTGGTCATCGTTGCTGAATCTTGTCGTCTTGGCCCACTTGCTTCAGTTCCCCCACCGAAGGTGTTCGTCGTCTTTTCCATGGGAGTGTTGAGCGTGGGTCTGAACATTACTCTGCGCCTCCACCCGAATGTCACGAATGGAAAATGTTGGACGAACGATGAACTTAAAACAAATTTTTAATGTGGCAAACTTGTGCCTGCAAACTTAAAAGAAAAGAAATGTACAACGCATCTTGCCTCGGGGGCGGAAGTGCGACTGCCTGGACACAGCGCGTTACCGCTGCTTATATAAGCGGTACTTTCAGGAATGTTTCGAACCAGAACACTCGATTACATACAAGAATGGGTTCAAACGTTAAAAAAAAGCACAGATAAAAAAGAAAGAAAACGCTTGCCCCAGCGGGGTTGGAACTCCGACACTCCGTGGGGCAGCTGCGTGTGTTGCCAACTTTGTTATGCACCTGTGTCCGCGATTATATGTTGCTCGTTTCTGAGATTCAAAGAACCGCGAAACTTCAGCTCTGAAGTCATTCCGTATTTTTGTTGTTAGTCTGAATGAGTCGCTTTTCTGAAGCTGGAGCCAGCTTTCAATGTTTTATTTGCCGTTAATAAGTTATCGCTTTTAACGCATCATTAACATGCATGCGAAATTCCAACACGAATGATGCGTTGATTGAAATATTCACATGAGGATTAGAGTTGCTCTGGTTGTGAGCATCTGTTACGCACGTGCGTAAAAATATGAGCGTAACAAAACAAAATCAAATACTTGCTTTGATGCACTATCTGGTTGCTAACTCAATAATCTCTTCGTGGTGTAGCACAGCAAGATCACTTGTTCAAATGTACCTTCTTAGGTTCGGGTACAACTGAGGATCCGGCGTTGTTCACTGCGCATATCACTGCTGTCCAAAAGTGAAACCCGCCATACCCTCAACGTTCTTTTATATTTCTTTGTAACGAAGTGGAAAGAAAGCTTGGTGAGTTCATGTTGGACCAGAAGTTTGCAAGCTTCATTCGAAGTGCTTCGGTGCTTTGGCTTGTGGAAAAGTTTTTTGGAATGTGGAAAAGCACCTCATTATGGTTGATACGTACCGTTTGTCTTTTTCACGTGGTACACTCTAAGTGAAATGCTACATAAGTAAAAAAAATATATACAGCCTTTCCGTTTCTGCCGCTTGAAATCCTCAGTATATGTGGCCTAACGGAACCGTGATTTCGTTCTCCCGGTTGTATGTGAAGAAATATAAAATATCGACATAAAAAAAAAAAAAACATAATTTCGCTTTTAAACGGCTTTTTTGCATAAAAGGAAAAACAAGCAAAACAGTTTTTTCTCGTTCATGTAGCTCCTGCTGGCCCCCCTTTTCGGGGAAGCGAGAAACAAAAGGAGGCAAGTACAAGAAGTAAAAATCGATCGCTGCAGCGAGTTCGTGCTGTCTTTCACCTCGCTGACTGTGACCTCCCACGCCCTTTCGGAGGCGGTCTGCTTTGACTTGCACTGTCGGTGCTCGCCAATGCGCTGCTCGGGAGTAAAGTCCCTTGATACTTTTTTTTACAAGTAACGGACAACCAACACAAATGACAAAGCACAATCCGCTCGAGCAAAACGGCGCCGTTCCGTTCAAATCTCTGCTGTGCGCCGCCATTTGCTTCCTAAAACCTGCACCGTCACGCAGTCGGCGCTTCAGAGAATGTCGCTACTTGTAGGAAGCTCTTATATAGGGACTTCACTCGGGAGAGGTGCGATGCTTGCAAAGTTGCACTGAACCCCCCCCCCCCTCCCCCCCTTCCCCTTTGTTAGCAGGGTTCAATGTCATCGTCTATATCAGGGGCCCTAAACTCGTCAAGCAGAACGTTGGAGCCGAAAGTTCGCGGAGCGCGCCGATGGGACGCCGACGAAAAAAAGCGCCAAGCCATCGGTCGATATAGTCCAATCGGTGCCCTCCATGAACTTCAGCCCCAACTATGTGTTTGACGAGTTTGGAGCCCCAGGGGTCTGTAAACCTCTTGGTTAAGGGACCGGATCGATAATCTTTCACTGCCTTGAGGGCCAGAAAATAAGTAAGTAAATATAAATGAGGAAAACTGAATATATAATGCTATATACAAGCACTTAAATAGAAATCTGAAGGTTAGAGCAAACTATAAAAAAATAATATGGGGTATATAGACACATCGACGTTTTTTTATAAATCCAATGTTCAGCTAATAATGACATTGGACGATAATCGGGACCCAGAAAACTCACCAAGCATAAATCGAAGTTCATAGGAACTTTGGCATGCTTCAACAAGGCAGAAGACTAATGAGTGATAGAACTGACATGAAAATATGCAATAGATACGACACAGCACACCAAGCATGATATACGCGGGAACGCAAATAAATTTTAACATACGTTGTTACACAACTACGAAACAAGGGACTAAGAAGTGTGATGTTGGTGATGACAATGTCCAATTAATATTATCAGGAAAGGACAAACCTTACGATAGGCAGTTTTATCTCGTTTGTTTCTGGTATCTTCGATTATGCGGTTGGTCCGCGTTGCAGCCACGTTTCTTTACACGCGCGCTTAATTTTGCGCCGGTAGCAGCTGGTCTATACGGAGAGCAAGTCGTCTGCTTCTTGCGCAGGAGTTGCGTTGACGTCAGAACGACGCCAAGCTCTGATTGGCTCTGACTGCAGGATAGTGGGCATACCTCAAAGCAAGCTGACTTGAGGTCTATCTACTATCCTTCAATCAAAGCCAATCAGAGCTCGGGTTCTGACGTCACCACAACCCCTGCAAAAAAAGCAGACGAACTTGCGCTCCGCATTAGAAGGGGGCCGCGAGTCCGGTTTCATTTGAAGAACGGCGGCACCGCGGGCCGGATTTCGACCGCAGTTCCGGGTATACAGACCCCTGGATATAGAAACGCGACCGGCAACTGAGAGAATTTGGGTATTGTTTGCGTATCGTCTTAGCGTGAAAAAAGGGCGAGTTTACTTCAGAAAACGAAAGCTGCTTCGAGCATGCGTTTGTCTTGGCCGATATGGCAGTTACTAACACAGACCTCAGTGAATTTTTGAAAGGCTCCTGCCTAAAAACATCATACCCGTGCTCTGGGTATCAAGGAGCCGCTACAGCGGTGCACCTCTCACCGCACATACCTAAAGGCGTCTGCATTCATTGTTGGCACCCACCAACCAGCCATGCACAGATATGCGGGTAAACTTACATCACAGTTTCCTTCGTCACGTTGATTTTGGTATCTGCTATCATGTAGTTGTATCGAAGTTTTAACTCACCTTTATTTTGCAGGAGAACGACCCATGACAAGTGAAATTGAGGTTCTAACAGTAAATGTGACAGCAGCTCCCGGCGTTAAGAGGTCCATTTCATTCAGAGGTAAGCTCCTGGAAGGCATAAGATATTCATTCCGGAACACCTTACTGATGGAGTTTATAAGAGTTCACTCACTGACTCAAAACCATTTCACATGGTACTACATTAGTTAAATCGCCAATGCGATTCCTGTTGCCTCACGATTCAAAACGCAGTCGCACTGTGAACGTTGGTTTTGGTAAAAAAAACAACAACACAAAACCAGTGGACATGCAGTTGAAGTTCCCGCTTTTACCATGGGCTGTACGGCGCACGAGGCTGAAAATTGCACTGGTGTTTTCCGCACTGTAGCTCCTTGAGAAACGGCATTTGAGGCATGGATATATATCGACTGGATAGGTGCAGCGGAATCTGCACCCTTTCCAAAAGTTCATCGAGCAACATTGGCGCTCGCCATTGCTTGGACACTAAACATGTGATTGGATCTGAGACCTCGCCGAACGCTGACGTCACGCTCGCTTTCAAAACGAGCTCAGCCGAGTCGACGCCGACCGCTGACGCAGCCATCGTGTCCAATACATGCTCAGAGTATATATGCGAGCGAGCAAGGGTAGACAAGCGTTGGCGCGGACTTCTGAAAAGGGTCTATTGAGGTAGTAGATGACAAAACATTTCAGCGCACAGTCCTTGTTTGGGGTAAACAATGAAGCTGTGTGTCAAACAAGCTGTAACGCGCCCTACGTGCAGGTGAATATTCTCGCCAATAGTGGCGTAAGGCTTTCTTACACGTTACAATTACAATCTCTACAGATCATTATTGAATTGCAGATTATGTTTAAGAAAAATGAAAGAGATGAACGCGCAACTCGTCAGCGCAGAGAACGTAGTTCGGTTGAGGTGAAAAAGGGAAATTACCTTTAGTTACATTGACCAGCACCCAGAGGAGAGACACGCGAAAACATCACTTATCACAAAGGTGAGTTTGATGCTTACCTTTCCTCTTTTTTGTCTACGTCGGTACTTCGCATTTCCCTGCGTTACGGTTTTAACAAAGTTTAGGCTCTGCTTGGATTAAGCTAAACCGTAAATGAGTATTTAAAAGGACACCTCTAAAAAGCAAAAGTTTTTTTCGATTTTTTAAGGGTTTTGATTTTAATATTTTAATTCTCACAGTAAAAAAAACGTGAATTGTTTAGAAGTTATAACAGCGGTTCGCGCCGCTAGAATCAAGTAGAAATATCACATACAAAATTTTATACTGTAAACGGCTTAATTTTCGCGGGCTCAAATTTTCGCGAATCGGGCCAAAGCTGAAAATTCGAAATTATTCGCGGGTTTTGATTTTCGCGAATCGAGTGTAGCTTCCGTAGCGTTCACATATTGTCCGAATCGTTCGCGGGACCTATTTTTCGCGAATTTTAGGCGATTCGCGAAATTCGCGAAATTTAGGTCCCCGCGAAAATTTTGTCGTTTACACAGTATATCTTTTCGCAGCGGAAAGCACAGAAGAGCGAAATAAATTATTTAGAAAGTTCACGTAAATGTTCTCCCAAAACCCTCGCATCATCTGTAAATTAAAGCCGTTCTCTGCTTGATATTAGATTCGTGGTAAGTGTTAATATCCAAATCCGTCAAAAACGGAAAATAATTCTTTTTTTATGTTGTAGCAAAAAAAAAAAAAAAGGCTGGTTTGTGTGACACATTTTTTAAAGTCCACACGTATAACTTTACTAAACACTCACACGCGCAAAACGTGACCAAGAAAACACTAAGGAGTCTAAGGAACAGATATGCTCATCGTGCGCTGGAGGGTAACGGCTTGATTCTCCAAGACTATTGTGACTTTGAAACTAACTCTACTATGGTATGTTCTCATAAACATCAGTCATTATATACCTCGGTATTTTTAGGAAGACTTGCCAGCACAACCATGTGCACAGTTGCCACGATTTCGGTTCGGAACAGCAAAGAAAGTAATTCTATTCAGGAATGACCTCGACCAATTCATAACTCTTCGAGAGATGTGCACAACAGAGAAAGCGATGGTCCTGTGTTTAAGCGTTTACTACTTGAAAGACATGACGCGTTTGCACAGGCGCAAGGGCTGGTTCAGTGCCCATTACAAATGAAGATTTTTCACGAAGGTTGATGTCCTTGATTTTACTTACTATATTGCGCGAGATAACAATGAGGACGTGAAGTAGATTATGGTTGACTAGTGCCTCCGGAAAGGTGCATACCAAGCTGTCATTTTGTTAATGTTTTGAACTATATCCACTATATTGTTTGGTGCAGTATGCATTAACTTATTCTTATATTTTAGATAATAAAATGATAAATACATATTGTTGAAGCGCTCTTCTTCTTTATTCAGGTATCCTGGGTGATAGATCCCACAAAAAGAAAAAGAAAAGCTGAGCGACACAAAGCAAGTTTCCGTATTATATTTTGTGTTACGTGTTCTTGATGTTTACTTTTCATTTAGGTCTGCTACCGGCCCCAGTTTAGACTTTCTTTTTTTACTTTTGACCGGAAAGAAACAGCGCGTCTCTAGGGCTACACTGTTCACCAGCTCTTGCGTCCAACATTCGAAATAAAAACGTCGCCGAGTTCGCTTTCCTACAAAACACGGACAGACAATCTTGGCGAGCAATGAATTCCAGCGAATGACCAAGCTTAAGATGGAATTACGTTAAGAAGTAAATGTACGCAAGGGAAACATCATGCTCATTGTCCCGTCGCACATTAGAAATATTTTTTTCAAATCTAATTTAGAGATTTGACATTCTCTGGATCCTGCTATTGTTTGCCGTAAATGGCTGTTTTCGTGTTATGCAGGAAAGTGAAATGACAGACATTATGTGAGTGTAGAGAGTGAGGAGGGAAATCACGTTATCTTTTAGGGTGCAAGTGAGGGCAAAAGGTGCAGTTCGAGAGGCGCGCCACGAGCGCCGCGCCAGGACAGATACACAAAGGTTGGAAGAAAATGTCCCGAGGAGTTAACTGAACAAACCTTGCAGGCCTTGTTCCTTGAGGGTTTATCCAAAAGGAGGGGACCATTTTCCGACATAGAATCCAGTGGGTATGTTTAGATAAACCGGTGGCTATAATGTCATACTTTCTGTACATTGTTTACTACATCTTTGGCGCGTTTCTGTAGTGAAAATCACAGTTGCGAGCTTCCATGAGAACCTATTTTGGTAACTTGTATTGTTGACGTTCCTTCTCAGAAGTAATAAATACTGTTAATCGTTAATTCATAAAAAAAATAAGCGGTACGTTACTCACCCCTTCGCTTGAAAAGGCCTCCTCATTGCTGCTACGTCAAACATCCATTTTCCTTTCGGTTCCTCATCTTTGGGGATGACATCTTGCGTCGGCCCCGCAGCCGGCCGGTATCTCCCCTTGAGTCTGAGGCTGCACACTCCGAGCCGATCGAGCTGGACCAACAGCACGACCGGATCGATTTCCCCGCTGTCAGCTCCCTAATTGCGTTACTTCAGCACCCGCTACCCTGCGTGGTTTCTCAACGCTGCCTTTTCTGCTCTCTACAACGCCTCCATGCTCGCGGCACACGTCAACAGCAACAACGCCTCTCTAGAGCCGCAATCTCTACTGCAACGGAACGGTTCCGTTTCTCGCAAACTGCAGAGCTGCAAGCGACGGCTCTAGAGAGGGGGGGGGGGGGGGGAGAGTTCAGTGGCGGTTTATAGGCATCATCCTCGGCACCGACGAAGGTGACAAAGCTACTCGTCGGCACGAGCTGACCGGCAGGAGAATAAACAGAATGTTTTCACCTAAGCTCGGAGTCGGTCTCACCACCTCTTTCATCCTCAACACCGAACGCGCTACAGGGATTAAGCGAGAGACGTACTCTAGATGAAAAGAATAAGTTATCATATCAGGCATACTGCGGACGTCCAGGGCTGTCTATCATGTCTAATGTATATGTTGAGGTCTAGTTGAAGACGAATGTCATGATTGCACAATTAAAATTCATACAAAAAATACCCAAGTCCTAGGGTAAGTCCTCACTGCAGACCCATGGTTGTGGCCATTTTGTTTAAACTTAAATCTGCCGATGATGGCACTTGCAGGAAACAGCAGGAGGTGCAAATATGCACAACAAGCTTCCAGATTCGATTACTTCGGCTAACTGGAGTTTGTTACTGTACCAACGGCTTTGCACGGGCTGTAAAGCCAGTAGTCGCACCAGGCACGTAGCCAGGATTTTGTTTCGGGGGGGGGGGGGGGGGGGCGCCCATGACAAAATGCTGTATGAGGGGGAGGGGGGAGAGGAGGTCCCAGCAAAATGGAAGATTTCGGGGGGGGGGGGCCCGGGCCCCATGGGCCTCCCCCCTGGATACGTGCCTGAGTCGCACTGAACTGGATGCTTTGATGCCTGTCACCAGTGCTGCGGTGTTGCCACTCCGGGGCTAGAATGATTCTGGAATCATTCCTCCCTTCCGAGACCCAAGAATAGAATGGGAAACAAACAACGGCAGCACTCTGAGGAATGGAATATGAATGAAATCAGGGGTATTTTTCCCGGAATGAGTGGGGATGGAATGAGCTCTGTTCTTATGCGAGCTGTGTCGATCTGGTGAAAGGGGCTTTTGAAACAGCTTAATTTTACTTTAGGTAACTGAAGGCTTGGTTATCTGACCGGCTCATGTTCCTTTGAGAATGAAAGTGGCACCCTCAGTGAAGCAACTAAAACTGCAGAGTTGTAGGTGCACATGGTCTTATTCCCGGCGCCGCGAGACGCGACAATGTGACTGTTTTGATCATGTGCGATTACACCACAAGTCGTAGGTCACACGCAAGGCCAATGCCACACCGCCCGCGTTTTTTGGATTGCATGACTCCTCACTTGTAACGTATCTCCCAGAAGTGGAGGACGTTTCTGGTCCCTTTTTGAAGAAAGTGGGTGGTTTGAAGTTTTGCTGTCTATTTCGAGCCTTTTACGTTTGGCCGCGCGATCCACATCTGGAATGGTACCATAATAATTTCCACCAGTGCTAGATGGGACTACTTCTCGGTTTAGTCGAGTAAATGCTTTCGGGACATGTTTTACAGCAAAGCTGTTAAGGGCTAGTTTCCCCAGTATCGTGTCCGTGAACAAACAAATCTCGACTCAAAACTCTGGACAGCTACCACCATCTATTAGCGAAGGTGGCAACCAGACAACCGGCTAGCTGGTTGTCTGGTTGCCGCCGTCGCTCGTAGATGGCGGCAAACTTTCCAGCCTTTCCACTCTGGCTTGCCGGATTGCGGCCGGCCATTACTTCAATATTCCCACCATGTACAGCTTCGCTGGTCTTCCTTCTTCACCAGATTGGAAAGGCTGGACGTGTTTAAGAGCAGTGCTCTTAGGCGCCCGTTTCCGGCTTGAGCGGCGACGCCGTCGCCGTCGGCGTAACCGCGCGTTGCATTATGAGACGTTTCCCATAATGACGTCACGCGTTACGTCACGTGGGACGTCACAAGGGCAATAGTTTCGCGCTAAATTTGGTGGGAAATGTTTCCGCTAAATCTAGCGGGAAAATATTTCCGCTAAATTTTGCGAAAAAGTTTACCTTCGTAACGCCACGTGTTACTTCAGGCGTGACGTCACTTGTGACGTCACGAGAGTAAATTGTTTCCGCTAAATTTAGCGAAACAATTTTACCCAAGTGACGTCACACGTGACCCTCGCCTCCTTACCTTCCCCTCCTCTTCCTCTTTTTCAAGAGCTGCGCTCTAATTCGGCATTACAGAGAATTGTAAACGTCTTTCATTTTTTACGTTTAAAATTCTCTATGCGTTTGATGAAATCTGCTTTACGCTGACGTTATTTGCCAACAACGTAATGCAGCTCTCAAGCGCCCTTTTTCACGGTTAGGAATTAGAAGAATGAAATGGAACGGTTCAGCCATCCCAGGAGTGGGAATGGGTCCAGTGTTTTTATTCCTCGTAGTTTAAAGAAATGAAATTATCGGAAAATTCAACTACCCTAAATGGAGTTGAAATGAAATGGGAGGGCTCATTTCTCAACATTGTCACCCGTAGAATCCGCGGTAAAATTGTTGCCCGCATGAGGAACTGCAGTTCTAGTAACTATAGTGTCAGCGGCGGCTTCGTTGGTGTCCACTGTAGGAATGTCGACACTATTGGCGGCGTGCGGGAACTACGGGGGGCGCATCTCTAGCTATCAAAATCTTCGTTTGGGGCGTCACGGGTAGGACAGACCGCGCAGATCTTGGATACTTCGACTCGTCAGCTCGTTTCATCCGCTGCTTGGTTAACACGCGGCAATGCCTATTTCACGCGTTGTGCTTATTTGGTAAAGTGATATTAGCAGTAGGTAGGGCTGGGCAATTGATCGATTAACCTTCGGATTAATCGATTAACGCTTTAATAGCGATCAAATGTTTGAACCGGTTAGTCGGTTTTTTAATCGGTACTCAAAAAGAAGTCAAATGGACGCACGCATGGCTCTATCCTAGACGACCTGCCCGAACTAGGGGTGAGGTGACTCATGTCCCCCCCTTTAAGGAAAACGCTGCGGGGCGTGTATCTGGTCGTTCTGTCCCGAGCGGTTTTCCGTTCCCAGCCAGGTGCTATGAGCAAGGTTCAATTCTCGCGCTCGCGAAGCGTCACGTGTTCGAGGATATAGATTACAGTTCTGCCGAGGCCAGACGAACAAGCCGGGCCCGCAATCGATCCCTGCGCGACCGCGAAACTTCACGTGTTGAGGATCAATTACACATCCTGCCCAGCCAAGAGAAACAAGCAGAAAAACAAGCTGGAAAGCTAACAACACTATGGTTACTTGTTCCAGTATTCGGCCCGTAAAAATGGTTGAGTTCACGAGTATGAAAGGCAATCTCGCTGGAAAGTTTGGGTTTAAAGTAAACTGAAGCGGTGAAGTTTTTAACTCGAAGGAAGTCCAATGTAAATTCGCTTCAGTATCACCTACGAGCGAAGCACCCATGTACGCCGCTGCAGCAAGGACCACCCGCCAAAACACAGACAACAATCAACGCCTTCTCATCGAGGCCTTTTTTTTTGTGAGAAAAGAAGAACGCATCGCCCAAGCCCAGACTTCTTGTCTTCCTGTCGGAGAATGTGGAAAAACTTCTATGTCTTCGGAGCTGGAGCAAAAATATGTGAGTCTTTGAATTGTTGAACTATATGTATTCTCAATTCTAAATGTCCTTTGCGCCGTGTAGCAGAGAGTAAAATAAGTCTTCAAAGGCAAGACGAGTTGCTGCATTCTTTTTAATATATTATTTATAAAAATCAACGCAACCGATTAATCGATGAAAGGGTGGCTATTAACCGGGTTAAAATTTTTAATCGACGCCCAGCCCTAGTAGTAGGACATTTTACCAAAGCTTAAAACGTGGCGGGCATAGTCCTGCTAACAAACACATTTGGCGCTGCAAAAGTTATGTCTCATCAAATTGAAACTAGAAAGCGGAATTCTAGGACCTCTCGCGTGTGTAGTAAACACTTCACTGAAAGCAACCCCGTGTATCCTGTTGGTTCCAGTGTGTTCTGTGCGTGCTGATCTCTTATTAGTTCCAAGTTGATCCCTTTTTGAATTTTTTAAACAAGTAAACAAACATTTCCTCAAAATAAGTGGGAAGAACAATCGGTCACCGGCTACCGGAGTCGTTTCAATTAAATCCCTGCTTCTTCACCCGGACGACGCGAAACGTGCGAAATCTCCCGCGATCGATGTCTGTTAAATCTAGCAAGTCGGTGAGACTTCAGAGTCCCAAAAAATGACGTATACAACCGCTATGAATTATTACACTTTGAATGTTTCATTTTGCAGACCCAAAGAATTGCGCATAATGCGTGATGCGCCTCTCAGCGAGTAATTTTAAATCTGTAAACACTTACTAGTAAACACTGGATAGAACAACTTAATCAATGGCCTGCATTTTCCGGGCCATGACCAACATTTTAAGAAATTATGGAAGTGGCTGCTTTGTTTCCGAGCGAAAGTCGCGATGTGACAAACTTCTTTGCCACGTATTCGATGCGGGAAGGGTTAAGCGTGAGTGGCTAACGAGAATGTGCTCGTTACCAACTATCGAGTGACACTTGAATAGAAGCGTCGGCATCGGCAAGCTCAATGCAGCTAAAACAAGTCTGCAGCGCTTTGCAACACAATTGTGCGGGCGTGCAAATTGAAGATGAAACCACGTCATTTACTCTGGTGAATGAAAAACTTTTTTCTACAGAAGCCTGCACATATCCGAAAAAAAACAAGAATCAGAGATGCTGTAGATAGCCTTGACGCATACCGCGCAAGCTGTAATGTGAAGCTCCAGGCTTGTTTTCGAACATAATAAAGTTTTCTAATATAAAAAGCACATTAGAGGCTCTGTTATTCATTAGAAAGGTCACTCAAAAAAATATCATACGCGTTTTTTTAACAAATCAGCCGTTTTTAATCGAAAGAAATGCAACTGACATAGCCACTCCATGCTATTACATAGCGCGTCGTCTGCTCGAATCCTACCCGCTACGTTATAAGAGGGCGCCTTCAGTGTAGCACCACCAAAACATCTCATCGCCAATACTCAGTTCACTCATGAGCTGAAAGTGCAGTGGAAGGTTTGTATTGAGTGGACCAGTAATAAGTCTATTTTTTGCCGTGGGAACGTGCTCCGTGCGTGGGTGCGTGTGTGGACGGAAGCGCGATTAAGTGGTGAAAGAGAGACGCTCAACTGGACGAAGGAGCGTGTGGCTTCTACCACACTGCCGGTTTAGAGGTAAACGAAGTATAGGCATCCTTTGGAAAGTCGTAAAAGGGAACCCCATGGTGACAAGATGAGCTTGGATGCCTCGGGGCTATGCAGATGTGATCCTGATGCATCATCCGCAAACGCCCATACAGCAGTCACTCTAACGACAAAAACTCCTGGTCGAACATTACAGCAGCTGGCACCTAACTGGAGCCAAGTAAAAAACTTTGGTCAAATATCGGTACTTTGGCCAGACACCTAATATCTCTATAGACCATTCGTTGCTACGTATGTTGTGATGAAGCTGCTTCAGACTTTCTGTGGTTGAAACATCTGGCCGCCGTGAGCTCAGCGCAGTTTTGAGCCCCCGGACCAATCAAAGTTTAGCAGGAGTACAGCCTATCACCTAATGTGGCATTGTTTTGTACGACCGCAGCATTTATTATCTAGCTGTAAGTTAAAGTTACCCAATGCAGCCATCTTTGACTCCAACTTATTGCCTTTGATCCACATGCTCGGATGCCCCATTGTAGCTGGGGGTTATGGGAGGAACAAGCAATCATTGGATGACTTTCTTCCCCGGGGTTGTCTTAACTTCCTCTCACAAAATTTGGACCGTTCTGATACAACCGCGTGAACATTAACCGACGCCGAAGGAGTAGTCACTCGAAATACATATATCGTCTATGAGGCTAAGCTCTTTATTGTAGGTCTTTTCTGTCGAAACACCAAAGCAGTAAGAAATCGTTTGGGCGTGAGCAGTTACGAACATTTAAATAGCTTGAGAATTTGCGTACCCCGTAAAACCGTACCGCCTATTGTTTAGGCTGCGTCCCAGAAACTGCCAAAGTTCATATCTTTATGTCATATCTTTTATAATTTTAAATCTTAAAATACTAGCAGTTACTTGTTTCCTAACGAAGTGTGGCTCATGTACACTTGTGATATAAAAAATTTAGGGTTGAAAGAAGCAATATAAACACGCCGAAGCAATAAACCGACTTCAGATCAACGAGATATCATCTTATGCCGGTTACGTATGCTCCTCAGAGCTGCATCCCGTAGCTTTGTTGATAACCTGCAGGCTCACGAAATGAAGATTTAAAGAAACAAGCTGAATTGAGTCGATGACTCAGTTACACATCGAATTGAACAGGATATGGTGGAAAGGTTATTAAAGACAGGATTTTCGCTTCATGTTCAAGATAAAAATATGTTTTTTTTTCTTCTTGGTCGAGTTTATTCATGCCGACCCCAAACCACTTATTTTCAAGCAATAAGTGAGCACTTCACGAAAGTGCGCTTGTAATTCTTTTGACCGTTGCCACAAGGCCGCCGCATGTGGCATACCGTTGTCCAGAAGCTCGTTTAGGGTACAGCGAGCACAAGAATCAAGCCGTCTGGTGATGTTCCTTGAGAAGGAGTGAATGGATGATGCCAGCGTTGTCGTCTGCTGTATCTTTCCGAACCCGCAAGTCATCGCTAACGCCGTGCACAGCCAGATCGTACCAGTCCCGAGCTCAAGAAGGGAAGCACGTCCTCTACATATAGTTCAGAGATTAACAGGCAGGTTGGCGCCTTTTGTAGAGACAATTTGTATTTCAGTTCACCTCGGGCCTAAAAATGTAATAGATTACTTGGATCCTTACTGCTCACAGCAGGTAACTGAAACAGTACAAATTACAACAACAAGTAATGGGTACAAGTAATGGATTTTAGTGTGGTGGCTAGTAGACAAGCCAAAGGGGTAGTCAATGCTATTCAAACGCGATATATACTACCCCAGTTGGCAATTAATTTCAGCGCGTATTTTCTGAAATATTTTATTCGATTTGGGCCATCCTTTTTAGCTTGATAATGTGAATGCTTGGGCTAGTTGGTGAATCATGCTTGGATTTAAAAGCGCGGACGAACAGTCACACTCACAGGCACACATGAAGGAAACAGACTCGCAGCGTTGACTAACAACTCAGTTCTATATTTTTTCTTCCTCAAATCTTCAACTTCTTCTCCTTCGCCGTTAATGAGAACATTTTAAATTTTTACACACCAGAGACCAAATAGCCAATAACCATTAATAAATAACTAATACATAAATAAATAAAAGGCAAGTAAAGAAATAATATTAAAAAAGAAAAAAAAAATAATTAAAAATTAAATTAAATTTTTTTTAATAAAAATTAAAAATAAACAAAAAAATTCCTCATCACTATTGGTGCTTTGATGTTATTTTGAAATAAATCATTTCTTTCTTTGATAAAGCTAAGGATGGGACACTAACACATTGTTTGTCTAACCTGGCTATTTTTCAGCTTCGATGATCTCTCGTGTCAGCTGATTACCACTTCTGGCAATAACAGTGCAGTTACTCAGGTCTGCTGAACACCCAATATCCAAGCAATGAATTCCTAATAATTCTTAATAAGCATTGGACAGAAACACTTTAGTCAATCGCTTGAATTTGCCGGACCCCGTGCGGCTACTTAAGAATTTATGAAAACGTCTGCTGTTCTTTCGAGCAGAAGTGGCGCATGTGACAAACTTCTTTGTCGCGTATGCGATACGGGAGGACCTAAGCGTCAGTTGCTGACGAGAGTTCGCTCGTCAGCAACTGGCGGGTCACACTGGGGTTGAAGCGTGTCTTCGGCGAGCTCAATATGTAGATAAAATAGATGTGCGGCATTTTGTAACACAACTACGCGCGCGTGCCAAGCTGAGAAGACAGCACGTCATTTACTCTGGTGAACGAAAAACCGTTTTGTACTACAGCCTCCATAGATCCGAGAAAAAAAGAATCAGAGAGGCTGTGGATAGCCCCGACGCACGCCTCGCAATGTGAAGCTCTAGGCTTGTTTTTGAACATTTTAAAGTTTTTAATAATAAAAAAACAAACTTCTAGGCGCTGCTGCTATTCATTAGAAAGATCACCCACAAAAACGTCATACACGTTTTTTCTTTTAATAAACAAACCGGTTTTAATCGGCATTGATGCAAACAAACATAGCCCCTCCGTGCTTTGACATAGCGCGTCGTCTGCTCGCATCCTGCCAGCGCCGTCACAGGACGGCGCCCACGAGGAGGCGCCAGCAAAACATCTCGTCCCCAATAATGTAGTGGCACTTAGAGGGGTCAAGTGGTGATTAAAAGTTGCTAGTGAACTTCAAAGGCAAGATATTAGAGAACTCGGAATTTGCTTATAATAGGCCAATATTTCCAAATATGACATATCCGATAGCTGTGTTCCCAATAAGATGATTATGCAATTAATGCAAGGGTGCAAGCGAGCTGGACAAGAATGACGATAATAAAACCCAGGAGTCGGACCAGGTGGATTTTTTCGATTTCGCACCAGTCGCCTAGCTGTGTTCGGAGATTTCTGTTTGTCCTTTGTCCCCCTTGTTCCCCATCTACAGGGTTTATTATCGTCCTTCCTAATATGCCGCTACTCGCGGCGAAAAGTTTTGGTGTCGCCATCTAGCGGAAGCGCGGCACAACTCAAAGTTAGGACGCCGCTGTTGCTTCTGAGACCTGAATTGTCTTTCGTTCAGCATCATTGTCGCGCCTAGTAA
Source organism: Ixodes persulcatus (assembly GCA_013358835.2). Classification (NCBI taxonomy): domain Eukaryota; kingdom Metazoa; phylum Arthropoda; class Arachnida; order Ixodida; family Ixodidae; genus Ixodes; species Ixodes persulcatus. The sequence goes on from JABSTQ010009628.1 coordinate 199,950, forward strand.
CTTTTCATTTTTTTTTTTCAATAACATGTTTTTGCATTCGTCGTGAACGATATCAAATTCTGCGTTGGGCAGGTCTTCAACCCAGGCTTCAATGCTGCTAACGGGAGTTACCTTTTTCCTTTATTTGCCCTGGGCAAAGCACGGTGAAGACGCTCATTTTGAACTCACTATTGTTTTAAATTTCAATCTTTTTTTCTGGCTTTAATTGTCTGTTTCAGAAAATTTTCTTCTTGCACATCCTTGGATAACAATCAAGGCACCATTGTTGTCCTGCTTTTCTCCCTCGAGATAAACTTGCTAGTTCTCCATCCCGATTGTTGCATCTTTAATATACCAGGGGCAGTCCTGTACGCATTCTGTTTTATACAGATCCTGGACTTTACCAAACTTAATAAAATCACCAGAAGCACCACGTTTATTATTTTAGTTATTACACTGAAGAGGTGAATGTTCCCAACATTTAAAGTGTGGATGACCGAGTTTTACAAAGTTAATTAAAAAAATCAATGTTGCATTCTGAACAGGTAGACATTTTAAAGCCTTACTGGTATAAAAAAATTATAACACACCATTACCCACGATTAAATTGAAAATAAAAACAAAGAAACAAACATAGGTAGGCTTCCAGTGGAAATGATTTTGTCAAATTATCTTTATCAAGGAGTCATTTCGTTAATATCATGCATTTAAAGTAACCAATAATTTTATAGACACCTAACGCTTCAATGACAGCCATTAAAGACATTGCACAGATTTAGATGTTAAGTGATGACCGTAATGAGAATATAATTAAAAAGAAAGGAGATTTCGGATTTCTTTATATCCGACCTGCAGTGAAGAAAGTACTTTTGTGTCCAGTTATAATTGCTATCAATAAAACGCAACAAACGCTACGATCACAGCCAGTATTTTGGGACGTCATGTGACATTTTGTCTCGCTGGCCACAAGACGTCTAGAATAAAAAAAAACTCTTAGTATTGAGCATAAACGTTCAGCAACGCACCTTTATTGCACGAAAAAAAAAATCATAATGCCGTCTACCAGTAGGTGAAATAGTAAAACATCCAGCATAGGTTATTTTTTTTTTCCCCTCGATCACAACACTACGCCACAGTACTGCACCGTAAGAAAGACAATACTTGTCCAAATGCGGGCTCCTCGGGATCCAATTTGTTGAATAGACACAGGAGCGTTCTTTCGTTTCGGACATCATGAAAAGGAGTGTTCATTCTTTCAACTTTGCAGCGCGACAGGTGACACGGACGACAAGGAGAAAGAAATTCCGGTGCGGGGGAAAAGGGAATGCGGATTATCGGATTATCGTTGGCGTCGTGTCCCCTCCGTTGAATCCGCTCGGAGAACAAAACACGCTCGCGTAGAAAAGCAAAACACAGCACAAGATATAACACGATTCGTCGTGAAAGCATCTGATAAGTGGTTCGACCACACCGTCGCGCTCGCCTCTCCTTTTTGCCCTGTTTTAACACAATCTCTACTTCCCCAGTTATTTCCTTGCAGATATCGATGGAAACATGCCCTTTTCGGTCGCCTATGTTGTTTCACCGGTGAGAGAACAATAACAAACCACAGCGCCGTGTCCGAAAGAAAGCGATCACGCCGTACCGCTATGGCACTCGCGATGTAAACAAACCGGGTATCACTCCGGGTATCACGTGATATTCACGTGCTGCTCAGTGGCGCCCCCTAGCGTGATTCTTGCCGCAAATAAAAACTCAAGTGCTCCGCTGAAAAAAAAAAAAAAAAATCTTTGTTTCAATTGACTCCGTAAGTGTGACGTCATGGGTCCAAACAAACCGTTGCTAGGGTCGTTGTTATGGACGAATACATGCGGCTCGGTTTCGCTACGAAAACCCGACCGTTCAAAAATCAGGAGTAGGATTTAAACTTCTAAAAATCACAAATATAGAAAGCTTGAATGTCATATATGTTTCGACAGAAGTGTGCCGGTAATCGCTCGTTTCTGAAATATTTACGACCGCAACTTCCGGTCCTCAAGATACCTGCAGCAGACGACGAATGCAAGAAGTATGCCGTCTGCCGCACGCCCGCCGGCCAAGCCGGGGCCGTCGTTTGAATCGTGTGAATAAAGACGATATTCTGACATCGCATTTGTTTGAAATATAATGAGTTTCAGACACTTATAAGAATTCATAGTGGGGTGCGATGCAAAATATGGTTTATCGAAAGTCCGGGCGTCGATCGAGATGATCGTCTGCTAAAAGATCGCATTGCACCCGTGAGAAAAGCACTTCAGGCGATCGGTTGAGATCCCAAATTTTGTTTGCGGACTCGCGCTATGCGAGGGTGCTTCGTATACCTGGTTGTAACCATCGCGTGAAGAAAGATTCTTGCAGTTTCTTCAGATTTCCGCAAGACCCCAAAGCGCGAAAGAACTGGATAAAAAACATAAGGTGAGTTTATTACAGATTGTACTCGCATCGCGGGTTCGATGAAGATCTTCACCAAAAGAGCCTATCCACGGAATTTGATGTATACCAAGGGGAAAAACAAAAAGCAAAATACTGCGAAATTGCGATAGACATGCAATTCTTCAATAACCTGACAACCTCAATAATAATAATAATAATACTAACAAACGACTTACCTCGGCGGCGTACGATTTGTTTCTCATGCTGGCCTGCACTACGCCGGTAATTCACTTCAGGTGGTCGTCGTAACTGATCTGCATGACGTGGTTTGATTTTACTGCAATTTCACCCCTCGTAGCTAAGCTGGGTTGTTCACAGAAAAAAAAAAAAAAAAAAAAAAACGCACATTGCGGAGGCCTCTACGGCCATGGTGATGCACTTGTTTTTGTCGTTCGTTTACCGACGCAATTCAATGAAGACGCCCGCTGCAACAGAGGCCAGCAAATCTGTCGTGTCGTCTTCTACCAAAGCAAAGCGGAGTGTAAGACTTCAGAAATGGCTTTCATCGTTACGATACAACACTGAGACGACAAGAACATATCAGGAAGTTAGGTTGCTTACAAAAAATTCTTGACTTACTTGTAAGCAAAAATCTAGCCTCATGTGGAGTCTCCATGCATTAGTTCATAGCAACGTCCCTAGCAACGGTTTGTTTGCACCCAGACGCCATGTTGTGACGTCATCACTTATGGGGTTAATGCTGTAAACGACTTCCCTTCTCCCCGAATCGAATGCTCCTCGAATTCTTGGCATGCTAGTGCAGACTTGTGCTATCTTCGTGCAATTCAGGCGTCAAGTAAACGCAGTTCAAGTAGAGTAGGCAAACGCTAACCCAACTCTGAAGTCAACATTCCCGGCAGACGGCTAGAACTCACAGCAGTGATTCAGAGGCGCGGCTCAAAAAGCACTGAAATATTACTGCATTTCACTTTTTTGTATTAGAGCCTTAGTTTATTTTTTTTTTTCACGCCAGGAAGGCGTTAGCAAGCACCTTTATTGTGAAGCGGATCATCCAGGAGCTAGGGAGCGCGATTCTCACAACCGCGGTAGCACCATCGCTGAAAGTTGCGTATTGCAGATGGTGGCTATCCCGGAAGCTCTCGTATAAGCATGCCAGTGGGAAATCAGGATGTCGGGACCAGCCGGGCCTGTGTGGGACGCTCATTTCTTCGATTTGAATATGCAGTTCTTGCCAGTGTGTTGTTTTCTATTCTCGCATGCCAGTTTGGTGTCCTATTGTTTTTGCGTTGGTTTACGCGTTCACGTGCTCGATCGGGCACGTATGTGCGTACACGTGAACGGCTAATCAAAGACATGCTATCCGGAGAACCTTCGTAGGCCTATTGAGCCGGACGCACTTTTACAGGGTTCAGGCAAAAGCTTGAAGCTCAACTTCGTGCCAAAGGAAGAGCTTATTAGAATTAAGGATGACCTCATAAGCTATGTATAAGCACAGTCCTTTTCCGATCGAAACAACTTATACACAGTGTCGATTGTATGCGCACGGTGAAAGTAACATATATCTGAATTATATAGCCGGCCAGAAATGTTCAACAGGGGTATCTCAGCCTGTAAACGATAGCCGTGGTGCGTCATAAAAGCAAAGTTGAAGCCAGGAATGTTCATTTGGGCTCTATCAAATGCGCCGGTTTTTATACCACGTACACGGCATAATTTAGGCACTGTCTGCTCGCTTCAATGTTACATATGTTGGTGAGTGAAGGTAAAAGGCTAGTTACGATGATAACCCTTGGGCCATCTGCAAGAAAAAGGTCCTTGCGTAGCGGAGGATGCTTCGTGTTCATCGAAGCCGGCCGGTGGATTCGCCGCCGTGGCTTGGCACAATTCCGGTGTCTGCATGTGGTATTTTTCCTTCGCCGGCAGTCGTTTGAGATTTGCGAGAAAATAAATCTTATCTGCGCTCGTTATTCCGATCATTTTCCTCTCTTTCGAACCTTTCACGGTGCAGCCAACCCCTGCCCCCAAGGAAATCGTGGGGCCAGCGAGGGTGAGCTGATCGTCAATATCGATGAGGTCGTGCTCTAGAAAAGTTTAGTCGTGCTCTGCTCAGCGCAACGGGGCACAGCAGGGCACGGCATAGTGCACGACAAACACTGCTCTGCGAGGAGTGAAAAAGAGGTCACTGAGGTTGAAGTACAAGGAGCGCAGGCTCATTGATAACGCCGATCGCGTTCAGAACCTGATGCTTGGTCAGGGTGAGCCCGGATGTGACGTGTGCGATACCTCTTTAAAGTACGCCGCCCATTATTACGTGCACAATATAAATCATTTCCCAAGCTGTTGTTTGAGAAGCTCTTCAGTCACAGAATTCAGTTTCACTTGATGTTGCTTTTAGGAAACTACACTTAACCTTTGATTCCTTTCCTGTGCTTTTTTTCTGTCACAAGCGTCGATATTTTGTAGACTAAAAATCGACAGTAGGCGTGCAGCACTTTATAAGTTTTCTCTTTGTTGTATACTAATGTGTCTTTATTTTCCAATGCGTTTTCTTATATTAATTACGTTCTATATCCTCTGTGGCCTTAGAAATCTGCGCCATTAAAACCAAAGCGATCAATGAAATCTCATTTGTCCCTCAATACTGCACTCCATGAATTAATGACCTAACATTCGCGACACAAATTAAAATAAGCAAACGCGCGAAAACCAGGGAGCAACTGCCTACTAATTTATTCCACCCCTACGCGCACACTGCTATCGAATTTATGATTTTATAGAGTACCAATTCATAATTTCACAAAGAAAATTTCCAAATCTTACGTGTATGTATCTCGTGGAGACAGTACAAGGAACAATGGAAATTAACTCAAATGAAAAATGCACATAGACTGAATCGAGCCATCATAACAATTGGTATTCAAACACAACACCCCGTTCTTGGCCTAACACACCTAACATTACAGGCCACACGACGTTGACATAGAATCCTAGCTCAAAAATAGAATGCTCTGACGTGTCAATTCACTTCTTTCACTTTGGTTTTTCCTCTCTCGCGTCTCTGTCTCCTCCCAACTTAGGTTTGGATGACACATTTGGCTACAGTCAAGAAGTATCTCCATATTCAATTTAAACACTCTTCCTCCTTATAAGTTCGTTGTAATCTTCCATATGAGTGTACATTGTCGGCTGTCAACATCCGATGACAATCTAGATCGATTCCAGATGTCTTCCTGCGTGATTAATGGCAAAATGGAAATAAAGTATACTCTTTTATTGCACTTTCATAGAAAAGAAATTACAAAGTCTCTAGAAGCTGCTCTTCAAGAAACCCATCTTTGCCAACCTTGTATTTCTCGACTTTTAAAAAAGAAACCAGCTCTGAAATCTATAAGAAGCCGCACGCAGAATTCACTGTAACCTGAGATAAAGCAGACGGGGCCGTATAAAACGAAGTAAGGAAGCATCATAGCAGGGTGAAAACAATTATGGTTTCATTAAAATAAATAAATCAGATTTATTTGATTTACATTAGATTTATTTGTTTTAAATCGTATTAATTTGATTCAAATCAATGTAGCTATTAAATAGCGCTTTTTCATCGATAGGTGTATTTTTAAACCTTGCACATGGATTGATCGATACATCCAATAAACTAAAAACAGCGCGGAGAGAGAATTACCGCTGATTTTAAGTGCACTGTGATCAAAAACGTCTACTGTAAAGATCCGCCATACTAGAAGAAAACAGCTCTCTATTTTTAAGTTACTTAAAAACGTTTATTCACGTTTATATTTGAGGTCTGATTTTCTTGCAAAAGGTCATGACTTTTTTACTCTTATTTTTTTTTCTCCTTCGTATTTACTTGCAATAGGAGGTTACGTACCAGTCGAACGAAGTAGGTGGTAGAAAGGAAGCTGAACGTTCCGGTCTGTTGAGAAGACCACTGCTTTGTTCTCCTGTTCAACCTAGTATAATTTTTTTTGCTCAATAACTCTTCGATTTAAATTAAAAAAAAAAATTGTACAAAAGAGAATCAAATAGTATCATAACGTAGAATACCCGAGACTATGGTAAAATCTGGGAAACTTGGTCGAGGAAAAAGACAGGGGAAAGGAAAGTCTCAACTGAACTCTTGAGATGTTCTTTTCCCCTGTCCTTTTCTTCGACCGAGTTTCCCAGCTTTTACCACAGTCTAACACCAGTTCGAATGCGCACCCACTGTGTTTTCATCAAACAGTACACAAACGTTAAATATAAAAAAAAAATAATATTTTTGGGATTATTCTTGCAGACAACGTTTTACTTAAATCATGAATTAAATCGTCATTTAAATCATGATTTCAATCACCTTGACTTTTCTTCTTTACTCTGATCATAACCATAGTTCCTCTTTTCTTTGTTTATTTTATTTTTCGAATTCGGGTGTGTGTTTTGTTTTTCGAGGTTTATTTTCTCACACAGAAACGATGTTTTTACTGTATATTGGTTATAACTTAACCAATTTCCACGAAAACACACCGAAGCTGTGGGGATAAAAAACAAAAAAAGCACTGAGCCCTAACCATAGCTGAAACGCTGCAAAGGCAGCACTGTCAGGCCTGGTATAACCTGCTGCAATGTTCGTCTTCTAAGGGTGGTGCCGCTCTTGGGGGTACGCTTTACCGACGGCATGCGATCGTAGTGAAAATATTAAAAAGGCCGGTAATAAAATTGTCGCCGTATAGCACTGGTCAAAGTTAAGAGCTTGAACCGGGATACTTCAATTGACGTGCACAAGATCAAATGATCAAACAGGAACGTCGCGACGCCACATGACCTAATATTAGGGAGTCTTGTCGCAGTCGGAGCTCACAAGCTACCGACTCCGTCAGGACCGCTTGTGAGCTCGGACTACCCACGAGGGGATGGTTGCTACGGCAACCGAGGTCCACGCAACGCGTCGTAGAGCAAAGCAGGAAGTCGTAACGTACCGTAAAATTCAAATCAAAAGCCCACTCCAAACTTGGAGATAATCATGTAAAACTGGCGGATGGGCGCTCCTTAGATTTAAAATATGCGAAGATATGTCCTGTGCGTACTTTCCGAATGTTACAACATTGAGGGGAGGACGCCTATTGCGAAATGGGCGGATGGTCAGTATTTTACGGTAATCGTTCACACAAAAAAGTAAAGGATGATGCAGGAGCAAGGAGACTGCAGCATCCTCGATCTCGTGCCCTAGCCTCGGTAACGTTTTCTTTCGGCCGAGTCTCGGGTAGAACTTGAGCTTAGCTCATTACGAGCGAGACGACCCTGTTCTCCGCTCGGGGTGCCCTACTCCTTCACACGGAAACCGGCGACCCAGACCAGCGCTCATCGTCGGATTGGAAGCCCCCTCGATCACCGCCCAATTCGGCCCAGCATCTCGACCAGGCAGGCAGCCTGCGTAAGGGCAAGCGTCGCACGGGCGTTACGCATGGCGCATGCGCGCCGTCCTCGTCCAGCAGCGAGGCACAGTGCAGCGCGGGCCGAGTGGGCGACGCCGTGCAGCGGCGAGAGGGCCGTCGGTCGTTGCTCCCGCTCGGCCGATAGCCGACGCTGGCCCCCACTGGCCCGACAGGGGCCACGCCTTCCCACTGACCGATTATCGGAGGGAGCCGCTGCATGCGGCCGGTGCACGAGCTCGCCTGAGTCGAGCTACGCAGAGTGTCCGCGGCTTCTGGACGCCACCGCAGTGTGGGGACCGACCGCGGCCCCGTTCGTCCGGAAGAGTTCACCGGTGCTAGGCTTAAGAGTCCAGTTCGTAGTATTACTGATATGAGCCCCTTCTCGGCTGGTTTCTGTTAAGTTCCAGTGACACTGCTCCTACTTCAAACAAGGGACATGGTTTTCGTCGCATACACGAGGACAAAATCATCTGCGAACATATCCCAGGCATGGTGGAAGCATGTTCGCTTTACACGTCCGTCGAACATGTCTGCGGACAATTTCCATGTGACTACTGACATACGACCGCCATAGAAGGAGGAAAGACGCCTCAGACGGTGTATCCAGGCTGTCTTTTGTGAGACGTATAAGCTGTGTGACAGCGGCCTTGGACCGAAATGAACTCACGAAGGAACCATATGAAGGCACGGTTCAGACGTTTGAGTTTGGGAGTGTCACCAGATTCGTTATACGATCTCTTACGGCTACCTACCACGAGGTAACTGGTGTGGCAGCCGAGGTGCACGCACCGCGTCAAGGTAGTGCGCAGGGAATCGTAACGCAGACGGTCACACCGAAACGAAATTATCCGAACCAGCTACCTTTACCCTTTCCAAACTGCAGCGTTTCCCGAAGCATCCTTGCGGGGACTTCGCCGGTTCTCACACAATGGGACGTACAACCTGCAATAGCAACTATTCTGCGTTTCAGTGATAAGAACAAAGAAAACAAATGAATCCAACGTTTATTTCTCACTTCAAGATATATCACGCTGAAGGGGACAAGATGCAGAGGCAGATCGCTTGTTTACAAGAACACGAAGATGCCACCTTTCTTGATGATGCTGATTTGCTAGTACCGGAGAAATGAGAAAGACCTTTAAGAAGACTTCGGCAATGTGCGCCACGCATGAAACTCAAAGTAGCCAATCAAACTACGAGATATAGACTGTGCTGCAGGTTGTAAGCAACGTTCTTTTTATATTGCAAATATGTATAAGTCCGCCTGGCATGTTCACCCATTCAGGGTTGCACTTTGGTTCTCGTAGAAGCGGAGGTCATTGGTTAGGTCAATTTGTAACCCTTTTTAGAGCAACCCGAGCGATTGAGAGAGATGTCTTCAAAGCTGCGCGCGTGGAGTCAGCGAGCGATGAGACGGAGCCCGGGGTTCGTGCTGCCTCTCCAAGGTTAGAGGAAGCGTTGCCGGCGGCGGCAGGCGTCCCACGCGGGGCTGAACGGCGGCGGACGCCTTGGTCAGGCGAATCACGCGTGCGTCCACCGACGGCCAGCCATCCCCGGCGCACGTGAGCCCCATACCAAGGGGTCGATAGCGAGCCGATCAGGGGGGACCATCGCCGCCAGGATGCGTCAAGGGAGCGCTGCTTAGCGCTGCAGCTCAACTCAGATAAAAATACGTCTCCTTACTCTTTTTTTTTTCCGCTTTTTTTATTTTTGAAAACTTGGATCTCTCGCACGCACTCGCGTCTTCAAATGCGTTTCCAAGGTCCGCCGCCGAGAGGAGGTTTCTCTGCATTTGGATAGCAGCAAAAGACTCGGCTGCAAAAGCATTCCAGCCACGCATTACATCCTCCCTCTATTTTCGCTGCCGCTGAGAAGAGGGAGAGAAAAAAAGAGATAGAGAGAAAGATACAGAGGAAGGAAGGGAAGAGAAGAGGGGGGGGGGGGGGGCGGAGGGGATGGCATACATCGTTCTCACGACCCTGACGTCACGGTCCAATGGAGACTGCCTGTCGGTCGGCCGATGCGGGGCGGACGGTCAGGGCGTCGTGTTTTTAGCCGCGGAGGCAACAGTCTGCGGTGCTTGACGTCGCGCGTGGTGATGTACGCACGCGTCGCTGTTCTTCTGACCCGGAGTCTCTAATCGCTCAGCATCTCAAAAGCCGATTCAGGGTCACGGTGGATAAAAGCGGTCCGGCACGGAAGGGATGCGCTCTATCCGAGTCTTCGCCATGGCTTTCCGCTCGGTTTAATTCACTAGCAACCCGTTGTTCTTTTTCTTTCGACAACCATCTTGATGTACCTTAAGACAATGCGCTATACGTCATTTCACCATGAGTGCGAGCGAAACTGAGGGTAGAAGCGCATGCCTGTAGCCTTGTACGAAGCTTGCGCTGCCCCATGCGCGTGCTCGGCAGGAATATTCAAAGCGTGAAGCTCATTGTACACTCTGAGAAAAAAGGTTTATTAGCATAGTTACACTAGCGTTCTTAACTGTCATTAAGCCAACGACACGTGACTCAATTGCGAACGGCCGCAGTTACACGGTGGCGCCAACTCTCATTGAGCCGCTAAGGATCATTCAGTTCAACTGAGCTGGCCTACCTCATTAAACTGGTGGCGGTTCGCCCCAATCAACGTTACTATAACAACTCAGTTTGGAAACTGCCATAGAGCCTGCTTTGAAAAAGTGGCTTCGATCCGTACTCGAGAACCGAACTAATGGCGATCGCAACGCCGCCATTTCTTCCGCAGTGGCACCTCCGGGAACTGCACGTCTGCACTGTATCGGTTCAGGTTGAGTCGCGCAAGGGCCGGTGGCGCCATCTCGCATTGCCATTTCGCAGTAGCAATATAAATAAACTTTAATGTTTTGACTTGTCGCTAATGGGTGGCGCTGCTATCGTATTTAGTTTGACCTCGGTGGACGCGAGCGGTCCGGGTTTCAAGGGTGAGTTTCACAACTGAGTGTTTTAGCAACGTTGGCCCCAACAGAGCTAAATATGGCGGCGTCCGCCGCATCGCCGCCCATGGCCAGCGCCAGCGAAGCACTAACTATTGCGCAATATTGGGGGAGGTATCTAGAAAGTATCGTAGCAGCATATATTGTCCGAGAGGTATAGATTCGGGGCCAGGGAGCTACCGCTAGAACGATCACGGCACGTCGCGAAAGCCAAAGCTCGGCCACAGCCGTTTATACTTAGAGAGTTTGGCCAATGGGCGGAGCTTGTTGCCCGCTAGAACCCGCGGATTTCACGATAACACAAAATGGCGTTACTTCTATCCAACGTTGCTTCTATCTCTTCTTTATTCCTGAGAAATAGCATATAATTCCTATGAGTCAGAGCCCCAAAATGACGGACGGAAGTAGTCATCCTTTGGTTGTCAGACTACGCTGCTGTGGTTTCCAGACTGTCAAAATCTCCTTGAGTAGGCCAAACTCTCTCAGTATAAACGGCTCTGAGCTCGGCGAGGGCGGCCATTGTGATGTTGGTTCCGATAAGACTTTTGTTCTGTCTCACTTACTTGAATTCGTGTGCAACGTTCTGATTGTGGTTTCTTTAGTTAAAAAAAAACGTTTATTTATTTTGTTTTAAACGTTTATAATGAATGAAAAGTGTGCATATAAAACATTTGCATAAATTTATAGGTATATTTAATGTGACATCAGTTTTGGTTTTGTTTTAGTTTCAAGTGTGTCGCTTGACGCGCATATCAACTGGGGTTGTGTGGTCCATAGAGTTATTATAATTACGCTAGAGGTTCAGCTGCCGCTAGTGTCTATGCGACTTTCATGACGCAAATTGAAGCAGACAGCCCCCGGTCTACTTTTGCGGTGCTCCTGTGCATTCGTATGGGAAAACGCGAGTGCATTTTGTCTTTTCATCGGAAAATAACATGGAACACTTAGGTCATTTGGGTCGTACCGAATAGTATGTGCCTTGATTAACAATGTAAAAGTGTAATTTCTTTAGTTAGCGCACTTCTCTTTATCAGTGAACGATGTTTAAGTTCGCTACATTTCAGTCCCAAATATGTGTTCCGCAGCACGTGTGTAAAAACAAGAGACGATTCAAAGCAAAATTAAAACCATAATAAATATAGAGTGCATTCAAGGTTCGCCAGCATTCCGATGACGCTTATATTACTATTATTTCAGACCTCTCACTATATAAAAATGACTCCGTCTTGCATCTTTACGAGCGATCAAAACTTTAAAAACGTAAGAATAAAGCAGGTATGCTATAAAAGGTGTCTCTTTTTATTAGTTTCTATGCCGGCATCTTTTATCAGGCACTTGTTCTAAAACATTTCGAGCGTGCGGGCGATGTTTTGAACGTACAACAAGCATGTTCACACAAAGCAGAAAGTATAAAGCAGTATACTTACATTAATAAAAATCGGACTATATCACGTGGGCTTCAATTTATTGTGATCGTACATTTGCATGTATGCATGTATCCTTTGTTTCAGACACAAGAGTGTCTGGGGGGCTGGGGCAAAAGACGACAAGTTGTCTTTTGACGGGGTTCCAGCCCCTTTTTGCAGCACTCGAAGGAGAAACAGGAATATAAACAGAATAAATATACAAAATAGAGCAATTTCAAGATCCACAACAGACACAATAACACATAACTGTCAACTTCGTACTAACTGCAGATCTGAATCTGCAGCCTCTCAAGATCTGCAGTGTAACTGGAGATCTTGATAGGCTTAGTATATCTACTATATGTAGTATATATATATATATATATATATATATATATATATATACGGTATACGGTACACCTGATGAAGAGCGGTCCCCGTTCGAAATGTCGTAATAAACTTCGAATTAGTAATTCCGACAGTACGCATCTTTGACTTATGTATCTATCTATATATATATATATATATATATATATACAATACGGGCACTTTCACGTCATCGTACGTGGTCTCCGAGGGGATATAAACAAACATATGCAGATGAATGAACCGTACTTAATCTAATGAATCAAAGAATCAAAGTTTTCAGGAACCCGCCGAAAGCCAAAAATTGGCGGAGCCAGGATTTGAACTCTGGGCCTCCCAATGTCCGGTCGGGTGTGCTAACCTCCACCTTGGCTTTCTGGCGTTTCCTATCTGTCTTATTAATGCACAAGAAACGAAATGTATCCAATTGGAGGTGTTCTGGAAACACACGCCGCCGCGTGGAACGCGGTACGACGCTTAGTGTCACGTGGTACGTGCTCGTTTGTGCTCCAGAAATCCTCCCACTGTTTGTCTCGTCACGTGTACATGTAGTAGTCTTCTTTGTTTATGAGCTTTAGAGACACGGTATCATCATCATCTGCGAGAATCAAGAGCCACGTATTGCATATTCAATAACGTGGCTCTTGATTCTCGCAGATGATGATGATACCGTGTCTCTAAAGCTCATAAACAAAGAAGACTACTACATGTACACGTGACGAGACAAACAGTGGGAGGATTTCTGGAGCACAAACGAGCACGTACCACGTGACACTAAGCGTCGTACCGCGTTCCTCGCGGCGGCGTGTTTCCAGAACACCTCCAATTGGATACATTTCGTTTCTTGTGCATTAATAAGACAGATAGGAAACGCCAGAAAGCCAAGGTGGAGTGGTGTAGGGATTCTATTTTCGAACGCCGAAGCGAGCGGACCTAGGATCATGAGCTCCCGTGGAGCGGTTTCAGCGGCCCTCGCCGGCCGCGGTAACAGGGCTGAAGATAACACCCAGGACTACAACGTCATCCTGCCTCCTTTGCCAACAGGGTCAGTGGATTTAAATACCGTTTTTCTTCATGCGGACGTGAAGGGGCGGCCGTACCGCGTCGAGGACTTTCGCGACGCGTTGATTCGTCTGGCTTTGCTTCCCGAGGTCTTGGCCCTCGGGGCTTACCAGATGAATCACGTGTGGGCAGTAACGTTTAAGAACGACGAAGGCAAAAAGAAAATGCTGGCAACGTCGGAGTTGACGGTCAAGGGTCGCCGATGCATCGTTATCGACCCCAGCCACCAGGACGTTCGCGTCAAGCTTCATTGGCTGCTCTTTAGCGTCGCCGACGGTGATGTGAGAGAGGCCCTGGCGCCGTACGGCAAGGTCATCGAAGTGGCCAGAGAAAAGTGGCGTGTCGACGGCTGCCAGAGCGTCGGCACCATGACGCGCACGGCGGTACTTCGGCTCAAGGCGGGCATCACCTGCGACGACATCCCGCACCAGTTGCGGGTGGGCGGAGAGCTAGCCCTCGTCGTCGTGCCTGGAAGAGCTCCGCTTTGTCTCCGGTGCCAGCAGACGGGGCACATCCGCAAGGAGTGTCGTGTCCCGCGATGCAACGTCTGCCGTCGTTTCGGCCACGAGGGAGCTCACTGCGTCCGAACGTACGCGGCGGCTGCTGCGCCTGTTGGGGGCCTGGAGAAATCCGAGCTCCTTATGGACGAGGACGACGCGGAGGAGGCTGCCGCGGGCTCTACAGTCAAAAGAAGCCCCGTAGCGAACGTTCTCCCTGCGGACAAGAACGCGGCGGAGACGAACACGAATGAGGCGTCGCCAAATGCTGGCGAGGTGGTGCACGCTGGGCAGCAGGAAATGGTGGCGACGGAGGCACCTACACCGTCCGGTGGGGAGGGCATCATCACCGATGCAGTCAACAGCCAGCCGGCAGTCGACGTCCCCATGGACGACGCAGAGAAAACGGCGAAAAGGACGAGGGAGGAAAACGTCGCAGGCCCCACGGATTCGGAGCAGGAAGAGCCGCCGTCAAAAACGGGCCCTATCTGGATGCGACGGTCCACAGTCAATGCGACTGCAACTGTGGACGACAAAACGGCAGCCAAGCCACCCCCGTGATAGCATACGCCGGAGTTCGACAGGGGCCTCGGAGTCAGTGCAAGCAAAGTGCGGAAGCCAACATCGCGCTTTGTCGGAACAGTCGGGCGCACGACCCGAGGTGAGCACCATGAGGACCCTCTCTCTCTGAATGGCGGTAAAGTTAGAAGCTCCTTTCCGTGTCGCTACGATCAACGTCCGTGGGCTTGCGGCGAGACGCCGGCAATATCAACTTAGTCGACTATTAGCCGAGAACGAGATCGACATCGTGGCCGTGCAGGAAACAAAGATTGAAAGCCTAGAGCAGACGGACCGCATGGTGCAACCGTTTCGAACTCTTTTCAATGTTTGTGTCTCACACGCTGTAGGAACTTCCGGAGGTTGCTGTTTGTTTTTCCGCCGGTCTCTAGGCGTGGATGAGACGGCCATGGTTTCATGTGCGTCTGGCCGTTTTGTGTTCTGCGATTTTTCTTTTTCAGGTATAGACTGGCGCGTTATTTGTGTTTATGCACCGACTAACGAGCGTGAACGTAGAAAAACTTTCGAGGGACTGACTGAGTTCCTTAAAGGTGAAAGAGTTGTTATTTTTCTTGGAGATTTCAATTGCGTCTGCGCACCAGACGACCGTGCTAATGAAACCCGGGTTCGCGACTCAAGCGCGCTTTATCTGAATGACATTGTCGCTGAAAATGCGTTGGAGGACGTCGCAAACGTCACCGCCAAGAGTAGCGTTCATTTCACACACTTTCAGGGCCTTAGTCATGCTCGACTTGACAGGGCTTACGTTTCGCTTAGTCTTGTCCCGCTGTGCGACAATTACTCCGTTCAACCTGTTTCTTTTAGCGATCATGCTTTAGTTATGTTCACCCTCGGTAAAAAATTAAAAAAGTCAAGATGGGAATGGTCGCTATGGAAAATGAACAGTAGCCTCATGAAGGATGACGTTTTTAAATCTAACGTAGATGATTTATTTAGGAAATTTTACGAAGACGAGATGACAATGTGGGGTGCTAGGTGGGAACTTTTTAAAGAAGATTTAAAAATTAACGCAATTGAAAGGAGCACCACCCTTAACTATCAAAAACAGAAGAAGGAAAAAGAGCTACGCCGTCAATTGAATTTGTTTTTAATCGAAGAAAGCGCGAAACCGGGTGAGTTTGTACAGGAAATAAGAGATATCAAGAACCAACTTGAAGTAATCGACTGTGAAAGATATAGAGGGGCTATTGTGCGTGCGCGGTCCCAGAGGCTATGGTTGGGCGAAAGACCTTCGAAGCGAGCACTCAGCGACGAGAAAAGGTATGCGCAGCGAAACGAGATAAGAGAAATCGCTACGGAAATACGATAACTCGCGATAAGAAAACGATCGAGCGAGCGTTCGTTGAATATTATAACGATCTGATGGGTCACAGCCTACCAAAAGATGACGGTTTTGACGCTGAGTTTTTGTCGCTTATGCCCACGCTTGAAGAGAATGTTCGAGAAAATTTAGAATCGCCGATCAGTGTTCGCGAGCTTGAAGACGCCATAGATGAATTAACTGCGGGAAAAACGCCCGGGCCGGATGGTCTCAGTGCCGAATTTTACAAAGCATTTAAGAGGGAGGCAGCGGACGCTTTGTACGAGGTGCTCACAGAAGCGTATTGCATAAATAAGTTACCGCCATCTTTTCTGAAAAGCCACGTTGTCCTCATTCCAAAGGTCGATGACCCCGTAAAGTTATTGTCTGTTTCCTCTTACAGGCCAATAAGTCTGACTAATGTCGACTACAAAATTTACACAAAAGTCCTGGCTAGACGTTTGCAAAATGTTATAAAAGACCTTGTGGGAGCGCATCAGACCTGCGGTATTAAAGGCCGCACCATTTTAACCAACATACATATAGTAAGGAGCATTCTAGAATATTGCGATGCCTTTGACAGACGAGTTGCTATGTTGCAGCTAGACCTGGAGAAAGCATTCGATCGTGTGTCGCATGAGGTTCTTTTTCGTATTTTGGAGCATGCTAATGTAGGGTCTGTGATATTAGACGGTTTAAAAATGGTGTACGCAAGCTGTTCAATGTCCATCATTGTAAATAAGAACGTTAGTGAAAGTGTGCAGGTCCGATCTTCTGCAAGGCAGGGATGTCCACTGTCTCCCTTGCTGTTTGCAATTTATTTGGAACCATTTTGTTTAAAACTGATTCACAATGATAGTATACATGGTTTTAGGTTACACTCTTGCGAAGTAAAAGTGCTCTCTTATGCAGACTGACGTTGCTGTTTTTTGTGTCGACCAAGACAGCGTTCGTGAGGTAATCAGCACTGCTTCCTCCTTCTGTAAGAAAACGGGTAGTGCTATCAACTGGGGCAAAAGCGTAGGCCTCTGGCACGGTAATTGGGGCACCGCACCCGATAATTTTGTGAATGTACAGTGGACAAATTTACCCGAGAAGTACCTCGGGGTGCCATCTCCAGCACTACCGGGACAGTGAGCAACTATGGAGTGAAGAGACGGAGAGGGTTAAGGCCAAAGCGGAGAGCTGGAGGGGTAGAGACTTCTCCATGTTTGCACGCGCAACCTGTATGTAATTTATTATTAACTGCAAAAATATGGTACATTTTGCAAGTGCTGAGTATGCCGCGCCTCAACGTGCAGAGACTGCACAGAGTTTTCGCTGTTTTCATCTGGAATTCTAGCTGGGAGCGTTCTGCTCGTACCAATTTGTTTCGATCTGTTGGTAATGGTGGTCTAGGATTGTCTCATTTGTTTCTACGACAAATTGTGTCTAGGTTCATGTTTTTACGCGATCATAAAGATTTATTTTTGCGTACTGTTATGCAAGTGCGACTGCAGTATCCACTTCCTGAGTTTGTGGTGTCGTCTAGTAATCAATGCGCTCCAGTGTACAAGGTTATTTGCGTGAAGTTGTGCTTTCTTTCAGAATACTCAAGGTGCGCTTTTCCTTAGAGTATCTTAGTTCAGTTACCCGAAAACGATTGTATAAAGATTTAATACATGTACTGTTGCCAATACCTCTCTATAGGTCATTATACTGTGAACGTCCAGGGCTAGATGTGCTTAAAAGGGTAAAGAAAATGACAATCAAATCTTCGGTGAAATCTTTTTTTCTTTAAATTGCATTGCGGCCTACTCCCTGTAAAAACGTGGCTAGAACAGAAAGGTATATTTGTACCGTGGTCAGTGAATTGTATCCTCTGCAAGAAACCCGAGACGATAGAGCACGCATTTATTGAGTGTTGGGACGCCGTGTTTCATTGGGACATTCTTCAGCGCACGCTGAAGAAGGATCTACCTTTAACTGCGCACGGCATCCGCTTTTTGCCCCTGGAAAACGAGGGGGGAGTCCCCTACGATATGTTCATGCTCCTCGGCCTCCACAGTCTGTGGAGAACAAGAATGAGTGTTAAAGGTGCAACCCCACCCTTGGTTTGTGTGATTCTGAACCAACAGATGGTGGTGGGATCGCCTTCCAGGCCTGTACATCAATGCGAGAAATCGTGTGTAGTGGCGCTTCGATACAGTGTGGTCTTTTTCTAGATCCTGAATTTCACATCCCTGGCCCTTTGCTTGTTTTTCTCTGCACGAGCTTTCTTTGGAACGCGCACGGCTACGCCAGTTCTCGTGCAAGGGGGCCAGTTGCCTACGCTCCGAGCTCACGTCTCTAGCAAATGTGGGCACGACAAAACGCGAAAATCGTCCTCAGCCAAATGGCGAGACACATGCACAACAAAACCACCGACGCGTTGAAAAATATAAAATTGCCTGTGCGCCGTTATCGGAGATTTCAGAGGCCAATTACACATATTTCAAAGTGATCAGATTTACACTGACACGAATGAAGGTGACGAGAGGACGAACAGTGAACTGAAAAATAAAGGTCTAATCGGCAAACTTGTGCCAAACAAAAAAAGTAAAAAACGAGCCTCGTGGCAGCAGAAAAGTAGGCGGCGATTCCCCAACGTAACAGAGAGCAAGAGCGAGACTGACTCGACAAGGTCGCTGGCTGCTGCTTATCTACAGTGCGTCACCATCTTGAAGGTTCGGCAAAGAAGGTTCGAGCGTCGCGCGCTCCGGACGAGGATGAACTGGCACTTTCGAGAACAACAAAACAGGGCAAAAGTTACGTCCGGTGCAAGAATGAACGCGAATCTTCGAGAAGTCCGTGACCGAGCGTTGCTTCTCGGCTCTGCGGGCGGCAATATGACGGGCCGACCCATTTGTCGTGCATGTGTTTGACTCTTTGTGGATTTCAAGGGAAACCTGATAACGTGATAGACTTGGGTTTCCGAAATTCTAGCTTAAAAATTAATTACCTAAAAATAAAAAAATGAACAATTTTTTGGGCGGTTAGTTGTCTCATTTAGGTAGCTGGGTGTTTATTTTGACCAAAACCACGAGACTGGAAAACACAAAAAATGACTCTCAGGTTTAGATGTTGAGTTTGGTAAACCCAAAGTAGGACTGGTGTGGGAGTCATAATAAAAAAAAATGCCGAGGTTAAAAATTAACTCATAGCAATAAATGGTAAGAATGAATTTTTATACGATCTCAGTGATAAATGCAATGACTGGCCAGGCAACCATTCTGGGTCTGTGGATAGCTTTTGCACATAGTTTAAGCAATGTACAGGGTGTAACAAAACAAAATATTAATTTTTTTGTTTACCTCAAGAATAAACTAGGCATTGCCGAACGCTCATTCTCCGCCCAAAGGTAGCACTAGAGGTCACATCCAGATGTCAAAGTTTCAGCCCGATCCGATACCTTATTCAAAAGTTATAAGTGATTTTCTGAAAAGTTCAATAAGAAAACGACGGCCGACGGAGTTTTCGAATACATGGGGCTCTATGGCACCAGAAACCGAAAACGGGCAAAAATGGGCTCCATTTTCCCATTGAAATGTTCAGAAAATTCCTTAACTTTTGAACAAGGTGTCCGTTCGGGATGAAACTTTGGCATCTGGTTGTGACCTAACGCTACCTTTGGGCGGAAAATGAGCGTTAGGCGATGCGCAGTTTATTTTTGCGGTAAAAAAAAAACCTGTAAATTTATTTTTGTGACATCCTGTGCCAGTCTTAATTTGGTGATTTATGCGCGCAAGTAGTGGTGTGCCAAAATAAAAACAGATGCAAATGGGTAGTGTTTGACGTTGTATAAAATATAGTGTAAGCACGCACATGGTACGCTGATTAAGAACGAAACAGCCCTATATTTTACACTAGCGTTGAGCGTATGGAAAGTTAAGGGTGCATCAAAAGCTATACTGCTCTATGCTACATATACTGCTGAGGCCGTTACGTTTGAATGCTCATAGTACTTTATTAGCCTCAGATTTGGTGTAAGTTGTCTCCTGATTGCTTACAACAGAAAGAAGGAAACATTCTAACTCTGGGTTGATAGAAAAACTCCACCTGCTGACAGCTACCAATCATCTCGGCGCCGATTATGAGTATTCACTGCATGCCAACGGTCGCGTGCTTAGAACAAGTTTTTCGTACGTGATTTCATACAATCGCACTTTTTCTTGAAAAACAGCAATGCTTACTCAGGCAAGCGGTCACATTTGAAGCCTAGAATATTTTGTATTGATTGTGGCACACGTGGCAGGTTGCATAGGTTTTTTTTACAATCCACGAAATAGGATGCTCCTGGGAGCACACAAAAGAGCACGAACTGAATCGCAGTCGGAAACGAAAACAATAATGACAAACAAGCGTGTAATCACGCGACAAATGAGGGCATTGCACATATACAGAAGGTAAGCTATGTTTCACTAAATACATTACCAGTAAAGCATTTGGTCTTATCCTGCGAGCGAAGCGGAACATACAAGTGCGACCATACTGCCCTGAACTACACTTTCAGTAAACAAGCGCACCATCCAAAGCATCGAGCTCGCTTTTATAGCTTTTGGTGCGCTGAAACCTTTGAAAACACAATTATAATCCATTCTATTATTCAATTACTTTTATTAAGTGCGCCTATGTGTGTGTGTGTTTTTTGTCTTTTGCGTTCATGTGCCATTTTCTTAGTTATACCGGGTGTTCATTTTTAATTCGAACAGATTTATTACAAAAAATCCGTAAAAGATGCACTAGTACGGTTGGTTCAAGTGAGTTATACGGCTATTGGGACATTATGTGGGTGGCTAATCCTTGCGAGAAGTTGGCTAATTAATTAAAATTCGTTAATTAACTTTTTAATTAATGAAAATAGACATATGGTTCCAATTAGAAACTTGCTCAGCGTCATCGAAAACACCTAATTCAGTCATTTTCAGAAAGACTTTGAGCGCGTGAGAAGCGTAGTAGTGCACTAAAGTTACCACTCGTGGAGCAGGCACAAGGCTGGGGCTAGATAAGAGACGGAAAAATCGCTCGGGCGCCCTATCGCAACCTCTAGCTTTGTACCTGCTCCACGAGCGGTAACTTCAGTTCACTACTACGCTTCTCACGCGCTCAAAGTCTTTCTGAAAATGACTGATTTAGGGGTTTTCGACGACGCTGAGCAAATTTCTAATTTGAACCATATGTCTATTTTCATTAATTAAAAAGTGAATTAACGAATTTTAATTAATTAGCCAACTTCTCGCAAGGATTAGCCACCCACATAATGTCCCCCTAGCCGTATAACTCACCTGAAAAAACCGTACTAGTGCATCTTATACGGATTTTTTGTAATAAATCTGTTCGAATTAAAAATGAACACCCGGTATAATATTTTTCCAGAAGTCCGACAACTATAGTCTGTTTCACCATAAGTATGAACCGCATAATCAAAAATGTAGACAAAAAAAAAAAAGAACGCGAACACGCGAACACACATTAAAAATGCAATATAACGGCGCATTCAAAATTATTCGTTAGTCTTTTAGAGAGCAGCAGTTCCGTAGGGCGACATTGTTACCCGTTGAAGGTTATAGAATGTGCAGTACAACTGTTAAAGTATGAACCGCATAATCAAAATGTAGACAAAAAAAAAAGAACGCGAACACGCGAACACACATTAAAAATGCAATATAACGGCGCATTCAAAATTATTCGTTAGTCTTTTAGAGAGCAACAGTTTCGTAGGGCGACATTGTTACCCGTTGAAGGTTATAGAATGTGCAGTACAACTGTTAGCTCAGGGTCTTTAACGTGCATTACGTTGTGGTACACGGTCGCATGACGGTAGGATGCAGATGGGCGACTGAACCCAGGGTCCGTGCTAAAGCCCCTGGATAAAGGCGTTTTTTACACGTACCGCTAACGATTATTGTGGAAACGCGCAAGACACATGCCACGAGCGCCATTCGTTTTCAAGGGTCAGTCATTTTAATGCTGTGCCGCTATTTGCCTCCAAGGGCCGCTCGAGACACGGGCCTCGTGCACTGGCATCTTTGAGGTTATTTGAAAGACCAACGCAAACACATCGAGGGCATTTAGGTTCTGCAGCGTAAGCTCCGTGCTTTGAACGGAGCTCGCGCTCGAGCATTTCTCCACGTGCTCTGATCTGCGGTGCCGCAACACACTCGGCCAACGATCCCCCACCCCACTTGGTTTAGCTAGAGCCCCTCTATCCTGGGAAAAGTGGCACCATTTATTGATGTAAAAATGCTCGAGGCACGCCCCGCGCGCCACTTCTGGGAAATTCATGGCGTCTAAAATCTAGCTCAGTGCTGCGCTGTGCCGCCATGACCTTCCCAAGGGCTGCACGTTGCACGTGCCTCGTGCATCGACGAAACTTGCGCTACTTCTGAAACATGAAGGAGCTTTAGGTTTAGCCTGCGAGCTAAAGCAAATGAGCTTCGCTTAGAGTATCGGCACTTTTTCCCCCGATATTGTCGTGGGTTAGTGGATAGTAACAAATCAAACGCAGCTGCCGATTGCTATGATTGAAAAGTGCGACTTCCTCAGCATTAAGTTTCATTGTCAGGAAGCTCACGTAATATTGCTTTACTTTGTCGCGACTGTTTGAACATTTGTGGAGGACGGAAAAGCGTTTCCTGTGATTTCAGATAAAGCTACAGACAACTGACAACCATCATTTTAAGCACCAAGATGCGTATGAAGCGTAGCTTATTTAGTGGCTCTAGTTTAGCCCGACCGCATATGCACAGAAAGAGAACGAACAGCTTAACCTCGCGCTCTTGGCGCTGCTTCAGTGGCTTCATCAGCCCGTAGCGTTGGCTGCGCTCCGAACTAAGGTAAAGCAAAGCAAATATTTAGATCTTAGTGTTTCACAAGCCAAACCAACAAAAATCACTTAACACGCCACAATAAAAAAAAATTGCGGGTTTATTTTGTCTAACTGGAGATCTTTTGACGTGCAACCGAAATCTCAAATTGGCCTCCGTCGGATTGCGGGCACCTTGGCCGATATTTAAACCCGACAAATATAGATTCATGGGCCAGCGCGTTGGCTCAGAGACACTGTGACGACTTAATGTGTTGTGTTTTGTTTTAATATCACTGCCACTTAAGAGCCACCGAAGTGGTTTTTGAAACAAAATATAGTCGAACGATTCCGACAAGCATAGTTTAAGTGCGAAAATGATTTTTGCAAGTGATAAAAACATTAAAATGTTTTCGCATACGGGGTGGAATCTGAAATGGCAGACTGCATTTTATGGTGCCCATTTCATTTGGATCGCGTCGGGCATGTGTACCGACGCAGACATGTACAAATTACGCAAAAAAGGTAGTTAAGTTAAGTTACTGAGTATTGACGCCAAACGTAATTGGAGTAGAGTAGAAATTACACATTTGTAATAGTAATTGAGTAAACTACTAACTACTGTAAAAAAGTAGCGAGTTACTTTGAAGTTACTTTCGAAGTTACTTTTTTATATTTTTGTGGTAGCAAAATGAACAGCAGTTTTGATTCGTGAAAAACCCTGCGAGCCTGAAATAAATGCAGTCATTTTATGACTTGCGTTTTCACCAAAATAGTTTATTCGCTCGCAGAAGGAATTTACTTTCAATGTTATTGATAGGAGAGTTTTCGCCTTTTCCTCCTAACGACGTCCCCAGCTAAGCTAAAAAGACGTTCCACCGACGTGCTGGATGGAACGGCAGCGTTGAGTTTGAGAAACAGGCTGTGCAGGGTCGGGTAAGCGAGTGTTGGCATCTTAGGTGTCCATGACGAAACATGTGAGGTTTGCCTCGTTTGGGGGGTTGTATAACAAACTCTCCTCCTTTTGTCTTTTTCTTCGGCAAGTTGAGATTGTTATGACTGGCCCCTCTTTATTCCCACGACGTTCGGAGAGTGCGCTGAGCGAGTGCACCTGACCGTCAAGGGTTCAAGTCTCACGCCACGACGATGGGATCATCCAGACAACTGCGCGTCTCGTTGCAGTGCTAGTGCTACGCTGCCGAAAAAAAAAAAAAGTTTTTTTTTTTTTTATTTAACAGAAGATGTAACTAAGTATACTTCGCCGCTGACGCCGGGTCCAATAAAAGGAACTCCCAAGGGTGACTCGCAACCCTCGCCGGCGACTACGGTATCCTGACGCGCCTGACACGCCTGACAAGTAAATCGTTTTCAACAAAGAGGAGGTCTCCCTGTCGTCGAAGGTG
Source organism: Ixodes persulcatus (assembly GCA_013358835.2). Taxonomy (NCBI): domain Eukaryota; kingdom Metazoa; phylum Arthropoda; class Arachnida; order Ixodida; family Ixodidae; genus Ixodes; species Ixodes persulcatus. The sequence goes on from JABSTQ010009628.1 coordinate 224,183, forward strand.
GGAAGGGCTCGAAGGATTACGTGAACAAGCATTGACGCTCGTACAGTTGCAGTTGGAAGCGGGAATGTGCTCCCATGAACGGATTATCCGTGTCTGCGTTTCTGTGCGGTGGAGTCCGGCTGTGAAAGCGAGTATTCGCTGACGACGAGGCGACGATGGGAACAGGCGCCCAGCTGTGAGGTCATGCCAGTGGCGCCTCCCGTAGAACCCCCAAACCGCTTGAGTCAGAACTCACAAAGGGCAGGCAACATGAAAACAACAACAACCTTCGGAGTGTTCCCGTCTTTGCTTACACGGTTGCAGCTGAAGGCGCGACGCCTGCGCGCCTCTTCCTGCGTTCGTGCGCGTCGGTGTTATGTTTTGGCTGCTCATCGCCACCTTGGCCCAAGGACGCCCGTGAAGCATTTTCTACGGCTGCGAGGGGCCCCTTGTTCGGGAAGGCCACTTCATCTGCCGGTGATCTCGAAAGTAGTTAGTAATTTGAGTAGAAGTTACCTGAAAATGTAGTTAAATTAAAGGGGCTATGCAACAATTTTTTTACTTTGCGCAAATACCGCTTAGAACGGATCCCTGACTTTAATGACCTATGAAACACGCCTTCGTTTTTCACCCGACGCATTAGAAGTCTCAGAAAAAAATTAAAAAACAACGAGCAGCGTTCACGCCCTCAACTCGCAGCCAGAACAAGCGGCCACGTGATCTGGAGCCGATTATATGCCGCCAATGTTGGTCATAGCCACGCGCTGGGGTTGGCAAAGCACAGGACACGCGCTGAGTTCCAGACATTGTTATGGCTCGGCTATTGTCGTCGTTGCAGCGATTGGACACGGGCCACTACTCGAATGCTTCTCGAGCTATCAATTATCACGAGCCTAAATCGAGTGCCCACGCAATGCTCGGGTCCAATCTATGAACCGCATTCAAATATCGTCATACGGGTGTACTGCGATCCCCGCGTTACGTCATCGAATTTTGCAAGGGAGAGATTGAATGAAAATGATCGCTTTTGTACTTGAAATTGCTCCGCAACAAAGGAGTTTCTTGGCCAGTGGCATTGCATGCGAGTATCCTTGAGTCCCACTAGTGCCAGTAAGCTCGTGTAAAGTGAAAAACATTCCAATTGAATATCGTTGCACAGCTCCTTTAAACTACTAATTACCCAAATAAAGTTGTAATTGAAAGTTACCAAGTTACTCGGAAAAGTAGTTAAACTACAGTAGTTTGAGTAGAGTAGTTGAACTACGTCCAAGTCTGTACCGACGCACAGTAGAAGCGCGCAAAAGTAGCAGTGGTGCACCCGCAGCCTCGCGCTTGTTGTTCTGACATCTCTGGCTCGCTCACTGCCGGCATCCAGGCATCTGACACCCTGACATCTGGCGCTTTTTCTGTCCTTCACATGGCGTTCCAAGCGGCACACGACGGAAAATGCACATCAAGCTGTTCTTGAACACGTGTCGCCATCTATACTTTATATTAAGAAACTACAATTTTCCGTAACTGAATGGGAAACGTTTGAGGTCTTATAACATTCTTAACGTGTGATGTATCAATATAAAAATTCTAGAAAATGTAATATCGAAGGATGCTTTATAATTTAATGTCTCGTTTTTTTGATTAGTTGACGTGATTCCGTTTTTATAGCGCCATAAAATAATACAATTTTAAACGTTATTTTTTATTTTAAAATATACATTATCTGTAGAGTTCGTTGCTTACTTTTTTAATTTATTACATGCAACCGAACGCTCACGTAAAATATCGTGGACGATGGGACGTTATAACTCGAGAAATATTTTTTTTTCAAAATTAGAGACTGTGGTCTATTAAAAGCTGAATAATTAACTAACAACTAAAAATAATCGTAATATCGAGACATTAAAATATCGTTCAAAGACAGCGCTTTAATTTGATATTAACTTCATAATTGTAAGATACAAAGAAAGAAAGTTATAAGCTGTCAAAAAAGCACCAAAACGTCATACAGGGTGGGGTTGCACCTTGATAATGCTGATGTGAATACCAAAAGAGTACGAGAAAATTTCATTGGAAGTGTGGCATATATTCGCGTGGTATACCGTGCACTCCCTGAACCCCCTGATTGGTTGCCAATACTAGATGAGTTGATATGTTTAAAAAGATTTTGATGCGCTGACAACCGCCGCTAAGTGGCTGATTTCCTCTTAAACAAATTGAACGTGTGTAAATGACTGTGTGGTTTTTCATTTTGTCTTAACCGGAAATAAAGAAAAAAAAAAGTGGACACACGACCGGACATTGGGAGGCCCAGAGTTCAAATCCTGGCTCCGCCGTTTTTTGGCTTTCGGCGGGTTCCTGAAAGCTTTGATTCTTTGATTCATTGGATTAAGTACGGTTCATTCATCTGCATATGTTCGTTTATATATATATATATATATATATATTTATATGTATAAAGTAAAAAATGCCTGCTTTAATATTTTTGACGTCTTTATTTCTTTTAGGAAAGATGCCTGCACGGTAAACCACTTCAGCATGTTTGTGATTGTCATCGAGGGTGATTATATTGTTTAAATAATGACTTAAAAATTACTTAACTTTAAAAGGCTTCCCGTGTTCATAGTTTTGTAGGTGTCATAACGTGAAGTTTAAAATTGGAATGCAAAATGCAATTTATGAGATAGTAAAAATAGTAAAAAAAGTGTTATTTTAACGTCTTTCGTGTATTATGACTGGAGAAAAATCAATTAACGGATTTATCGATTGATTAGTTTAATAAAAGGTGGCGATCAGTCGGGTTAATTTGTTAATGAACCCCAGCTCCAATCAATATTCAACGTTTTATGAAAGCTATCGATTCCGAGAGATAACAAAAATATGTGGACCGAAGGTTCTACAAAAAACAGCACTTAGATTATGGAAGCCTCCGACCTAATATTTATCGCTTTGTTGAATTTCCACGCGAATGAAACGATATAGCACAACCTTTAGTAAGAAGAAACAACAACAAAGACATCAAACATTTAATAAGGAGGTTCCAGCTCAGCCGGAAACGGGCTTGCGTCGTCCAGATCCATGCTTCTGAACGTGCGCCCGTAGCACACGACGCATGCCTTCGCAAGTTTCCGATTTCGGCCACAAGGTGGTGACTCGGTTCGATCTCGAGGCGAATACCTACATTTCCAGCATTCTCCTTGAGGCTGAGGTAATGGACCTGTATTGTATTGTATTGTATTCTGCGGCGCAATCTCTTTGAAACGAGAGCCGAAGTTGGACACGCCAAAAAAGTTAAAAAAAGAAAAAAAAGGAAAGAAAAAAGGGGAAGAGGAGGGGGGAGGTCGTCAGGACCCACCATCTGTCGTCGATGATCCCTGGTGGGCGAAGGGTAACAGCTACACGATCACGGCGGTCCAATCGGTACGCGCTGACTTCTCGGTGCGCACATCACCGTCGCACTTTCCCCCACGCCTCCAGTCTTTGCCTAGAACAGGCCACGTGGTCATGTTCATTCGTGAAGCCGAGTGCCTGCTCGATGCGGGAATCCCCGATGGGCGCTGGCAGGCTCTGGCACGTGAGCAGCCAATGCTCGGTGGTCTCTTCGTCTTCTCCACAGGCGCTGCATGTCATGTCCGTCACGCTACTGTCAAACTTTCGACGGTACTCTCTGGTGCGCAGGGCACCGCCGCGGGCCTCGATGAGTAGGCGACTTCCCAGCGTGTTCCTGCAGAACGTTAGTGGAGCAATCTCGGTCTTGAAAGATGCATACAAACGCATGCTAGTACGCTGTTGCATTCCCAATGTCCAGCGCTCCCTTTCGACTGCCTTTATCTGCGTTCGCACTTTACGCACCCAATCTTTTTCAGCTTGAGGCTCATCACTCAAGCAAAAGGCTCCGAACTTTGTGCCGAGGTGGGTGACACGATTCCTCCACGTCGAATGGATGTTCTTGAGGTGAATGTACATGAAACGTCGCCGTGCCCAACGGTCTTCGCGCGTAGTACTCTAGCTTGCTGCTGGCTTCTCGTGCCTCGAAAGATGACCATCCGACGTCACCTTCAACAAGCTCGTTGGCTACTCGTCCATGGCATCCCAGCGCTTGACGTCCGACATCTCTTTGGCGTCGTTCAAGATATTCACGAAGCTCACTGCCCAGGCAGCACACCGTATTGGGCCAACATTGGATTTAATGTGGCAAAGAATGGCCCAACAGTGGCCCAACGAGCCATTTGTTTCCAAATATTGGAATCACATTGGACAATAATGGACTATCAAAGCCAGTGGTTTTCCAATATTGGTGATACGTTGGCACAGGCTGGTCAACATTGGACTGTCAAAGCCAATAGCTTTCCAATATTGTATACACGCCGGCATAAGCTGTCCAATATTGGACTGTCGGAGCCACTGGCTTTCTGATATTGGCTATACGCCGGCATAAGCTGTCCAATATTGGACTGTCAGAGCCAATGGCTTTCCGATATTGAATATACGCTGGCTTAAGATGGTTAATATTAAACTGTCAAAGCCAAGAGTTTTCCAATATTGGTGATGTCATGGTATAGGCTGGTCAATATTGCACTGCCATAGCCAATGGCTTATCGGTATTTGTGTCGCCTAGGCTTTAAACCCGCGACCCTTTTTTGCATTGAAGAGGTAGGAAAGTAAAAAAAAAGTCATTCACGCGTTCGCTCGGGGCGAGAATTTTATTTACCCAACTTCATGGGGCATACGTCGCCGGTGCTTTATCACCGCGATCACAAATACGTCCTTAGCTGCCTATAGGAGAGTGGTAAGCTGGGCGAGTTTAACCATGCCTATAGGACTATGGCAGTTTTTTTGCCTGCTGCTCTCCCTTCGCATTGCCTAACCTCGGCGTTGAAAACTTAATTCCGTTTTTTAGATTTAATTATTTTTGTCTTTTCCGGTGTATTTTGTATGTATATGCATTCCGTAGCGTTAACGTCTCCTACTTTTCCCGTGCCCCTGCCATGTTGGTATTTCCTTCTGCGTGCTTTCTTTTTTATATTTAATGTTTCTGTCCGCCGCTTACACCGCCAACCGAAGCGACTTCTACTCTCACTTTTACGAGAGTCTATCTCGCTAGAAAGTTGTCTATTGGACTCGAATGAAGTCTCGGGAGGGCTGCTTCGACTGCCAGTGCACATGTCATCAGTGTAGGCAGAGCAGCGACGTAGCAATCGCGACGCGAGTGTATACTGCGCCTCCATCTGGCCGGCCGCTCTCGCTCTGCGGAAATGTGAGCGTGGTACTCTCGAGACCCGTTAGCTTACTGAAGTTGGAAGACGCTACTATGTCGTCTCGAATCCTTTGCTCTTCGAACGGTCGCGAAGCCGTTGCGCCCGGCGTATCCTACGCAGCATCTTTCCGAAATTGTTCGCGCAGCATCGCAACCTTCTGTCAGCGAGCGTCGGCGTTTCATCGCCGACGCTCGGCGATGAAACGCGGACGATGTGCTGTCCGTGTCCGTGGTGTATTTTATGTGTAACTCTTTCGTAAAAAAAAATTGAAGTTTAAAAACGCGAACCTAACAGTGCATAGATAATTTTAAATTTATTGATAAAAAAAAATATATATATATTTATTTATTTATTTGTGGACATCGTGCGCAAAATATAGTCGCGCTTATTCCTTCATTCTAAATTTTAATGTGAGTTATACGACGTAAAACATAGTGTCTTCAAACTTGCCCCGTTTAGAATCACTTTTGGGCTGGACAGCCTCTTTAGAAATTCAAAAGCTGGCCTTCAAAGAGCTGTTCTGTTCAATCAGTATAGGCAGCAGGGTAGACGCTATGCGTGTTTTAGACCAATCGTGTCTCCGGTTAGGGTCACGTGACTACAGTCTCGAAGCTAGTGATAAGGCAGAGCACGGAACCTGCCTAAAAGCCCAAGGCCACGCATAACATCCACTGCACTATCAACCTTGGGTACAAGTGACAAATCCTCTGGTTGGGTTCATTGTTGAGATGGGCCTGAAGATTAGCCTTTGTAAGCGCACCCCCCGTTCTGGGCTGCTTTTTTTCTACTTCTCTCTTTTTCTCCCTCTCCCTAAGCTGAAGGCGCGGTGGAAGCGTTATCAGGTTGTTTGACGGATGACGCATTAGGCGGTGACAAACCCGGAATGCCTGCGAAGACCGGACCTAGTTTCGCGTGTGATGCGGCCTGCGGACCTGCTGTAGATTTCGCTTCTTTGGTAAATGTGGTAAATCTAGTTCGAGAGTTCCGATCACCAGCAGCGCATTTCGTCTTAGTGCCACGTGCGATCTTCAACATGCGGATTGCCAAGACCATGGATATTCTTTCGGCAGCGCCTACACACCGGTGATCTTCCTTTGTTGTGGGCATACATGTGACCACTGGCTTCGACGGACCGAAGACACGACGGACCGCCTTCTCTTCCATGTGAGTGACAAGAAGTCCTCCTGACCATTGGGGATAGGTATTCTTGGTACGCAATGTACGGTTTGTCCCTATCCTATGAGTTTGAACCGTGTCGAACTCTGTGCCAGGGGTTCAACGTGTAATCCAGAGCGATCGGCCCGAAAGGCCCTGTACAGCGCTATTTGCAAGTGCTTTTAATTCTAATAGACCGTGAGAGACGTTCTGATTGGTTATTTTTGTGTTCGAAGTAATTTTTATTTACTTTTATTTTTGTGTGTTAAAATATGGCTGTCCTCTTGGCGGTAGATGTGTGCTGTAATAAAAAGTTCTCCCGGTACGTCCAAAGCCGAATACCACAAAGCGTTGTGTAGTCCTTATTTACCAAGGTTCGGCTTGTTGGATGCGAGTGGAGTGTCAGTTATGTATCCGCGCTCTGCGAGTGTAATTTGTCTTTACACGACAAGCTATTTTATGTGCGCGATTTATTTTAAACTCTTGATTGATTCCAGCATCAACTTCTGTTCAACTGTCATGTTGTTACTTATACGGGGGTATTTATTGAACTGTTAATTTAGTAGTGCGTTTGACAATGGTGAGCTGAAGAGGGAGGCCAGCGGTTGCATTTATAAATTGTGAATATTATGAAGGCAATATGGGTACATTATTAACTAATTTCTGTGCCGCAAATACCGTAAATCTTAAAAACGTTTTTTTTTTTTTTTTTCAGATCAACGTAGAAATTTTGGTGTTAACCTAAATGGCGAGATTGTAATTCTTAAGACTTCTTAAAGCTAGATGAAAGGTTGAGGGACGCCATGATGTTGCAAGAGTAGAGCTAAGCAATTTATGAAATAACCTTCGTACTATTTCATTGCTTTTTAAACCACTAGAAATATTTTAATCTAGATCGATCGAGCTCTGAGTAAGGACAAGTCGGACGAACAAAACAATAGTAAGTGCCTGGGCCGTCTTTCTAGAAACAGCGTCTCAGCTGAGACGGGGGTAAAGGAAGCACTGCCAAAACCAGCGTACGAGCTGAACGGAACTCAAACCTCGACTCAAGACGCTCGCGCGTCCCAGCTTTTACAGTGCTTTCCTTCGCCCAGTCTAAGCTGAGACACTGATTCCAGCAAGCCGGTCCCGGTGTCTTACCTGCGCATCTATTTATTTTAGAAGGCAGTACTAAGTTTTTTTACATACGAAATAACGAAAATAATTCACTGGAATAGAAAGTTTATAATATGGAAAAGTAAACATAAAAATGTCGGTAGGCCTTTCCGGGATTTTATACTTGCAGAGCAACTGAGCCGATTAATCGAATAGTTAATTAAAGGGCGGCGAATAATAATGAAGCTATGTTTTAGTTTGATATTCATTATTGACAAGCGTAAGAAAGAACTGAGAGCCTCTGAAACCCTTCACCTGAATTAAAAACCCCGCATCTGTCTCTTTCAGAATCCTGTGGCCAGGCCCCTGCGTGGAATCCCTTTGCCCCGCTCTTCGCCCAGCCCTCTGCCCTGTCCACTACCGAGCCTGCCGCCGAGTCTGCCTAGGCCCCCCTGGTTGCACAATTTGTTTTAATATTTTTATTCGATTTAAATAAATTATGAACTGTCAAACGTTATGAGCAATTCATTTGCATTCGTTACTGATTTCTAAAGTGTCCAAATCTGGTAAAATTGCTGCATTTATTAGATTTTAGTATCATAAACAAAACAGTGCTTGAGGAAAAAGGGCAAGGAACTTGATTGGTTCTCTGCACTGTTTTTGTGACACTGGTTAGAACACGGACTGAAAAATGACATCCAATAATGTCATAGACAATGGATGCAAAAATAGCCAGTGTATTAGATTGGATGCCAATATTGCAATAGCCAATATTTCGGTCAATGTTGGAAGAGCCAGCGTGTAAGGCGCTGGATGCCAATGTTGGTTCAGCCAACTGTGAAACCTCTATGCCAATATTGGATAAAAGAAGCGCAAACCAGGTTGGTCCAACGTGGGCTAGAACGTTGGCAAACCAGTGGTCCAACATTGGCACCAATGTTGGACCACCATTGGATCGGGTGGCGTTTTCGAAAATACCAACGTCAGACCAATATTGGAACCAGTTTTTGCCAACATTGGGCCAACGGGGGTCCAACAATGGTGTGCTGCCTGGGTGGGTATGCCAATCACAGAGTTTCCAAAAGTCAGTCCGGGAACCGCGACGACCTTCCAAAGTTCCCTGGTAACGACGTATTGGTCGCAGCTCCAGAGGCACCGTCTTCGCAGTATGTTTCGCTTACGCACTGAGGACGTCCTGAGGTTTTGGTGATACTCAGCGAGGTAGTTTTCCGTAGCTGATAGTGTCACGCCAAGGTACCTGTACTTGGTGCAAACAGGAATCGCCGCACCCTGTAGGATGAATGGTTCAATGCTGTTCGAGGCGGGGCTTAGGCCGCACGTCCGGGAGCTTCCTGGCTCGTGACGACGACCATTCCCCGAAGAGAAGAACCCAGGGGTCCAGTGGAGGTGGGAGAATTGGTAACGTAACGAACGGTTTAATTACATGGTAGCGATACAGTCGTCAAATCCAAGAGAACAAATGGAGCCCTCGCGCCCCGCCTTATATAGGGGTCAGTTTTCTCCCTCCCTCTCTCTCCGCCAGGGCAGCAGGTGCGACCGCCACGTGCTTTGCAGCTGGGTCCGCCGCGTCGTAGCTAGAAATGAGTCATAGCCAAGGTTCTTCGCAGTTAGGCCAGGCCTCTCTCCCCTTCCGGAGCGCACGAACCCACACGCACACACACACACGTCCCGTTGACGTCACGGACGCGTTGAGACACGTTTTGGGCAGGCTTCGACAGGTGGCCGGCAGTCCTGACACGTCGGGACTCGTTTCGGGACTCGTTTCCGCAGCGTTGAAACTCGGAAAAGGTTGCCGAAGGTTCCATTCTTAACAATGCTCTCCTCCTCGCGGGACCTTTTTCAAATAACGAGCGCCGTCTGGGGAGCTGTCTGCAAACTACAATCGAAGAGCAGCCCGACATGCCTCCGCCCGTCAAAACACATTGGCATCGTGCCGTTGTATCGGTTTTTAGTGCTTTTTATACCCCATACTACCGATACTAAAAAAACAAAGCGTCAAAATAGACTAAATACGCGCGAAGACAGATGCTGACAATGTTTGTGTCGCCATTGTCGCAGGGCACTGCGTCCCGGTGTCATGCGAAAATGGCGACCGCGGGAGTGTACGCATGCGCAGAGGCGTACTGGAAAAAGGTCCATTTAGCATTTTCCTAAAAACAAAAAGAAAGAACACCAGTCTTGATTTTGTTTAATTTTTGTATTGCGGTCCTGGAAATCGTTGAGCACCTCTACACTCGTTATCATCTCACAAAAACGTTTTACGCGTATTTCCTGCGCTGCGCGAAGTAGTTCCTGCGAAACTTGTTGGAAAAAAAGAAAAAAAGACTCTCTGTATTTGAAGCGTGTATACGTTCTAATAACAAAAAAACAACAAGATATAACTGATTTTAAATGAACATAAAAGTATTTTAAAAGAGAAAAATTAGAAATGCCCCCCCAAAAATTTGAACAGTTTTTTTTTTTTTTACTTTTGTCATGAAGAGACACGTATTCGTAGCCATGACCTTGGTACCTACGGAGGTTTCTCGCAGTATCTTCTGCGAAGTGGTGAGAGCGAAGCCCCTGTAGGGTAACCTTTGTGAGTCGCGGCAGGAGAGGTCGAGGAGATACCCTCCTCTTGATTGCTGCTGAAGTACAAAAATGGAAGCACGATTACAGCGGGCGATTAGATGGGGCGTTCGGTTCACTTGCGCAAGCTCGAGTCAGGTGATGCGAATATGCATTGTCGCCGTCGGCCAGTCACCGTCGACGTTGCTCCCCGAAGCCTGTCGCCAATAATATCCCGAAGCTTGAACGCCACACCAACATTTAGAAGGAGGCTAGTTCTCTACCTAGACGTGAGGGAAGCTTCAGAACTGTGTTTCAGGCTCAGTCAATCAATCTAGATGTATGATCTGCCGCGTCAGTATAAAAAGAAATAATGAGCACCTTGAGACCTTGAGACACGGCACCTTATGCACGCACACGCACACACGCGCGCACGCAGGCACGCACACACAAAATCATGCACATACACGCGCACACACACGAACATTCTTTTTGACACATGCGCACACACACGCACATAAACATTCTAGGTCAGAGCACCAAGAAAACGTCTCAAACACTCGTCGTGAGTCGGATTATTTTAATGCGAAAGCATTAACTGTATCATGGAGCGAGCAGACGTCATCAGTTGGAAGCGCGAAAACGGCTCCTAGTTTCCGCCACAATCCCAATAAGGAGTATTCACTGGGCGCCATATTTGTGGGTGCTGTCTAGAGCGCATGCTCAGAACGAGCCCCCATTAATAGGCTGCTAAGACCGGCCATTTTGACGGTGTGGAATGCACGTTGCGAAAGAACCCTGGAAGCTAGCCATCAGCACGCGCTCAGCAGTCGTGCACACAGCTATGGCCGCCAGTGAATACTTCCTATAGGAGGTATTCACTGGCCGCCATATTTGAGGCCACTGTTTAGAGCGCATGCTCAGAACGAGCTCGTATTAATAAGCTGCCAAGACCGGCAATCGTGGTGGTGCGGAATGCACGTGGCGAAAGAACTGTGGAAGCTCGCGTTCAGCACGCGCTCCGCAGCCGAGCACACAGCTATGGCCGCCAGTGAATACTCCCTATAGGAGCGATTCGCCTTCGGTTTCAGTGGCTGGCGCGCGTCGACGGGGCTCCCACTGGCTGCTGCGCCATGCTGTTGTGAACGGGACATAGAAGAAAAGGAAGACAACATCGCAGATGTGACGGCTCAGGCAAGCTCGTGCAGTGCGGTTTTGGGGTTGGACACAGAAGGAACGAACACAGCTCAACGCCGTGGGCCCCAGCAGCCAAGTAATGTCCCGGACGGACGTCTGAGGCTTGTGGGGGCCCCAACCAGGCTTGCTGGGAACCACCGCCGGCACCGAACATCGAGCCCTCGCTATCCGGAAAACGCCTAGGGCATCCGAGGTTCCGACAACACCAGAAGTGCGGCGGCGAGTGAGCAGAACACCACAGACTTGACTTTGTGTATATTTTTTTTTTTGTGGTTACAATAACGTTATTATTCCGATTCTTTTCAAACAATATATTTTTCCTCACATCCACCGTGTCGGAAACCCGAGTTCATACTTCTTACCATCACACATGGCCCCCGAGATCCCGAAGCGCGCGCGCGCTAGTACGCAGCAGACGACAAAGGGAGCGGACGAGCGGCGTGCGTGCTTTCGCATTCACAACTTATAAGGAATGCTTAGGTGTACCTCGAGCTTTTTCGCTTCCATTCAGGAAAATACGAATAATTCCGGACCGTTATCTATGACTTTGCACAACCGTCGAACTTAACGTTCGCTAACAAAAAATCCTGGTTGTGATGCAGACTTGTACGTAACTTAAATACTCTAGTCAAGTTACTGTATCTTAAATACTTTTGTGAGTAACTTGTTATCTTGGAAATACTTTCGAACGTCAGTATTTAGTACTCTAACTTAAATAATTTTTTCAATTAAATTGAACTCATTTTAAAGTTACTTTTAGGTTACTTTCTATTTTTTATTTTCTCTTGAGGCGGAAAGCTTGGAAAATATTGAACTCCAGTTATTTTGGCTAGGTGCCCTGCCATTGCAGGTATACATTTCGTGCCAGGTAATACAGTGCACTTCCGTGCTTCTGCTGAAAGAGGTGACACAGAGAAGCAGGTGTCGCAGCCTCAAGACGAGCGGACATGTGTCGTGTCTTCTACCTGGGCAAAACGTCAAAGCACATTTTCTTACAATTTGTTTGTGGCCAAGCCCAAGAGCAACAGAGATTCCGAAGCAGAAGGGCATGCGGGTGAAACCATAAGATGTGTACAAGGCTACAAGCCAGAGGGAGGGCACTTGTGTTGGAGAGAGGGTGGGTTCTACAAGTGTCTGGCAAGAGTCGACAGTAAACCGGAGTTTATTTTACTATGTTATGGAGTGAAAGCATATAAACGAAAGCCTTTCAGCTCCAGAAATGCCTTTGCATCCGCACGCAGTTGCACACACCGCTCGTTCGTTTCACTAGGCTCTCTTCGCACACAAGACTCGTAAGACGCGACTACACGGCTCCAATCCAGCGGCCCATCGCTCGCGGTGTACGCAGCATTAGCAAATTTTAGTAGACCGTGTTTCCCCCTCCGCTAACCCTCCGCTATGAAAAAACCGCCACTGCGCCTGCGTGCCGATGGCATTGGCTGTAGAGTTCCGGGGAACGGAGGGGCTTATCGGAGGGGAAAACACGGTCTACTAAAACTCGCCAATAGCGAGTTTTAGTAGACCGAGTTTTAGTAGACAACAGGCGCCCACCACGGTGGCGCCCGCTCTCCCCTGGCCTGGACTCCACGATTCCCGACTGCACGGCACCGCCAGTGCACTGACGGGGGAAGTGGAAATGAACACCTGACACAAGGAAAGCGTCGGAGGCGAGCCTCTGTGTAGAAACTCCCTCTGCAGGCAAACGGGCCCCACGCTGCCCTCGCTTATGTCCTCGCCATAGCAAGGGTTTCTAAGAAAAACATTTTTATTTTTGTTTTATTCGTAGTTATTTGGGACCTCCTAGAAGCCTGAGTGGCAGCCAAAGTCTAGCTAAGTGATTTCCAGGAGATTCCATAGTAGCTGGGAGGAAGAATTTTTTCTGAATTCAGTTGTGCTTGACAATGAATTGCAGAGAAAATTGTAACTTGAGAGTATCTTGAAAGTAACGAGCTATGTTTTTGGAGTATTTTGTACGTTACGCAATTACTTTACAAATATGAGTATTTAGTACTCTACTCGGTTACTATTTTTTGGGGTACTCAGTGACTTAACTTAAATACTTTTAGGGAGTTTCTTGTACAAGCCTGTTGTGATGTCACGAACAGGAATCATAAGAGGGCGTCACCGAAACATCTTGCAATCAATGGGTGACGACCAAACACAGACGTATTCCCTGAAAGCGCATGGTTACGGCGCGTTCACTGGGCTTGATTATATCTTGGCCGGCGATATCAGACGCACAGAAAGAAGGCGAACAACGCCCTTTTGGTTTCGACACCATAAGTACGTAGCGTCGTCTTCGAAACGCGGTGGTGTCCGTGTGAAAATTAAACACTTCCGGTCTTGAACTAGACTTGGTCTTATTTGAAGTCCGACACCACAGCTACTAACCGATGAAGCCAGTAAAGCAGCGTCAAAAGTGCATCGTCACGGTGCTCATAGCATTTAGTGCGTTTGCTATAATCGACTTAACGAGAGGTCTCAGACTGATTTGAGTGTGAGGGTCGAGGATTGCCCACCCCCGAAAAGGTCGAGGGCCTACGTTCGGGGGGCTCGCAGTCTTGCCAGTGACGTCTTTAGCTTTGATTTGTTTATGCGCCGACAAACCGAGGGAGAGGGGTAGACGAGAGCCCACGGGGACTTCGGATCGCCGAGCTCTGAGTAGAATGATTAGTGGGTAGAGGTGAAGCTGTGCGGAGAGCAAGTTCGTCTGCTTCTTGCGCAGTGGTTGTGGCGACGTTACTAAAACACTCAGTCGGGAAACTCACCCTCGAAACCTGGGCCGCTGGCGTCCACCGTGACCGAGCTAAATAGGATAACAGCGCCACCCTTTAGCGACGAGTTGAAACATAAAAGTGCTTTACATAGCTACTGCGTGATGGCCCTGTGAGATGGCGCCACCGGGCCTTTTTATTTTTATTTATTTATTTGAAAATACTGTCAGCTCTCTCTTGAGGGCTATTACAGGGAGAGCATCCATCGTTGTGATGATACATAAAAAAACGCAAGCATAAGAAATTGACAATGTAGCAGACACTGCTGTTCGAACAAGCAATGACAGCAATGCACAATCTTGGCCCTCTAAACAAATAAACAAATTGAACAAATTAACCCACATAATTACTACAAATTCCACACTAAAAGGGCATCACTTTAAGCTCTCATTATGTTAACAGCTTTGCAATGGAATCTTCAAAGGAGGACACAGTTTTAAAATTTACAACATCATTGGGCAATGAATTCCAAGCCTCAATAGTTTTAACAAAGAAAGACTGTTTAAAGGTATCTATTCGGCTTTTATAAGTTTGACATGTTTTTGTATGATTCAATCTACTTGATCGTTTTGAGCTTGATGGGAGAACGTATTTATTCGGGCTTAAATTTAGTTTGTCGTTGATCATTAAATAAAGCAATTTCAGACGTGCGACTTCTCGCCTTTTCTGCAGAGGTTCTACATTACTAGCTCTGAGCATTTCCGTTGGGGATGCTGTCTGTCTGTAGTAAGAGTGAATAAAACACGCTGCTTGTCGCTGGACCTTTTCTAGCCTATCGATGTCTTTTTTGTATAAAGATCCCAGACGACACTACCATATTCCAAGATGGGCCTAACGTATGTTTTATAAGCAATCGTTTTGATCTCTTTCGTTGTATGTTTTAATTTGTGTCTCAAAAAACAAAGATTTTTATATGCCGATGTGCAGACGGTGTCAATATGCTTGGTCCAGGTTAGGTCTTTAGAAAACGTGACACCAAGGTACTTAAAGTGTTCTACATTGCTCAATTCTATGTCTGCAATGCAGTATTTAAATGGCAGAATGCTTCGTTTCTTTGTGATATGGCAATACACGGACTTTGTGTAGTTTATTTTCATGTCCCATTTGTCACACCATTCTTTAATGTGCTTAAGATATTTATTTAGTGAAGTTGTCGATCGGTTGAATTAACAGCGGAATAAATAATACAGTCATCGGCGAAGAGCCTTATATGAATGTCTGATGGAGTCTCATGTACTATGTCATTTATATATATTAAGAAGAGCAAAGGCCCCAAGACAGAGCCCTGGGGCACGCCCGAGTAAACTGGAAGAAGGTTTGAGGCGTGGCCGTTAATTTCTACATACTGGCTTCTATTAGTTAGATATGACTCTATCCAGCCGGTAATCGTTGAGTGAATTCCGATTGTTTTAAGCTTTAATATTAGTTTCCTGTGAGGCACGCGATCAAAGGCTTTAGAAAAGTCTATACAAATAACATCAACCTGTTGTTTATCATTAAGTGTGGAAGCTATGTCATGGGTTACCTCAACCAGTTGTGTTATTGTCGAAAGTCCAGACCGGAACCCATGCTGATCAGAATAAAGCAGCTTGTTAGTTTCAAGGTGATGAAATATGTGTTTTGCTATTATATGCTCCATGACTTTACATGCTACAGCTGTTAAAGAAATTGGCCTGTAGTTGCCTATGGCCAGTCTATCGCCCGTTTTAAAGATCGGGACAACACGTGCACACCGCCAATCAGAGGGAAGCTGCGATGACTGTAAAGAACTTACAAATAAACAATGTAATAAAACGAAATCCATTCCGCGTACCTCTTGAAAAAAGTAGTCGGTATCTTATCTGGACCGCATGCTTTCTTTGTGTCGAGGTCTAACAGTTTTGACAGAATTCCTTCTTTTGTTATTGTAAGTTGGGGCATGGGGGGTACGGTATCACTTACTCGATCTATCTCTGGCCCTGTTTCTATATCACCAACATTCTGTCCTGCCTTTCTTTTAGTCATATTTTCCAGATTACCGTGTGGTGTCTCGCGTGTGAATACTGACTGAAAAAACAGGCTAAAACTCTCTGCGAGAACGCTGTTATCTGTTACTACCTTTCCGTCCAGGGTGATTTGTTCAATATTTTCTTTTTTCGGGTTCAGGTATCGCCAGAATTTTTGGGGGTTGTTACTTAGGAAGTTATGGAGAGTTACTGAAAGGTAATTATGTTTTGACTTTTTTACCATTTCTTTAAGTTGTTGGCTTAGCTGCCGTATGCTAACACTTAAATTCTTCTTTTTTCTACATCTTTTCAATTTTCGTTTAATGTGTATTATATTTCTTCTGATCCAAAGATTATTCCTTCTCGACTTTTTCACTCTATTGGGTACGTATTTATCGATGCAATGAGAAACTGTGTCCTTGAAGTAATTCCATGCACGCTGAACATCACCACTACTACACAATAACTCGAAGGAGTTAAATGATATTTCCAAATAATCAAGAATGCTTGTCTCGTCGGCACCTTCATAGTCCTTTTAACGAAAAAAGAGTCGTAGTACAGGCTAGCTGGTGGAAGTCAACCATTTCGTCGTTTACCCTGAGACTGGGTTTTTTTTTAGAAGAGCAAAAGTAACAGAAAAACAGACAGGTCTCAAACTCAGCTACAAGTTTATTTCAACAACCTCCTCTTATATAGTTCGTTCTCGTCGTCATCAACCAATCACAAACGACTTGCCCTCTGCACCGTGACTTTACAAGTTCCACTCTATCACAAAAGAAGTGGACACTCCCAACGTTTCCAAGTGAAAATGTTCTAGCAGAAGATATGGCACACAAAGACTTCAATCAACGCTTTTGTGTCCTCACATTAAACAGGACAACAGCCCACACCAACAACCCACTCAAAACAGGTCTAAAAAAACCCCCAGTCTCAGGGTAAACGACGAAATGGTTCATAGTCCTTGTACGTAAACTTGCTTGGTACTGAAGTCGTCGATTTTTTGTCACAATGTATAAACAACAAAACCATATTATGATCAGATATGCCATCAGCCACAAACACTTTGTATTCACTAATATTATCACTTACAAAGATTAAATCCAACACAGATTGACTAGTGTCAGTTACTCTAGTGAATTCTTTAACTATTTGGGTAATGCTGTGGCTGAAGGCAACCTCGAGCATTTTTTCGCCATTTACTTTGTCCACACTTCCGGCTTGTAAAAGTTCCCAATTAACAGAAGGCAAATTAAAATCACCCGCCAAAACTACTCTCGTGTTGTCATTAACGTATTTATGCAGTATCAGATCGAGATCTTTTAGAAAATTAACGGGGCTGTTCGGGGCACGATATGCCGCGACAACAAGAAAAGATAAGTCACAATACTTTATTTTACAAAAGAGAATCTCATCCAAACAATGTTCTAAGACAATACACTGTAAATCACTCTTAACAGCAATAGCGACACCTCCTCCCCGAGTGCCCCTATCCTTTTTTATTAAGTTGTAATTAGGTGGGATGACACAGTCACTCGTTACGTCGGGCGTAAGCCATGTTTCTGTTATAATGGGTATGTGTGGTGCGTGACAGAGCAATACGCTTTCTAGGTCAGTGACTTTGTTTAATATACTTCGTGCGTTTAAATTGATTACTCGCAGTTCGGCCGGTGCATATTCTTGCTTTTTTTGTCATTTACCCCGTTCACTGCGGTTTCTCACAAGGACGCGTTGATCCTGCTTTGGGTCCTATTCATATGTCTGATTATTGATTTTAAGTTTGTCGTGGACTAGAAACACGTCATCCCCATCCGCCCTGTTCGCCGAGGCGCTGTTCTATAGCTTTTTTCTTTTTTCTCTGGTTTCCTTAGCATAATCGCTGCTGACACTGATAGTCGTTCCTTTCAACTTTTTGCAGTTCTTCAACACGGACAGCTTTTCGTTGTAGTTAAACAGCTTCATGATAATTGGCCTGCATGATTCGTTTCGTTTGTATCCTAATCTGTGGATCCGCTCGAGAGACGTGACTTGAACACCAAGCTTAACATCAAACAATTCCTTTATCACCTTCTGTTTCAAATCATCTTCGCTCCCTTTATCGTCTTCTGGCAGTCCGTATATTATCAGGTTGTTTCTACGACTTCGATTTTCGAAGTCAATCAGTCGATCGTTCTGATGTTTTATCGTTGCCCGACTCGACCTGAACCAATACGTGCAGCCCTGTAGTTCCCGGAGTAGACGCTGCGGGAGAAATGACGGCGTTGCGATCGCCATTAGCTCGGCTCTCGAGTACGGATCGGAGCCACTTTTTTAAAGCAGGCTCTATGGTAGTTTCCCAACTGAGTGGTTCTAGTAACGTTGGGTTGTGGTGACGTCAGAACGTCGAGCGTCTGTTTGACTCCGATTGAAAGGATAGTGGTAGACCTCAAAGGCAGCTAGCATTGACGTCTATCCAGTATCCTTCTAATCAGAACCAATCAAAGCTCGGCGTTCTGACGTCACTGCAACTCCTGCGCAAGTAGCAGACGAACTTGCTCTCCGCATAGCTGCCTTATTCTATATACACTTTTCGAGAGCGTTCGAATGCGAACTCGAAACGCTGGACTCCGGCGAATTGGCAATCGTACGCATTCAAAGTGTGAGTGGAGACAAATACCGGTAGCTTTGTGTCTACCCACTAATAATTCCAACCAGAGCTCGATGTTGTGACGTCATTGCGCTCTGTCGTCTCCCCCTCTCTCAGTTTCTCGTGGCATGAGACTTTTTCGGCCGTTACCCATGATGTGAAAATAAGTCAACATGGCACCGTGACGGTGCCATTTCAACAGAGCAAGAGAGCAAGCAAGCTGTCGTTCCTGTTGCTCAATTCACCCGGGAATCACGAGTTCTACATGTCCCCCCAAGCGTACTTTCATGCGACAGTTCTTTCTTACCTGACGATTTTTATAGCAGTAGTCTGAGAGACTACTTGTATTTTAAAGGGGGTTACTTCCTGAGGAAAAAATCCCAGCCTTAGGGATTTTTATAATAGGGGGGCATCGATGTCAGGGGGCCCCTAAGAAACGGAGGCTCCCCACCGTGCACGCTCGCAACTCAAGTCATGCTTTGGGTGAGCGTTCGCCCTAATGCTCAAGTCTCACCAGAGCGACAAACAGAAACAACCGACATAGACAAGCCTCAAACACGTGCAGCATGCGAGCGATGGTACCGTTTCCAGGCTTGCAATTTCTCGGTGCTCGTGACGTTAGCACGAGCGATTGCAAGCCTTCCAAAGATACCTTCGTGTCAACGATTTCAGATCATATATACTTCGTTTCACATTTAGTATGAGTGTAGCAGAAGCTACAAGAGCGAGCTCCGGGCTTTCAGCGTCCCTGCCAAGCATGCGCGCTTGTGCAGTGCAAGCACTGTTCAGGGGTGCATGCTCGCGCTTGTAGCCACGGCTGTGTCTGGACTTAAGCTGAAACAATTGCAGAATCAGTTGGGAAAGAGCGCGTGCGCACCATGGCAACGGAGCACGCCCCGCAGTAGCCGGCGAAGCGGTGGCCCTGCGGGGCTACCGCTCCGCATAGGCACTCGATGCCGCTCGATGTGTTTGCGTTTGTCTAGCAAGTAGCGTCAAATGCGCCAGTGCACGAAGTTCGTGTCCCGAACGGCCCCTGGAAGCAAATGGCGGTACAGCACTGAAAGGAGTGGCCCTTGGAAGCGAATGGCAGCGGATCACCCGCTCGGGGAACGTGTCTTGCGCATTTTCACAACAATGGTTGGCGGTACTCCTAAAACGGGCCTTTATCAAGGGGCTTAATAATAGGATAGGTCCCTTGCGCGTCGTCTGCTAGCCTCCTGCTCTGAAAGACATTGGCACGCGGCCAACCAAGCCGCCATAGGACTTTTGAAGCAAATAATAATAATAGTTTATTTACCATATACATGTATATATGGTGGGAGCTGGGGAAAAAAGCTTACAAGGAGCTTGACTGGTCCCCAGCCCCCTCACAGGAACACAGCGGTGTCAAACAGTTTACAAAGCAAAGAAGTCCACTAATGCAAAACAGGAATAAAAAAACAAAAGGAAGAAAAGCAAACACTGGGCCGAAAATGCCAACTAGATATCAGCCACACACAACAATGAAGAAAATGAACTTGCAAAATACAAAAAGTGAACACGACATTGTTTCAAAGAAAATATTCACGGATCTCACGTGGGGTTAAAGATACTATATCAACATTGGAATGCGAGAAAGTGTTGAGCAATGAAGGCAGGGTTCTTCTAATCATCTCAAAGCCGTAGTCAGTGCGCGATGTATCTATTATCCAAGGGTCAGGGTGACGAAGGGTATGAGTTTGCGGTTTTTTTCTGAGGGAAGCCAAGTCGAATAAGAAACTTTTACTCTCAGTATATTCTTGTTTATATTTCATGGAAAGTCTATATTTGTAATATTCATGTATTTTCATTATCCCCAGATTAGCAAAAATTAGGTCCGTATGAAAGTCATGGGGTACACTGCACACAAGTCTTATCGCCCTTTTTTGCAATAAAAATATTCTATAAAGATCTGTTTTTGTCGTGGTGCCCCATATTAAATGACAGTAGTTTAAATGTGATACAAATAAAGTGTTATACAAGAGCAACTTAACACTTTGCGGGAGGATTAAACGATGTCGACATAGCATGCCGATGACACCAGCTAGTTTTGAAATAATATAATCAATGTGCTGAGACCAAGACACGTGATTTGAAAACAATACACCTAAAGTTTTACAATTTCTATGGGGGACGAGTATAGAACGATGTCACTCGATAGTGAAATATTCTGATTCTTAGGACTAAAAAGGATAGCTTTAGTTTTATTTTTATTCACTAAAAGATTATTTGACGAGGACCATGCCTCTAGCCTTCTCATTACGTCGTTTGCTATTTGGATGATATCATTACAGTTCCGAGTTGATAAGAAAATACTGGTGTCATCGGCGTAAATGATAAATTTAGCCTGCGGCGCAATATTAATGATGTCGTTTATGTATATATTAAAAAGCAGTGGTCCAAGTATGCTACCTTGTGGTACCCCGGATTTTATAGGTTTTATATTAGAGACGTTACCACCGATATTGACATACTGACACCGATTATCAAGATATGATTTAATGAGGAGCGCTGTGTGTCCTCTTATACCGTAGATATGGAGTTTTTGAATAAGCAACTCGTGATTAATAAAATCAAAAGCCTTCGTAAAATCTATAAATATGCCGAGTACTGCATTCTTTTCTTCAAAATTGCGTAAGATAAATTCTTTTTGATCTAACAAAGCTAGTT
Organism: Ixodes persulcatus; assembly: GCA_013358835.2. Lineage (NCBI taxonomy): Eukaryota > Metazoa > Arthropoda > Arachnida > Ixodida > Ixodidae > Ixodes > Ixodes persulcatus. Next base: position 245,499 of record JABSTQ010009628.1, read on the forward strand.
CTGTAGAACGTTTCTTTCTGAACCCAAACTGTGACTCTGTAAGAATGTCATGCTTTTCAATAAATACGGTGAGGCGATTGTAGATTATTTTTTCTAGACCTTTTGAAAAAACTGGAAGAAGTGAGACAGGTCTGTAATTGTTTATATCATTTTTATCACCTTTTTTATGAAGTACTACGACTTTCGCCATTTGCATTTTTTTAGGAAATATGGCCATCTCAAGACAAAGGTTAAAAATATGTGTAGGCATCTACTAATAATATCCAAAACACATAAAACTGGGCGTATTTGTATGTCGTCAGCATCGCAGCTATTACTGATGTTTACGCTGCGAAGTACTGTTATTATCTCTTCTTCGGTGACTGGACTTAAATAAATAGTTTCTTCAACTCTTTTTTGTATGTAACTACGAGCGTCGGTTGTGTCTGAAGTAGATACTAAATTTACAAAAAAGTCATTAAAAAGATTGGCAAGAGAACTACCAGAAAATAAAATGTTATTGTAGGTTATAGACGTAATGTTGTTTTGCGCCTTGTTGCGGTGTAAAACAGAATTAAGTTTTCTCCACATCAGATCAGTACGATTACATGCCGTAGTGAAATAATTGTGGTAGTAGACAGCTCTGCATTTCTTTAACTCCTTGTTTAGTCTATTTCTGTACGCCTTAAAAATTTTAAGCTTTTCTGGGTCTTTTGTTTTAATGAAATTCGAATATAGCTTATTTTTTATTTGTATTTTTGCAATTAAGTCTGCAGTTATCCAAGGCTTCCGAGCTTTCCTGGGACGCCTCACTGATTTTAGAGGAAAATGTCGTTTATAGATAGTTCGGAAGGTATCCAGGAATGCCTCATAAGCATCATTTGCGTCAATTTTATTCAGGACATCAGTCCAGCCTTCATTTCTCAAACTTTCTCTAAATTTATTCAGGCCATCAATAGTAATATTTTGAACCAAAATCCGATTCTGGGGATTTCTGCATATACTAGAATATTTGTTTACACAAATAAATGTTGCAAAATGATCACTAATATCGCAGGCAATTACCCCCGATTTTATTATTTGTTGTTCGAAGTTGGTTATGAATAAGTCAATTAGTGTTTCAGACGTATCAGTAATTCGTGTTGGTTGATTGATAACATTTACACATCCATTTATTTGAAAAAACGTAGTGACCTGTTTCTTTGATGTACTATCGCCTAGCATGTCAATATTAAAGTCACCTCCCCAAATCACATTATACTTTTGTATCTCAATAAACTAAAAAAAATCATTCAAAAACTCGCAAAAAACTGAAATATTTCCATCTGGAGGACGATAGAAAACCGCTATAACATTTTGATCAGCTCGTATCGAAAGCACTTCGTAATCACACGTTGAACGGCAGTAATCGGTCAAAAGTTCGTAACTCAAACTTTCTTTTATTAACATAGAAACGCCGCCACCACGTTGGCTTGGCCTGTTTACACAATGACTGTTATATTGAGGAAGTTTGAAAACGTCGCTTTCATGTTTATACCATGTTTCAGAGAAGAGGACTACGTCAAAGCTGACGCCCAGTGTATCGAAGAGCAATTCTAAATCAGCCGATTTATTTCTAGCGGATCTAGTGTTCAAGTGGAAACATTTAAGTGAGGTGTTATATCTTGTGCCCAAGTAATCTTTTAGTTCTCGTGGTTGTAAGATGTCCGCTTTCGCCATTTTACTGTGATAACCAAAGGCAACACTCAGGCAGGAATATGGTGAATGGCTTTTCGAATCCTAAGAAGGTCGTTGATATTCTTTACGACGATTGCTCGCCCACCTTCTTTCTCTCGGATAAGGATTTTTCCGTCTTTGTGCCATACATACTGGTATCTTCTTGTACTAGCCCAATCTCTTGCGGCGTGAAGCAGGGCTCGATTGTGTCTAGTCATGTTTTCCTGAATGAAAATTGTTTCCTGGTCTCTTTTTAGTTCTTTCTTTTTTTCAAGCCATTGGTCGCGAGTCTTTTGTTTCCCGAAACGGACAATGATCCCAGGAATCTTTCCAGGTTTTGAGGGTAGCCGGTGGGCCGACACTATATCCGATTCTGTAAGTTCAGGTACGCTTATTTTAGCTGCCACTTGATTCAGCTGCTGGAGCAGATTCTCATTGTTAGTTTGCGGGATCCCGTGAAATTCGAGGTTCAGGCGCCTGCTTCTCCATTCCAGTTCATTCATTTCGTCTTTGAGCTGAGAGATTTCATACTCATATTTAGCTTCCTCAATCCTTTCTACCCTAGCTTTCAGGTTCTTGATGTCTGCGTTTTGACATGTTAGTTGTTTCATTATTTCGTCGTACTGTTCCGACATCATCTGCACGGATTGCTCTATGCCGTCGACGGTTCTTTTAAGGCTCGTGAGGATCTCAAGTTTTTCGCTGATTGAAATAAACATGCGAGAAACATCCGCTTCCGTTGGCACTGTCTCCTTCGTTAACTGGCTTCTCTGCATGCCTTTTCTGCATGTCGGGCACTTCCACTCTTCACGTGCAATCTCGCCTTTCTTTTTGAACGACGCCTCAGATATACCACTGCATGATCCGAAATGATATCTAAAAGAACACTCGGAGCAAGTTGCAACGCTTCCATCGTCTGGAAGGGGCAAACCACATTGCAAACATGCGTCGTTCGGTTTTGACATGGCACAAAACACACTCTACGACTAAGTGGCAGCAGCGGCAGCAGTGGCGGCAAGCATATACCAACGAAACAGAAAACGTTTTCCAACCAAATAGTTTCCGCTGAACGAAATGCCTTTTAAGAGAACGAGTGCACCAAAGCAAAAAGTAAAGTTCTAGTATATTATACAATGTTTTCTCGCCAGGAAGTACACCTATTCGTGGTGCGAGCTCTTTTCTCTGAGGCACGACTGAAAGCATCGGTCATATAACGGAATTTTCTGCTCGCGCGTCCAGTTAGTAAACTAGGTCGCTGATAAGGAACAATTGAGACTTTTGGCAAACCTCTCTGTTCCGCGTACCGCACTATCGGAGCCTTTGAAGCATGCTTTTGAGTGAGCGCCCGGGTGATACCGTGACCGCGGGGCGCGCGCTTAAATCGCAACTAAAGCCCCTTGATAAAGGAAAGGCGTTTTTTACAAGTACAGCCTGCCATTGTTGTAGAAACGCGCAGGAAACGTGCCACGAGCGGGTACTCCGACGCCATTCGTTTCCAAGGGTCGCTCATTTCAATGCTGCGCTAGGGTGTCTGCATGTCTGTCTATCTCAGGGTGAAGACATCCATTGTTGCCCTGAAGGTGCCAGCGCGTGATGCTCTCGCGCACTCGGTGCGTGACTTGGGCGGTAAAATGGCGTCTATGCATTAGCCAAAGCTACGCGCTCGAGCTGAGTGACACCGGATTGCGCGCACTTCAAAATGCATAAAAAACACGATTGGGCGGGAAAAGGGTTGAGATGTCACCACTCAAGCAAAAGCGCGCGTGTGTATGAAGGCACTCTATGCTGCGCCGCCATTTGCTTCCAAGGGCCGCTCGAGACACGGACGTCGTGCACTGGCACATTTGACACTACTTGCAAGACAAACGCAAACACATCGAGGGGCTTTAATCAATGATGATGATGGTGAGGATGATGATGATGTATGTACCTATAGACCTTATCAGAGACCTTATTCACTATTAGCGCCGTCTCTCGGCGGTCCTGTGCACTTCCGCGCCATCTTTGAGGCTTCCCCGCCGTCTCGGCTCTGCCTGCTTAGCGTTCTGTGCGCTAGGTCTTATGGTGTTGCTTTTTTGGGTGGGGTAGTGGCGTTAGTAATTCGAATGTGCATATATTAGCAAAGGGTTGCTTGGCTTGCGTTCAAAATGACCTTAACAACACCAGTGACATATTGACCGGGAAAACTGCCGCACAGAAGAAGCAATGCATGAGTCGTGAGACGATCATGAACAGCTGTTGCCCCGGTGTTGTTGCTCCTTCAATACAATCATGTGGAGTGCCACATATCGAACAAATTGGACAGAGCCCGCAGTGGAAGCAGGCAGCTCAGTCATTTTGATGCTCGGAGACTCCAACACTACAATTATTGCTCCCCAACGCTACAATTATTTCAAGGTTCGCTCAAACGACTTCAGATTGAAAAGGAAAACAACACAACTCGTAAATTTACTTCAGTTGACTAGTTATTTTTCCGTTGGTTTCACAACGAGAAAGAGAAGTTGTGCGGCATCACGTTCAGCCTCTATTACCGCTCATTCACACTGGAAGCGGATCCGCGTTCGCAAAGCGGTTGCGAACGCGGTTGTATAAAGATCCAGTACAATGTCACGCGCACTTGATGTCATCGAGTGCGCGTGCAATTGCACTGGATCTTTATACAACCGCGTTCGCAACCGCTTTGCGAACACGGATCCGCTTCCAGTGTGAATGAGCGGTTAGCCCCGTGCGCGACCGAAAGCGTCGCTGTGGTCGGCCTTCTACGATTGGCCGAACGCTGACTATGACGTCGGAAAGGGGATTTATCATCGACGGAAATAAGAGGAATGAAATAACTTTAATTTTGACGGTGTTGGCAGTGTTCCTTTGAGAGCGCAATGATTTCAAGCTTCCACCATGCTAATAACAAACACTATCGAACTTGCTGTTTGCAAGGTAATGACGTCACAAGGGGGAACCACAGGAGGGCGCCACCAAAACATCTCGCCGCTAATACTTCGTTTCACTTTATCTGCAAGCGAAGCCAAAGCTTGAAGCGCGAGACCAGCGCTTTTTGCGTTTCTCCCCAGCTCGCGCGCTCGAGCAAAGCCTGAATGCACGGAGCTTCCGTGCTCGCGCTTCCAGCTTTGCCTTCGCTCGCACATAAGGTGAAACGAAGTATAGCAGCGTTCTGCCCGTAGCCTGAAACATTGGTCGCCATATTTGAGGCTGCTGAAGGAGGTTGGCGCAACGTACGACAGAGGGAGCGTGAATCTGAATTAGGTCTATCCTTTTTGATACGGGGGGTCACGTACTATACTCCGTTTCACCTTATGTTGTACCGCAGAGAAGGCTAGAAGCGCGAGGTCATAGCGTTAGCAGCTGTTCTTAATTCACGAGAGCTTGTGCCGCCGAATGTGCCCCTGAGCAAGGAGCTCGCGCTTGTAGCCTTTCCTGCGGTACATCATAAGGTGAACAGAGTATAATCGTATCCAAGCAGGTGGGCTCCTTTCTGTAGCCCTTCACATTATTCTCTTTTTTTCTACCAATTTGCGAGCCGTTGTTTTGTTTTTCGGACCACCCATCTCTCCGTGGAGTGTGTCCCGGAGTCGGCCGCCTCTTGAAATCCCAGTGCTTTCCTTAGTGATGGCGATTGTGCAAATTGTAGAGCTGTAGTGGCTGTAGCTCTATAGCCTCCGTGCACGCTCGCCGGTGGCGTCGCCTGCCGTCCACTGTTGTGGCTGGATGCTTGGTCGGCTTGGGTGTCGGCTAGCTCCCATTTTGGCGTCAGGGCCGGGCAGCGGAGGACCAGGTGTTCGATTGTTTCTGCTTCTTGATCGCAGGGCGTACACTGTATGGTCATTATCGTCGGGTCGAACCGCTGTCGATATGCCAGTGTCCGCAGCGCTCCTGCTCGCGCCTAAAACAGGAGGCGGCTGCCCAGGCTGTTCTTATAGAAGTGCTCGGCTCCGATATTATGCGTGTGGGCCCTGCATACGTCTAACGTCGGCTCCTTCCTGCCTCCTCTAGCCCAGTGTGTCGTCTCCACATCTCATACACGCCTTCTTACCTCTTTTGCCCACCTGTCTTTCGTGTCTTCATGAACTGGGTCGGTGAAAAAACCGTTTTTCTTGTGGAGCTGGTAGACGCGCTTTACCTACCGTGTCTGTAGGCATCGGAGACACAACTATTCAAATATCCGTCTGGCCCATCGACTTTTATCCATGTGTAGGAGCCGTCCTCGATAGCAAAGGTTGTTGGGTACTTCCCTTGCTTCGAAAGTCGACCATCTCATGTCACATTGAATCGCCTCAATCGCCACTTGTCCGTGGCCACTGAGTGCCTGACGGCCGACATCTCTCTGCCTGCTCTCTAACCAGGCTCGTCTGACAGCCGTGACACAAACTATTTCACTGCCGAACGTAATTCCAAGCACCTGCACAGCCTTCCATAGTTCATTCACCATTCGGTATCTATTGCCGCTCCACAGGATTCGCCAACGTACGATGTTTTGCCCTCTTTGTGCCGTCTGTCAAATATGTGCTTGATATTTGTCACAGTAGTCAGAAATCTTTGAGTGACACTGACGAACGCGCGTTCGTCAGTGTCACTCAAAGATTTCTGTACTGATCCGACACCGCGACAGCCTCCTGTTGCAGCCTCAACACTTTGCTTCCTGTGTAGTCTCCAGAGAACTGCACTACTGTTGATTTTAAAACATGGAATTAAAGTACCAGTAGCGCCACTTCTTCTTCACAGACGTCTACCAACTTCTGAAGTGTTTCCGTATCCCCCGCCATGAGCACGAGGTCATCAGCGTATGCGAGGCCCGGCAATGTCAAGTGCGTTTCACAACCCTCTTCTACGCGTGTGAGCGAGAAACCGTGCCCTGACTTCAGGAGATGTCGTTCTAGCTCGCCCGTGTACAACATATACAAGAGGGGCAAGAGAGGGCAGCCCTGCTTCAGGCCCCTCTTCACTTCAACCCTTCTGGACATCACACTTCCGAACTCAGCCGTGACAGCTCCTCCGTCGTACAATCGTCGTATTAAAGGGATACTGAACCAAAGAATTTAGTGTCCATAATAAGTGGCGCACGTTCTTTCCACGAGCCAGCAGCCGCCGGTGTGCGCGAGCACACGCAACAAAAATGACGTCAAAGACCTCCATTCGCGGTTAAGATGACAGTGAAATGTATGGGCTTCGGGCCAAAGGAGAATAAAGACAAGTTTTTCATCTACACAGTGGTGCCTGGTGTAAAAGGTAAGAGATTGATTGGTCTAACAAGCACGTAGCTTTCCCTTGTAGAGATGAAAAGCCTGTATTTATTCTCCTTTGGCCCGAAGCCCATGCATTTTACTGTTCTCTTGCGCGAATGGAGGTCTTTGACGTCATTTTCGTTGCGTGTGCTCGCGCACACCGGCGGCTGCTGGCTCGTGGAAAGAACGTGCGCCACTTATTATGGACACTAAATTCCTTGGTTCAGTATCCCTTTAAGTTCGTCCATTGGCTGGGCATATCTAGGCATATCTAGTCTCATGAGGCATTGGATGAGGGACCCGTGTGATACACTATAGGGCCGTTTATACTCCGTCGTAACGCCAACGAGCGCAAGCGCTCGTTCTCGCTCGCTGACGCTGTCTGCGAACGGGGTGTCTATACTCCAACGTCAAGTTGAACGCCGGACTTGGACATGCTCTACGACGGACTTGGACATGCTCTACGTTCGACGTTGGACGTCGGCGCCGCCGACGCAGGCTATCCCAGCAGCCCTCGCGCGAGTGCGTGCCGGCAGCGCCGAACCGGCCGGGTGGCCAGATCGTCGGATGCCAAAAAGCAAAATGGCGCGAGGCGGGAGCGACCTTACGACAGACGAAGCGGAAAAGCTAATCGAAGCGATCAAAGAACGCCCGTCGATCTACGACATGGGGTCCATCGAGTACAGGGACTCAGTCAGAAAGGAAAACGCCCTGGAAGCCTTGAGAATCATCTGCGGTTTCAAAACCGGTAAGTGATGCTTCCCTCGCGGTATGCTTCCCTCGCGGTAGAGATGCTTCCCTCGCGGCAGAGATTCTTCCCTCGCGGCATTGATATGATTTTCGAGCGGCGTAGTGCGCAGATATCTATAAGAAGGAAGAGAACAACACAAAAAAAGGATGACAGAGACGGGACACTTTCTCGCCGTCTCTTCTGTTATGTGTAAATATCGCATGAAAGAGTAAAAACAAAAGGCAGTGGATATTCTGCCGGCAGCCGGCACAATAACCCGGGAAAAAAAGTGCCGGCAGTTGTCCCCTATTGGGTCTCGTATAAAACGAATTGTGAACACGGTTATTTCGAGCTGGGTATGGTGTTGGACTCGTACGCAACAGGACACTGGTTCGATCCACAGCGAGATTTGTTTTTTTTTTTTTGTTTTTTTCTGCAGAATTTTGTTTTTAGGCATTTGGCAATATTTACGACATTTCTTTTTTTTTTTAGAATTAACACTGGAAAAAAAGAAAAAAAAAGAATGTTGTCGACGAAACATTCTTTTTTCGGGGGTGATTGGAGGACAGCGGGCTTGGGCCGCTGCCGGGCCGCCGCGAAGCCGCGTTTACTGTTTGGCCAATTGGGTCAATATATTTCTAATGAGCAGCCGCAGACTGTCGCCGCGAAGCGGCGCTAACACGGGCGGGGGGTGTGTTAACGAGCTCCCAGTGATACACGCGCCGTCCGAAACTGCCGGCATTTTTTTTCCCGGGCTATTGTGCCGGCTGCCGGCAAAATAGTATCACCCAAAACAAAAATATAAATACAACTATCATGTCCCGCGGAAAGCAGAAATCTAAATCACCTAACAGTAATGTAACCTCTGCTATCATGTCCCGTGGAAAGCAGAAATCTAAATCACTTACAGTAATGTAACCTCTATTTCAGTCGACGACGTGAAAAAAACATTGGAAGAGTCTCAGGGACCGGTACGTCCGGGAGCTGCGTGACCTGGAAGAGGCAACCAGGAGCGGGAGTGGCTTCATAAGACGTAAACAATGGTAATTTATGGAGCTGATGCGGTTCTACAAAGACCATGCGCGTCCAAGGAGGTACGTGACAAATTTGTGCTGCTCTATTGCTGTCAGGGGCTCCGGAACCGAGAACGGGGGTGGGGGGCAGGGGGGGGGGGGGGGGGCATGCCCCCACACTTAAAGCTGTTTCGACCGCCCCCCCCCCCCCCTCTTTTCCCCTCCCACCACCTGTGGACAGATTCCCACATTGTGTTTGACACTGCAGTTCGATAGACACATTTCAGATTCCCATGATCGAGGGGCTCACGGTGTGCGGTTTCTTGCACTTGCGGTTGGTATATTGGGAATCCATGGAAAGGTGTGCTCTACGTATGGTGGAGTCCGCCCTTGCTAGAATGTGTTTGAGCGCTTCTCGTTTGGCGTATGCTTTTGTCCTCTCCGGTGACTTTGTCTGAAGGGCGGTAGCCGCCATCAACATATGTATATGCCTTCTGTGTCAACGACATAGAAGGCAGCGCCCAATTCATCGATCCTGGTGGATGCATCCATGTAGATCAACTTATTTTGGGGGGTCTTTGGGAAGTTTTGGTGCCTTTTTTGTGTGTTTTTTGACACAGTTCTGTCCCCTTGCTATGGGCATCGGGCCCATGTTTGTTGGTGTGGTAGTCAGCTGTGTCAGGTTGATTTGATTCCACGGTGGCGTCGGCAGTGCTATGACAGGAGGTGGTTGACGTTCATGGTCGCAAGTTTAACAACTGCTCGACCCTGTTTTGTCTGTTCACGTGCCTGGTGCGTCCCGAATTGTTTGTCGAGGCTGTCCCTCTACTTGGGGAGGTGGGGTGCATTCGCACAGTTCGTCCAGCTTGGTGTGCTTAAAAAGGGGGGCTGAACCAAAATCTGGATTCCACAAAACACTGCGGCAAGAGCGTGCAACGGGATGCTACAAACACCAAACCATCACTTATACAGCAATATCTCGAACGGATGACCATATTTTTCGAAAAAAGAGGCGTATTTGACAGATATGTTCACATCTTGTTTCTCCGAGGAGAGGAAACGGCCTCGCGTCTTCTCCGCCTCACCGCCTTGAGGGGGCAAAACTAAGAGAGGAGGAAACGAGATATCTTGACGTCACACACCTCGTTGGCCTTGTTCAATTTCAACCTTTTTTTTCCAAAAAGACGGCTGTCCATTCGAGATATCGCCTTACAAGTAGTGTTGTAGGGATTGTAGCGTCCCGCCTACAGCTCCTGCGTTGTTTTCTGAAATTCAAATTTCTGTTCACCATCCCTTTAAGCAGACCTGTGATTGCTCTCCTGGCATTGTTGAGTAGTGAGTCGGGTTTCTTTCAGTGTTTCTTGATTAGGCGGTAGGATGAGAGTTTTAGTTCTGCCTGTTTTCACTCCCTGCAGGACCGTGTGCAATGTGGCAGCCCCACTGGAGCCTTCCACCCCGGAATCGCTTTTGATGGGCATGGTGGACTCGCTGGACAGGGAGGAGCCTGCTGAGATGACCCAACAGGCAAACACAGACTTCCTTGCCGCAGAGTCTCCTGGATCATCCTCAAGTACGCCTTCAGATAGGGGCCACAGCCGGGTTCCTGAGCCCAGGATTGCTAAACGCCAAAAATACCAAAACACAGTCGAGCAGGAGCTGCTGAGACACCTCAGCACCAAAATGACGGGATCGGAGGCCCTGGGGTACTCAATTGGAGCTACCATACAGCACTGGGACACTGAAACTTACGCCCTCTTTAGTGCCGATGTCCACAGGCTTATCGCAGAATATTAAGTGCGTTTTCAGAGTAAGCAATAAAAAGGAGTTGTTGTCCACTCATATTTTTGCAGCAGCCTCCGAACACTCCAACTGCATTTTTTTCCACAGGCTAACTTTCAGAGATTGTATAAAATCTTCTGACATGAAAGCACAAAACTGTCTGCTCCAAAAGTGGAAATATCTGCTCCAAAACTCGTTTTTCCCTGCTACAAGAGCTGCTCCAAATCCCCACTTGTCAGCTCCACCACTGATAAACTGTGCCGCCATTACTTTAGACAAGACGAAGAAAATGTCACGTATCTTTGTTTACTCATGTTCAATAGACTACACTGATAGTTTAGCATTACTAGTACAGACATGACACAAATGGAATACTAACAGTAGGGACAATCAAAGTTACGGAAGGCAGCACTCTTTAATAAACATACCAGAAAAAAACAAACAAATGAATGCATCACAAAACATCACATATGAGGTTGAAGGGAAGAGTGTACTGCATCTTGTAGAAAAACTGTACTGATATTCAACTACTATCAAGTCCGTTATGCACTCTAGTACTTTGCAGTTGCAAGAAAACCAGACAGTATTTCCCACCACAAAACAAAGCCAGGCATTGTGGCGAGCACAAACTCTGCCAGAATGTAGCTCTAGCAGTTGGAGCAATGCAGCGTCGAATTGAAAAGTTATGAGCAATTATTGAAAACTCAATGAGAAAATGGCAGTAAACGATGCACATGAATACATTGAGATGAACAGGAGATGCAACTAGAAATAGGCCCCATTTGTTTTTTTATTAAAAAAATTCAATATTTGCCCATAACTTTTGATTTTAATAATGCTTTATTCTGAAACTTTTACAACTGGTTCCAACTGCTAGGGCTACATTTTGGTGGAGTTTGAGCTCGCCGCTATGTCCACTTCATTTTTGTGGTGCAAAAGACAGGTAGTACACTTAAAAGAAATGGGACACAAAGAGAGGTGAACATCAAAGTTACTGAACACAGAAATCTTGAAAAAAAAAAGGTTTGAGCAACAAAGAAGATAACATATCACAAAACATTACATGTCAGGTTGGGGTCTCGGAGAACCTGTCACACGTAAACTCATCACAGCCAACTCATCATAGGTGAACTCGTAAAATATTGCAAGCCGTCATAGGCCAGCTCGTAGAGGGAAAAGTTGCAACAAAGGGCAACTGGCATTTTTACACTTCGTCACAATTTACATTGTAAAGGGATACTACAACAAAATTTCGGCGCTTATTTTATGGTCTATATGTGTTCAAAGTAGCAGTATCACATCGAACACACTAATATCTTGTTAAAAAAGTCACGAAAAGGAATTTTAAAAAGAATTAAACGATTAGCAAAGAGCACCTGGTGGATGTCGCTAACGCCTTGTTTGTAATGCCCGACTAGGAAGCTTGACAGCTAGTGGCGGTGGGTGTCTCGCCTCCGGCCACGACGAGAGAAGAGAGGAAGGAGGAACTCGCCTCTTCCCGAGAATCCCTTTTGTGGGTCCCAGAAGTAGCTATTGTCCCCCTACAAGATTATAGAAGATTAACCCGTCATTCAAAATTCGTACAAAAGCAGCCGCTTCGGTGGCTGGAACGGCTAGGCCATCCTCTCGACGTCAGCCTCGCGGTAGCTTTGCTCGTCCCGAGACGACCTACGCCGCGATTGCGTCGGATGTCACGTGCTCTAAGCTGGGCCTTCTCCGAGCGCTTGCTAGAGTGGGCCGTTTATAACAAAAAATACAGCCACCAGGCTTAAAATACAAACATGCGGTTGTCATTTACGGATATTGTGGATCATATTCAACCTATTTTTGAGCATGACGGATATATTTCAAATTTCGTTGAAGTATCCCTTTAAACGATGATGCATTTGCAACTAGACTTTAAATAGCTGATTATAGAAAATTTACGACATTTTTCTTTTTTAAATATGACGTGGTCCTATTGTTGGCGACAAGTGACGGATGCGGTAGAAGCTCTGCTTCCATTAAGGGCTCGTTACCTCCCGCCATGCTTTGGTTGTGTGTGCGCACTTATGCTGTCAATGGTAGAAAAATCGCGACGGGGGGGGGGGGGGGGGGGAGCTTCAGCGTTACGCTTTTACACTGTATGCGACAATGATGTCCAAGAATGAAACGACCAGAAATAATCATTTGACTAAAATTAAAGGAACGTTTAAATCTGTGTTTATTTGCAAGATAAGGTAAATATGGAAGTTGACACTTGATGCAAAGTGCAATTTAAAGCCAAACATTTCGTGTGATGCTTTCGGCCATCAAAACCGGTCGAGCACCGTTGTGGTCTTCCAGTCCCCCCAAGACATGCTGATTGACAGCCTGGTACTTGTTTTACCAGTAAGTTCCAACCCAGAAAAACTTCCAAAAAAAGTCTAATAACGAAGTAGTGCTTTCATACACTGACGAGAGGGAAGACCAAGACAACAAAATGTGCGTTGTGTTTCTCGGCATTAATAACAAAGGGAAGTCGAAACTAAAGGTAAGACCGAAAAGCTGATCACAAACGTTGCCTGCAAACAATTAAAAAGAGAGGTTAATTTTCAAATGACAAGGTCGATGCAACCACTTTTTAGGTTAAAGCCAGTCCCCCAGCCAAAACTGAAGGGTATGTGATCAATTTTTCAAGAACAAGAAGGTCGGTGCGACAACTTTCCCTACTACGGATTCACCTAGAACGAGATTCCGTCTTAGACCAGTGACCAGGTTTTGTATGACAAGTTGGCTGCGACGAGCGGGCCTGTTCTCTTAAGCCCTGTCCACAACTCTGTCCTGCCAAGAAATAGATCCTCTTGGCGAAACAAAGTAGTCTGCCAGTAGGTCCCTTATGCCGAGTGCAGTAGGACTGCTCGAGTTGGGCCCCGAGACCCTGTTGGCACCAACAGCCGTGATGTCTGCTCGCCAAGCGCCATCCACTCTCTGGCCCCTCCTTTCTCCGTCCATGTAGCCAGGGGGGCAGTACGCCTCATCTTCCATCAAAACGTTATGGAGGCAGACTGCTGCCTTAATCATATCCTCATAGCGTTCCATGCTGCCATGCATCGGGCCCAGGAACGTGCGCCACCGGGAGGCTAGGATACCGAAGGCATTCTCCACGGTACGCCTTCCGCGAGAGAGTCGGTAGTTAAAAACTTTCCGTCGCCTGTCCAGTCCTCTTCCCGGAAAAGGACGCATTATGTAGGGCTTCAACGGAAATGCCTCATCCCCGAGGATGCACAGAGGTGGTGCTGGGTGTGCGATACTGGGGACTTGAAGGGAATTCGCAGCTAACGCCTTCCCAATGTTTGAATTCCTAAAAACTCCGCCGTCCGACTGATGCCCAGTGGCACCAATGTCCACCAAAGTGAATCGGCAGCGAGCATCAACAACGGCTAGAAGTTGCATAGAGTAAAACTTCTTGTAATTAAAACACGTCGTCCCCGAGTTGGAGGGACATCTAATTGCAAAACGCTTCCCGTCAATAGCTCCAATGGCGTTCGGGAAATTTCATTTAACCTCAAACTCTCTGCGGATCTCTTCCCACTTGGCCGCTGTTGGCGGCTTCAAAAACAAGGGTGCCAGCGTCTCCCAGATCGCAGGCAACGTCTCCCGGAGGATGGAAGACAGTGTTGTCTTGTGCATCCTGTAGCTGACACCAATGTGTCCCAAGGATCCAGGCGATGCGAGGAACCTGGAAATATTGCATGGATTGTCTGCGTTAGAGAAGTGACAAATCAAAAGGTCTTATGATTGGCTACAACTTGGCCCCGATATAATCCCTACTGCAACTACATCCTGCTAAGATATGCTATCACAAAGACAAATCTGAGTGATGCTAATACACAAGTGAGATTTTGTGAAAAAGTTTAAATATGGTTATCAAACATGATTATCTCCAACCTGCGTTTTCGAGTATTTTGTGAACCCTTCCAGTAATACTGTACTTCATACAATGTTCAGCTCACAAGGCAGCAAAGGCTACAGGCACGAGCTGGCCCACGCTGTTTGCTTTGAAATTAGTCTTTCTTTAGACCTTTCCAATAAAGACCTCCTTCTGGCCCGTGCCATTTGCAGAGTCCGTGCGTATCGGCCGTGACTCGCTATTTTCTCAAGCGATGAACATTCACATGTTAGTCTGTGGAGGTCGCAAGCTGGGCTGCAGATTTGTAAACATTGGAAACGCGTATACATGGCTTGCATGATGTCATTCTACAGTGCTGGTGCTAGTAATGTTGGCTGGTGCTATTCCCATGACCGTCTGTACTTCTGACCTGCCAACAGAAGGGTTTTGTATGGAACCCTTCCAGCAGTGCCATGTCATGGCTGGCGGTGGCTACAATTATGGGATATTTGGTTGCTGGCTCGAAAGTCTAAAGATAAAGAGCCCATGGTCTCCAGCACCAACTGTGCAATGTAAATTTATCCCGTTGTTTCCAATCTAGACATTCTTAGCTGCATGATATGCACATTGCGTCCTATTTTGAAAGAAATCAAGGTTGCGGGCATTGTGTTTCGCACATGTGAAATGAAGTAAGTGTGAAAAAAGGGGATACGGTCCGTTCGTCACATGCACACTCCTCACAGGACGATTCGTCACACAGGAACATTCATCATAGGATGACTCGTCACGCGGTCAACCGGTCCTACAATAGTTCGTCCCCCCAAAAATGTATTGTTCAATTTGGTTCGGGCGGACAAAGTGGCTCACATCATAATTTAGTATGTCTTTGGCTTCTGAAAGACGAAGAATTTGTAACAAACGTGTTAGCTTCTGGGTCCGTCCCGAATGGTGAATGCGGAGGCCATATAAGAGCGACTATTTTGGAACTAAAGCTGCATTCAAAAGGATAGGGGTGATCGCAACAGAGAGAGGCAGAGCCATGATGCTGCACGAGGGGTACTTGTACACATTCAGCAGAAAGAATTCCGATACTTATTGGTTTTGTCGAACAGGTGTATGCCAAGGCAAAAGTAAAAACTGATTTGGCTGCCAGCCGGATGATTGCTCGTTCAAGCCAGCAACTGACATCAACCTGCTGAAGACTCCTAATATAATGAAAGGAAAAGCGGATGAGTATTGTAAGATTAGTTTTTCTAACCATTGGTTTATGTCACAATGGGAAGTCGTGAAACTCCTCATCAGGGAATGTGGGCAGTTGTTGAAATTTACAATTTACTACCGTCCCCTGCCCGATCGATGTGACCAGTTGCCCGCATGACGAGTCATCCTGTGACTACGAATGTTCCTATGTGACAAATCGTCCTGTGACGAGTGTGCATGCGACGAATCGTCCTCATCCCTGAAAAAAGTTGCTATTCTTCCAAATACCCTTACGCAAAAAAGTAACAGTGCCATTTTCACGTTCGTCCACCACGACAATTAGACCAAGGAAGTGCCTGTTTCGATACATTCTTTACATCTGCACAATCCGCAAATACAACTGGAACATCATTGACACAAACTACACTTACTAAACCCCACCTAGATTAGGGCACAGTATTGCCACGTAAAAGCAGGTTTTGCCAGCAAGTCCTTACTAGAGGCTGCTATACCGGCTGGTGGCACAATATCATTCACAGAATTATACTTACAGGCATGTAGAAAGAATTTTATCTTGGGGGGGGGGGGGGGTGGCCTGCCCATGGCAAGACGTCGTTGCTGGGAGAGGAGGTCCCAGTAAAACAGAGTTTCAGACAGACCAACCCCCGCCCGCCCGCCCCCCCCCCTCCCCCTCCCCCCCCCCCCTTCTCCTTCCACCCCCCCCCCCCTCCTTCCCTGGCTACGTGCCTCGTGGGGGTTATTGCCAGCAATTTCGTTTTCGGGCCTAGTATGCCGGCTGCCGTCAAAATATCTGCGTGGTATTGAAAATACTGCGCTAAACTCTATATCGAAAGCACATAACAATACGAAATTTCAGCATTGCGACGCTCTCTCTGGCCCTAAACAAAGCAGAGAGACTCTGTATAATTACCTGAGTGTAATCGCAAGCCGCTTAGCGGGAGAGATCGGTGAACGATGCGTGGGCGCATGGACGAGACGATCATAGACGAGAGCGAGCAGCCTGTCGAAGGAGGACTTCGTCATCCTGCAAAAGAAAGACAGACATTTGAATTCCAGTTCTGTCGTTGATTCTGCAATACGAATCTGACTTGATCTTTCCGGCCTTACCTGAAGTACATGAAATGGTACTCGGGGTCGCTCTCTCGCAGTTCCTGGACCAGGTGATAAAACTCGCCGAAAACTTTCCGCTTATCAAAAATATCTCTTACGTACATCGTACGTATTCTCTTTCGTTGTATCCGATGCAACAGAAGCACTGCAGCTATCTTTCGTTTCGTTTGCACGTCCGCGTTCATGTTGAATCTGCAAAGCACACGACTGACACGACCGCCACCCCCGACCTCCCGTGGAGAGAAGTTGGAACAGAACGCCGAAGCGGAAGTGCGCCACCGGAAAAGCCCTGTGCGCATGCGCAAAATGGGAAAGCGCGTTGGCCAACGTCGGAGTATAGACACCGCCAAGCGAGCGGGTTCTCATCGCAGTCCGGCGCAACGTCGTGGTCGATGGACATCGCGTTGCGCCGGCGAACGTTCGTCGCGCTGACGTTGGAGTATAAACAGCCCTTATCATACGCCTTCGCTACATCCAAGAAGCAGCATATAAAATCTCGTCCATCTTTTCTGGCAATCTCTATGAGTTGCGCAAGAACGAACAGGTTATCCTGTAATCTGCGGTCTCTGCGGGAGCCATTTTGGAGTTCAGTCAATTTGGCGTTCCCCATCGCCCAGCCACACATCAATTCCTTTACAACATGGGCAAACAACCTGTAAATGACACTTGTCACTGTGAGGGGGCGGTAGTCATTCAGCCTTTATTTGTCGCCTCCACGTTTCGGCACCAGTACAACCCTACTAAGCATTCAATCTTCGGGAATGGGGCTACCCGATATAATGTCCGTTAGGATGCTTACCAGCTGCCTTCGAGCGTCATCGGCCATGCACGTGAGCAAGGTCGCAGGTATGCCGCCTGTTTGCGTGCATTTTTTTTATATGCGCGATGGCCCTGTGAAGCGCGGCCATAACCACCTCCTACTTTGACGCGATTGTCTGCTCTAGGGATTCTGGCTGCTCTGGTTCGACAGGGTCTGTGTCCGCCATTGAAGGTACTCTGATCAGGTCCGCTACTAGTGTTTTACCATTTTCCCACTCATATGCCTTTGTCAGGTACTCCGATAGATGCTCCGCTAAATCCTGTACCACATTTCCTGTGTTCTCTTCTATGATGGTTGGTGGTGGGTCACTCCTGTCCATCGAGTTTACATATCGCCAGAAGTTTTCAGCTGCCTCTTTACCGCTGTCCCTCATCTCTTTTAATGTACACTGGTCAGTGTCTGTCATCTTGCTCTGTCTTAGGTCTTGAAGTTTGTGTTTATAGGTAAGATACGCCTCCCAGGCCTTTTCCACTTCTCCACTGTCTCCTCCCTTTACGGAGCGTCGATGAGCCTGGTTAGCTAGCCTCCTCTCGTCCCGCGCTGCTTTCACCTCCGCGTCCCACCAGCTCTTGCGTCGAACTCCGCCTCGGAAACCCCTCCGGATGGAATGGAGTTTAATAATCCGCTTCAGTTCCCCAATGAACTCGCCGTAGTTCGTCGCTTTTTCCGTCTCCCGCTGGCTTCGAACTCCTGGGCCACTAACTCAATGGCGCTTGCAGGTAGCACAAGTTCAATCGTCCTGCATCGTTTTTTTATGAGGTTGCTGCCACGGTGATGATAAAAATTACACCATCTTCCCGAGGGGAACCATGGGGTGATGCGGAGCATCGTGTTGGTTCCGAGGAAAGAGTCAGTTGCGTGCTGACGTCGAGAGATGGCGCCACCGACTGCCCTAGCGTTACCCCCTACGCGAGCCTTCGTCGCGGCTCGCGGCAGAGAAAGTTGGAACGCTCGCCGCTCGCCGTTTATTTTATTTTTTTCACACTTGAAGGAGAGGAGACAAGAGGAGGAGAGTTGCGCGTGCGCGCGCGGTGTGAGGAGAAGCCAACGCACGCGCAGTGCACGCAGCTGGTAGAGAGAGAGAGCGGAGAGAGTAACGCGCAGCTGTTGGAGAGAGGGAAGGAGGAGAGTTGCGCGTGCGTAGTTCGAGTGCCGACTACATCGCGGACGCGGGACATAGACCCGAGCAAGAGATGCTCCGCATCTAAAAACGACCCTCGGGAAGTTGTGATCACTGGTTAAGCTGAAAAAAAGCTAATCGCGAAGGGACGCAAGCGCCGCTTCTCGGAAGCACTACAAAATGGAGCAGTCACCTCCCAGGAGTTTTCCAACTGGCCCTAATCTAAAATTTGTGTCGTGTGGATGTTGCACGTGTTTGAGGCTTATCGGATTCGCGTTTGCAAAGTGGTTGCGAACGCGGTTGTTTAAAGATCCAGTACAATTGCACGCGCACTCGATGACATCAAGTGCGCGTGCGATTGTACTGGATCTTTATACAACCGCGTTCGCAACCGCTTTGCGAACGCGGATCCGGCCGCTTCCAGTGTGAATGAGCGGTAAGAGGACACGGAATCACTTAGAAACTGCGTGGTATTTTGCTTCGATAAATGTATCGGTGCCCGCGTCTCGGAAAACTGGCTGAAAGGAAACAGTGCAAAGGGTGGGGCGCGCGAGCTTCTTGAGACGCGGAGTCCCGCTCGGCTCGTGCGCTGGCTTTGGCAGTGCTTTCTTTCAACGTCTCAGCTGAGACGCTGCCCTGGTTTGGAGCGCACGTTTGTTTATTCTACACTTGAATATTGGCGTGACGAAAACCTCACATGCCCAAAGTTTTCAGTCACCGAGAGCTAGACATTATCACTCCAGCGACGCTAAAACGGCTTAGGTAAATTAGTCGTGTAAAATATTTAGAGCTCACGACCACCGCTGGGGCTGTTTCGAGGCGTGTGGTTGGCCCCGAGATGCTCGCCTATAGACCTATTGCTATATTACCCAAGCATCAAGGAGAATGCAGGGATTGGTGTTCCACGCACCGCACGTGCTAGCCTCAGCAGTAGTAACTTTTCTAAAGCAAATACCTAAAACAAATGCATGGCATCTTGCACGCGCGTTTGTCAACGTTTTTTTTTTTTTGGTTATTTACTTCGAATTTTTTATACGGGGAAGGCGTGCGCGTGTGGCGCCTGGAACACCAATCACTGCATTCTCCTTGATGCTTGGGTAATATATCAAATGGTCTATTCAAACCAATGTATGGCCAAACTCTGCCAACAAACGTAATTGTCTATTTCAAACTACATTATCATCCTTTCTTAAAAAAAAACAACTTGTTTTGTACTATAACACATTTCCTCCCTTAGAAAACAAAATCTGATATCATGCAATACTCTCCCTTTGGTGAAAGAAAAAAATTGTTCACAGCACATCAAAGGGAAGAGCGGGTCCTATGATAGCGGACTGCACAACAGATGAGAGCACATCAAAAATGTTCTCAAAATAAATTGCTGTACAAATTTTAACAAAATTCGCAAAAGTGAAGCAAAAACAGGGACTTGATTGTTCGATGAACTGCACTTCACGCGCTAAACTGTACTTCACACGCGCAACAAAAAAAAATAGCAATAAAGTTTAAATGTCAATTATTTGATGAGGTGTTGATGTGGTGTAAATATAAAGGTTTACAAGAATTTTTTAAAACGTTCTGGGACGCTTATGCGGCGTCTTGGACGCTCATGGACTTCAGCTGTTGATGTTAGAGGAGGTTGGTAGAGCGCTCCACCGGAAATGGAGAGGTCCCTGGTTCGATACAGGACCAGACGAATTTTTTCGGTCACGCACCAGTCACCTAGCTGTGTTTGAAGAATTCTGTTTGCCCTACGTCCCCTTTGTTCCCTTTCTCCAGGGATTATTATTGTCATTCTTGTCCAGCTCGCTTGCTCCTTTGCATTAATTGCATTATAGTCGGCGGCAGTTGGCGTCGCGACCACTTGAGCCATCTCTTGTCTCCCGTGCGAAACGGCGCCGTATTGTTTGAAGGCCGGTGGCTTCGCTGCGTTTCCATCGGAGCTAAGCCTTTTTCTTTCTTTACTTTTTCACCAGGTGTGTTTGGTCTTTGCATATTTTACAAAAAAAAAGAAAAAAAAGAAAATGCACCATGGGGGGGCAACGCTGCACAAAATCGTAGCGCGATAGGTTAAGAAACCGAATTTTGCGGTCGATTTAAAGAGCCTGGCCGCTACTTGGGACACCCGGTAGATTGCTGGGGCCGTGAGTACAGAAAACTATTATTAAAGCGAGGTCTGTACAAAATATTTGTGAAACACGCTCTTTTTCAATATTAAAAATACAAAAACATTGATTTTAGACATCAGTACGATAGTTTATTTGAATTCGCTTCTCTACTGTAGACCTCTGCTGACGAGAGTACGCCTTTAGCAGCCGTAAAGGAGTTGCGGGAACTCAGGTTCACGAAAAGGACTTTTACGCTAAATGCCATTTGAGTTACCGTGTGGCACTGCCTAAATGACATTTACACTAAAGGTCCTTTGGCGTAAAGGTCCTTTTGTGTGTCCGTCTGACGCGGGTATTAGAAAGAGTTTTGCATTGCATTAAGCAGTGCAAAACGTTACGCTTGCATTACTTAATAGAGAGTTTTAGTAGATCGTTTTGGCTCTCCCGCTACGCTATACGCTAGAACGACGACGCTACTGCGCATGCGCGTTGCTAGCGGAAATATTGCGGAGCTGCGGAGGCTAGCGGAGGCGCGCTATCGGGGCAAAATAGCGAGGCGAGTAGCGCGGCGTGCTAGCGTGGGTCTCGCGAGAACGAGTTTTGGCGAGATAAGGGAGAGCCAGCGAGGGACGCAATTCAAGATGGCCGCTACGCCGCGCCTGTCCGGTCTGTGCGCTTCGCGATCGTGGTTCTGAGGGTTTGATTATATCTTGCTGCTGCGAGAAGTAGCTGCGACAAAGCCGTCCCACGACTGCAACAGGTAGCGATTTATGGCAAACATGCTGATTACGGCCACGGAAAAAAAAAAAAAAAATGCTTCGCAGTTTCTGGTGCTGTGAGCGAAGGGTGCGGCCTCCTGCTCGGCCGCTTTGTCGTGAGGACAGAAGCGACCAAGGAAGCGAGCGAGCAGGCCGATATGAGGTAGTTCCGTGGCGTTTCATTTTCGGTGAAGAACGACACAACAGAAGAGCTACGGTTGTTGTCATTTATTTTTGAAGATTTTTCTCGGTGGCTTTGGGGCTTGACTCATATCGGATTGGCTTGGACAGCTTGGCCGTCAGTTGAATTCAATTACAGACATAATAGTCATTTACTTACAAAAGACGCAACTATTAGCACGTTATTCAATGAATAACAAAATATTCAATTAAGATAACGACGTTAATAAAAAGAAATGCGAAGAATTGCTTTACAAATTTGTTTTACACGAGCCTTAGTGTCCGAAAGAGCCGCTAGTGGCGTTGCGTTAGCTCTCGTAACGCTGTATTCCGTAGCGGGTTGCGAACGTTCTACTAAAACTTAAAATGGTAGTTCCGCTACGCTACATACAGCGGAGGTCGCAGCGGCTAGCGGATAGCGCAGCGGGAGTGACTGAACGCTCTACTAAAACACTCTAATGTCACAGCCACGGTGGAAGAAACATTTAGGTGATGACTTTCTGTCCGACGCGGCGACCACATTATGTTCGGCGCACAGAGCGCTTCACTCGCACGGGGATAGATGGCGGCCAAGTATCGGGTCCCTCCCAAACCGACCGCTCCGGTTCTTTCTCCCAGCGGTAGTCCCGCATTCCCTCGCTCACCGCTTCTTGTTGTACACAAAGTGGAAGTAACACATTTAGGTGATGACTCTCTGTCCGACACAGCGGCCACATTATGTTCAGCGCACCGAGCGCGCTTCACTCGCACGGGGATAGATAGCGCCCTGGTATGGGGTCCCTCCCAAACCGATGCTCCGGTTGTTTCTCCCAGCGGTGGTCCCGCATTCCCTCGCTCACCGCTTCTTGTTGTACCTCACCGCCGCCACGCCTCTTCCTTCTTCTTCTTCTTCCGGTTAAGGCTCACCTTCGTGCATGATGGTGGCACCTGTGGTCGACACATTTGATAAGGCGAGGCTTTGCTAAAAAGATTGAAAAATAAAAATGCCTCAATCGGTACCGCCTCGAGGGCACAGCCGATTTAAAGCCAATATGAAATTAAAAGAATGTGGGTGATAGGGTTCACTAAATATAGCAAAACACGAGGCCAGCCACTGGCCACACACCACCACCACACCACCACACCGCGAAAAAGGCGAGCGCCCTACGCCGCCGACGCCGTGGCCGCCGAGGAGGGACCTCATACCTCAGCACCCTCCGCGGGGGCGCGGTACTAACTATACTCCTGGTTCGAGGCTAGCTCCGAACACGATCTGGTCGCTCGCTTCCCGCGGGAAGAGCGGCCAGAGTCATTACCTAAAGGTGATTCTTCCACCGTGGCCTGGAGGTTTGGTAAAAACGTAATGACAACGTTCAGGGTAAATGTAGGCTCCCGTCATTGAACTCGAAGTTACTCACTGTTTATTCGGTGTGCATAGTCTCTGGGCTCGAGGGGAGGCTGGAAGTCCCGTGACCGGCAAAAGGAAACAAACCTCGTCAGACATTGGCCATTACGTATCGGTCGTAGTATCGTTAACGGCTTAAAGGTTGACCACCCTCAACACCCTCACCCACAAACATTCCGTCAGTTCCGCACGTTATGATCAACTGCTCGCAGTCTGAATTAAATTGGTGCGCTTGTTGCGCTTACGTTTGTGCGTGTTATGCTGTGTGCGTAATATGTTTGTACAGCCTGAACGTAGACTACCTCAACGGGCGACTTGTCTTTCAGCTGTAGATGAGAAATCTAGCCAGTGCGGTACAACCGCTAGCCTGGGGTCTTTAACGTGCACCACGCAGTAGTGTTACACAGCCGAAGGTCGGTACAATGCTCATCCAGACGAAACGGGTAGGGGAGGGGATGGAACCCAGGATCCCTGGGTTCTGTAGTGACCAGTTTTCGATTCATATGCTTCAAGCTGGTGTACGCTAGCCCACTCAGCCACATATCCCCCTATGTGTGTGTTATGAAAGGTCGGCACGTTGCGCTCTTAGTAGAGACTTTTAGCAAACTGTTAACGTGTTCCGCGTACCGCAATACTGGGGCCTTTGAAGCATGCTTTCATGCGCGATCGCCCGAGTGATACCGTAAGTGCGGGGCGCACGCTTAAAAGCTTGCTTCAAACACTCCAGTAGTGCGGTACGCGGAACACGGTAACGATTTGCTAAAAGTTCCCAATGTGAACATAGCGTTAGCCGAACCTTATGTACTTGTGCGTCCTGTAAAGGCCCGTTCACACTCTTGCGACCTCTTAAACCTGGGTTCCTTAAAACTTCTTAAACCAGAGGACACACTTGCGCCATCTATTGGGTAGCAGTGTAAACTCGGCGGTCCGGCATATTTTTTTATTTCTCTCGCGCATTATCCTTTCTTTCTTGGCTCGAAAAGCTTTTGTCAATGTCATAAACGAGCCTTTCTATGGGTATTACGCACATTTGATCTCGCAAATCCCGCAAAACCTTCGCTCTTGTGAAATGCAAGTCCAGGGTCACCGCATAGATGGCGCCACAATGCCAGTGTGTTCCCTCGTTCTAAAAAAAAAATGTAAGAAATTTTAAGAGATCTCGTCTCTCTCAGTCGTACTCGGTCGCAAGAGTGTGGACGGGCCTTAAGTTCTGTTTGTTAAATAAATTTAACAATTTTTTTTTATGGGCGTCAGTCTCGGGTGCAAGAAGTTGCGCCATTGAGACCGCATGGACGTTGGTGCAGGATGCCGATCCCCCATCTTGTTGATGATTTAATAATTAAAAGTCGAATGATGCTTAGTGTCCCGCGTCTACTGTCACGCAGTCTAATATCACGGCCCTTTCTGCGCCCGCAGCCAACACAAGCTCCCTTACTTCTCAATTTGTCAAAGAGTCTGCAGTGTTGGAACCTCAACTTCGTTTTTCATTCCAATTTTACACCACAGCTCTCTCAACAGCTGGCAGGTACGCCGGTTCTGTTAGGACTGTTTCAGATGCTGAAGGAGATAGCTCCTTCTACCACTTTTGAAATTGTATGAAAAGAAAAAGTCAGTGAAATTGTTTGTTTAAACAAATTTTGCAAGTTTTTCTACGTGAGTGTGTTTTAACGTAAAACGTTCTTCGGCTCATCCGGGCGGATGGGGGGGGGGGGGGGGGGGGGCGGGCCGCCCCTCGTTAGGTATAGTAAAGCCCAAAAAATTGACCATGAAGCTCGAAGCTAATTGTCTGGGGGAAAGGTCACGTGTATAACGTTGATTGGCTGATTTTGGTGGGTAAGGAAGGTTCTAAAAAACCGCCAGGCTTGAAAACCCGACTAGCGCATTCCAGGAACTCGGCTATCAAGTTTATATGCCAGGTGTTAAGTTATTTGATGAAGAGCGCCGTGAGCATAGGCGCCGCACTCGGTAACGTTCCGGAGCAATACCGGCACCGGAATGTTTCATGTGTAACACAATTGCCCAGCAATTTGCCACACAATTTTTTTTATCGACACATGAAGAAAGTTAGAGACGGATGTCGAAAGTAAGATAATATTTATATTTCTTTCTATGTTTATTTACTAATTATGTTCACCAACAGCATCAAGCCTTCCCAGTGATATATCACGAAGAAAAAAAAAGCAGAAAACACACAAAACATGCTAACGCTCTACACCCAAAACTACCAAAAAAGTGAAAAAAATTACAGGAACATCCATAGGTAGGTCCTTAGAGAATGCGTTAGCATGACCTCTGAGAAACGCCCCACACGTTCCCCTATGGGGAACGCTAACGCTGACCCCTCTTTATGGTGTGGCTTTCTGTTTTGCTTCCTCTATTTACTGCTGCCTCTTTTTGGCCTCGTTACGGGGTCAGTGTTAGCGTTTCCCAAAAGGAGGGGGGGGGGGGGGGGACGTGAGCGGCGTTTCCTAAGAGTCATGCTAATGCATTCCCTAAGAATACAGATACACCAATGAAAACTCCTGTAATTGTTTTCACCTCTCTTCTGTTCTCTGCCTGTCAGAGTACTTGGACGCCCTTGGATACGGCCATACATATGACTCGTGGAAAGAACCACATCCATACATCTCGGAGAAGAAACCGCATCCACGTCACTCGTGGAGGAAACCGCATCCATCTTTTCAACTACACACACACATCACAGCCCACGTACCGCTATGCGGAGGGCAAGTTCGTCTGCTTCTTGCGCAGGGGTTAGCGGTGACGTCAGAACGCCGAGCCCTGATTGGCTGATCGCGGGCCCCTATCTGAGCGTTGTCTGCTCCTTTGCAACGTCGTCTGCTCCAACGTCGTCTGCGTCTGTCTTACCTTTCCTGCGGCTTTCGGAAGTGCAGAGGCCAGATTCACAAAACCATCTTACGCCAAAAGAGTGCGTAAGACAAAACGTGAGAACAAATTCGTATTCACGAAACGAAATTATCGTAAGTTTTGCTCAGGTTACGACGGAATCCTACGACGATCAACTCAGCATGGCCGATAGCGTCGCTCAGTTACTTGGTCGCGACGATCAACGGACGTTTATTTTTGTACGTGCTCTTCTCACGCGTCCCGACTGCAAGCAGCAAGAAAAAAGTAAAAAGTACTTGAAATAAACCACGACGAACAAGAACGATGGATCCACAAACACCCGGGAGATGTTCCAACGGCCACGATTCCATCGACCCCGAGTAAGCAAGCTCGGCAGATAGGCCTAGCAGGCACAGCGGTGCTCCGACGGTCCTTGGCCAAGACCGTCTGCCCACGACCGGCTGGCGTGCTGAATGGAATATGCCCGCGCGACCCTTGTGAACCCTTCAATCTCTTCCTCTTGTCATCTCCTTGTTTTCCGAGGCAGCGGTGACTCTCGCCGGTGAAAAAGCGGTGAATCTCCGACAGACGCAGGAAAGGTAAAGAGCCATCGCTTTGACTAGCAGACGTAAAGCAGACGATGTTAACTGCACCGACCCGCCGACGCCGTTAAAGAGTGAGGAGTCTCGCCGCACACGAAAGGGGGGAAAAAGTATTTGGGAGGGCACTTGCGGACACTAACACGCACACTCTCGGTTCTTAGCAAACAAACCTCGGCTCCTCGGGACACCTCGCCAGTGAGTCCTTTGACTTCTCTCCTTGATGCGCGTCTGCTAGTTGTTAAAAACAACGTACCGCTCGATTTATTTCGTCTGCCCTCTCTGAAAGGCGAAGTCGAGCTCGCTCGTAAAGACCTGCACTTCCGAAAGTCGCAGGAAAGGTAAGACAGACACAGACGACGACGACGTTGCGAGCAGACGACGTTGCAAAGGAGCAGACGACGCTCAGATAGGGGGGTCGCGATCAGCCAATCAGGGCTCAGCGTTCTGACGTCACCGCTACTTCCTTTCTCATGCGCAGAAGACGAAAATGAGCCCACTTGCGAGGCGTATTAAGAAAACTCAGAGTGAAGAACATACGGCGACGGGGGAGAGCGGCAACTGAGCACGCCCGCGCAATCCACCGCGCCACTTCTCGTCTCAGGCTCCGCGGCAGCTGTGCGACGCTTCTTTGACGAAAACGAAAACGCTCGTTTTGACGAGAATTAGGCGGTGTCCGTCACTTTGTCAGCGCCGGGGAGAGAAGAAGAGAGAGAGGTTGACGCGTGCTGACGTCAGCGCTTTGGGGCAATGGGAATGTTGTACGCGTCACCTTCTTCCCCTCCTTCTTCCTTTCTTCCCGGCGCTGACAAACGAAAGACCCCGCCGAGATTTTGTCAAAACGAGCGTCCTAATGCTAACGCATTAACCTTTCGTATATATATAAAGATAGTATATATTATATATTATAAATGGTGAATCATAAAGTATTATGCCACTTGTCCGCCGGTGTAGCGTCCTGCTCGCCTCATTTTGGATTTTTCTGAATCCCGGCATACGCTGAAAATGAAAATGTAAAGATTAGTTCGACATACAGCGGTGCAAGTCATACTTTAATATGTAATGGTGTAGCGACATAAACTTTTCGCGGAGGTGCTCCACGATTCAAGCTGGACTGATCCTTCAGGTTTGTAAGATGGTTCCGGATAAAGCTGCGGCAGCAGATCGGTGGCAAGAAAACAAAATAGGACCTTATAAAGAGAATAGGTTATAACATACTTCCTCCTCAAATTAGGCAAACTACCAATCATTGAGTCTTATTGGACTTGTCTCAAAATAAGAAAGGCCGATATGACATGTTTTCAAGCAAGTAATGCCACTCGCGGAGCACCGCATTGAGCACGGTCTTCTAAGAGCACAAAATATCGACGCAGTCTTCCCGGCTTTTGCTCTGCGCGTGGAATCAACACTGTGGCTGCTACGTCGCGCGCAAAACGAGCGTGCCGTCGGGCGGCGTTCGCCAGTTATTCGTCACATAATTTGTTCCATGGAGTTCAGCCTTTAGGCGCCCGTTTCCGGCTTGAGCGGCGTCGGCGTAACCGCGCGGTGCATAATGGGAAATATCTCATAATGCACCGCGCGAGACCCCCCCCCCCCCCGGGTCGCGTGACCTGGGGGCATGTCACGTGACCCCCCCCCCCCAGGTCACGTGACCCCCCCCCCCCCCGAGGTCACGTGACCCCGGGAGGGCTCGCGCGGTGCATTATGGGAAATGTGCCATAATGCACCGCGCGAGACCCCCCCCCCCCCCCCCCCCGAGGTCGCGTGACCCCGGGAGGGCTCGCGCGGTGCACTATGGGAAATGTCCCATAATGCACCGCGCGAGCCCCCACCCGGAGTCACGTGACCTCGGGGAGGGGGGTCACGTGACCCCCCCCCCCCGATGACGTCATCATCGCTGATGACGTCACAGGCATCCGCATCGTCATCGTCATCACTGATGACGTCATCAGTGACGTCACTGATGACGTCACCGGCATCCGCATCGTCATCATCACTGATGACGTCATCAGTGACGTCACTGATGACGTCATCGGCATCGGCATCGTCACGTGAGGTCACGTGACCCCCCGACGTCACGTGACACCCCAAGGTCACGTGACACCCCCCCCCCCCAGTACCCTTCCCTCCTCCTCCTCAAGAGCTGCGCTCTAATTCGGTGTTACAGGGAGTTGTAAACGGCTTTCACTTTTTCTTTAGTCACACGTAACATTTTTTCCGCGGTCCTTATTTTTCAACAATGCGGGTTAGACGTGAATGAGCTATGCGGCTCCCAGCAATCATTCCTTCCTCGGACACGTATTCTGAAAAGCTTGTGGAGCAGGTCAAAGAGGCAATTTCCAGCACTCTGATTGGTGCGTTTTCATAGACGCCACAGCGCCTGGATTACGGGGGAGAGAGGAGGCGTGGGGCGAGGCCTAAGCAAACGCGCCTCAGTGACCCACGCGCTGGCCTTCAACCGGCTCCCTGATTTGCTTACCCGGTAAGCATATGCAAATCTAGGTTCGAGCGAAAGGGTAGCGCGTAAATCACTATACTTCGTTTCACCCTACGATGGACTAAAGGCAAAGCTATGATCCGGCAGATTGAATCACGAGTCACTTAGAAACTGCGTGGTATTTCGCTTCCGTGAATGTATCGGTGAACGCGTCTCGGATCACTGATGGGGGTGGACGGACAGTGGTTCGAATCGAATAGCACTGAGTGACTCACCAATTTTACCTTGCAAAGAAATCCCTGACCATAGCCTCCTTTATACTAGAAAGACTGTTAGAACCAGAAGAAAAGCGTTCACAGAAAAAGGGAGTGGACAGGAGGAGAAAGGATGTCCACAACATCCTGGAGGGGATCTCCTGGAGGCGCCACCACAGCGCGAGCGGTCAAATAAAAAAACACTCCTGTTATTTTTTGTTTTCTTAGAGGAGAAATATGACCTTAGTTTACAGCATTCACCTCTTCCTCCGTGGAACGGTCGCCGCATCCTTTCCGTGTTGCCTCGCCGCCACCGCATTTGAGAAAAGAGAAATATGCGAAAGAAAAAAAAAAGAAATACCAATGCGTTTTGGGGAGAGGCCGCTAGGTACGCTGGCGCTGATTAGAGTTCGACCCCTGCGCTACCGTTGCGTTCGCCGTTCTGCCGCTTCTCCTCTTTCTTTTTCAGCGACCCAGCGCCCTATTGTTCCGTGCCCTGACGTATACAGGCTCTTTACATTGTCGAAGCTATAGAAATTATACAGCGCTTTTTAATTCCGAGCATTATTCGTCCACCCCTAACCAACGTTAAGCATGTGATAGTTTAGCGTGGAACGTGATTGTACCTATTGGCCCATGACTTTGGCCTTTAGTCCATCGTAGGACCAGACAAAGTGTAAAACATGTTTACCCCCCCCCCCCTTTCCCCCAGAAAACCAGGCTTGTGTGACGTCCATGAAAATGTTCCATGAGCTTTGTATGTTGATCTTGCTGACTTACTCTACAAGCTTTCTCCGAATGCGCCACCCGGACATGATGGCTTTTATTAAACTGGCGTAAAAACAATTTGAAACATTTTCGTGCGTGTTCAAGGTCAGCAATTTTGGTCGTCAGAAAATCTCGAGCATGTCTAAGAGCAGATCTCGACTCAATCTCTGAAGTCCTGTAATGTATCAAAGCTCAGCGGTTCACTCGGAAAACCAGTTCGTGGTCTTCCTTGAATGAGTTCATAGAACGAGACAAGGGAACCACGTGGCGTATATGAGCTCTGAGGACCGCGTGGTGGCAAGACGGATGAGAACGGCTTATTTCCATTAAGACAGCATGCTAGGATGCTGTACCACTCGCCTACGTAACTGGCTGAACTGTCTAAAGCAAAACCGATGCTCGGTGTTCCGCGAGGTTATTGTGGCATGTTTCTGAAAGTGCATCAGCATAAGTATTCTCGCCCTATGTAATATTAAGCGATTGACCTCATGCAATGAATGGCGCTATAATACCAGACGGTTTTAATATATCAATGTAAAATCTTTAGTACGTTAAACGACGCACTGAACCGGTCGCCGAAGAAACAGCAAAGGGCGCTGGCAGCAAATAAACAACCCGGAAGCAAAGCAAAAGTGACAGAATCTCGTACGAGTAATTCCCGTCAAACGCCCATCAAATGCAAAATAAAATAAAATAAATGAATGCGCCACCATCATATATAAGCTTGTCTACTGAAAGTGAACAGCGAAAAGAACCTACCTTCAAAAGCAAGGACCTTCGCGCTGTACTTTTTCCAAAAGTCGCAGTACTTCTGTCGGTATTTCTGGCCCACCGTTTCGTGGACGTCGAGTGTCAAATATTCGTTTTGCTCCTTTGTGTACTCGGGCCACATCTCGGGCTTGTCAAGGTCGTTCCGGTCGCCGTTACGAGAGGGCGCACCTGAGCCTTCCGAATTTTCTGCCTCGTTAACATTGGGATTCCTGAAAAGCGCGAGAATGATGTCTACTACACGCGAAATATACAAGACACGAAACTTACGAGCTTGCGTCATCATCGTCGCGAGCGTCTCTTGCAGCGTCCCGCAGTTAGCGCGACATTAGAACGCTGCGACGCCACGATGGACGCGTCTGCGTCTTTCCGACGTCTCTCGTCAAGCTTCAGCATGTTTGCCGCTTGGGGCCGGTCGGTGAACTACTGACGATGACGTCATGTACAGCACTTGTCTCCAAGGTGGCATTGCCGGGCGTCGCCGGGTGCTAGCGTCCCGCTTGATGTGAGACGCAGCAAGACGAGTCGGCGGGCCCGTAGCTCTGAAGTTTTGAGCAGCGCTCCAGGCGAGAAAAATAGAATATTTGGCTCGCGTTTCGAACATGCGTCGATACGCTTCCCCACCACAGTTTTTTATATGCGGAGCATCTCTTGCTCGGGTCTATGTCCTGCGGCGTCGGCGTTGTAGTCGGCACTCGAACTACGCACGCGCAACTCTCCTCCTTCCCTCTCTCCAACAGCTGCGCGTTACTCTCTCCGCTCTCTCTCTCTACCAGCTGCGTGCACTGCGCGTGCGTTCGCTTCTCCTCACACCGCGTGCGCACGCGCAACTCTCCTCCTCTAGTCTCCTCTCCTTCAAGTGTGAAAAAAAAAGAAACGGCGAGCGGCGAGCGTTCCAAGTTTCTCTGCCGCGAGCCGCGACGAAGGCTCGCGTAGGGGGTAACGCTAGGGCAGGTCGGTGGCGCCATCTCTCGACGTCAGCACGCAACTGACTCTTTCCTCGGAACCAACACGATGCTCCGCATCACCCCATGGTTCCCCTCGGGAAGATGGTGTAATTTTTTATGCTTCGTTCCATTCTAAGTGCCAGCGTAGCAGAGGCTACAAGAGCGAGCTGCGAGCTTTCAGCGTCCCTGCCAAGCACGCGCGCTCGTGCAGTGCGAGCATCGTTTAGGAGGACTTTAGCGAGTAGCTTCGGCTTCGCTATCACGTATCGTGAAACATACGTGCTCGCGGAAGCTATGAAAGAAAGCAAAGATGAAAGGAATATTTAATGGGATGCTGCGGCCGCAAGCTGCATAATTCTTTTTTTATTTTAAAATTTTTTAGACGTTTTGTTACCGCACATCTACAGATGCTGACAGATGCTTGCATTCGAACGTGGCACGTGTAAAATCGAACGTTAAAGAGCCTGCGGGATGGTGCAGTCAGCATAACATGGTCGCGTTTTGCGTAAGTCTTCCCGACGCGCTCGCGCCCCCTGCCCCAGAGCAACGGGTCAGTGATGACGGATACTTTTTGTAGCGTGAGCTACATTGGCCGAGGTTGAGCAGTTTCGCGTGGCTGTCAAAGAGCCGTGCTGCGCAAGCGTGAGGAGCAGTGACGTCACACGGCGCACAGCAGGCGCGCCGGAGCCGCCGCCGCCGCGCGCGCCTCGCCGGTCTGCGCATTCCAGAGGAGTGACGTCATAGCCGCGGCAGACGCACTGGCGCCGCCGCGTGCCCAGCTGTGCGCCTCCGTTGCGCAGTAGCCAAGTCTGACGCTGCACCGGAGCCGCTTGATAGCGCCTCTCATTTTGTGCGCATACGCTCACGCTACGTATATCCTGGCATAGCCGAGCTAAGCCACCGCAATCTTTTTTCACCATTTCCTTTCTGCATTCTAATTGCACCAAAAGAGCTGGCATACAATGTACGAGTAGCAGCAAAACCAGATGCTTTGTCTCTATTTTACTCTCGCGCATAAAAAATAACGAGTTTTTCTCTCTTTTTTTCTTGCATTTTTTCTAAAACAATTTTACGAAATTTCAATATACGATAAGTGCAACACCCAACGACACGTTTGTACAAAAGAAAATACTTCCACAGCATTCACTGGTTCATTTATACAATTTTTTTGCTTTCACAAACCAACGGCGCTCTGGCCTACCCCGGATACTCGGCGTCAGCTATTTTATAGACCTTTTTCGCATAACCTCAAACCACCCAGTAACTGACGTACCCTCGACCTGGTGCATTTTTGGATTGCCCGCTGACACAGGGTATGCAACCGCAAAGGGTATGGGCGAAAAGGCTTAAAAACGGACGTCGTGCATGAGTTAGTTCCGAGTGCTCCTTTTTACCGTGCTGCAATTTCCGAAAATCTACGGTTGTCTGGCTACCACTGCGTGGTCGTCGGATGGATAAATAATTTTAAAAAGCATAAGAGCAATAGCAGAAAGTGTGCCATGAGCACAAGAAGCTGCAGCGCGATTGTGGCTGCAATGTTATCGAGCTTCGCATTTTCCCCAAGAATCCTTATTTATCAAGTCAGTCGATTGCGAGCCTATAACATATTGCACTCGCCATTCCGATTTCTGGGTAGTAGATGCATCTCGTACTGACTATGGTTTACAAATGATTAAAAAAACACTGCCAACGTTTCTGAACAAAATGATCCGGTCTAATTTCGATATAGAATCCTGTAGCATGTGTGATATTAAGCGACATTTTCTATCAAAGTAATTATGTGATTACACTGACTCCCTCGTAGGTGTTTTTCTTTTTGTTTTCTCCTTGCTTCGATATTAGGAGATATTTTTCTGTCAAAGTAATTATATCACATTACACTGATTCCCTCGTAGGTGTTTTCTGTTTGCCCTTTGCCTTTATTTTTTTTCCCCTTTATATAATTTCTTGTGTGTGCTTATGCAACCGCTGTGTACCTGTGGGGGGCTGAGGACCAGTCAAGCTGCTTAGACAGCTTTTTTTCTCAGCTCCCACCATATTTATATGGTAAATAAAAGCTATTATTATTATTATTAATCGCGAGAGATTCGTATCAGACTCAACGTCACGTTTAAGCTCACGACCACTTCGTCTACAAGAGGACCGATTTTAATTCCCGGGGAAGGTGGTCCAGTTAGGTTATCACTGCAAGCCTCGTGGTATGTGAAAGGTATGAAAAAGTCTACATGCCGCCACTCAAGATGGAGCTATCAAATGCCGAGAGCTTACCTGCATAGACTACATTAAACTACTCATGTATACTTCGCTGTGGAAACTCAATCAAAACACCCCACCGTCTACGTCGTCGTTCTCTCGAGGGGGCAAGGCGATAGCCTGTGAGTAGCCAGCTGGATTCAACCGGACAAGCTCCAACCAAGTTATTGCAGCCCACCATAGCCAAGTCTAGCCAAGTTCCCCCCATACCCACACCGTTGCCTACCCAGATAGCTGTGCTGCCAGAACTAGCCGGTATTTCTTTTTCTAAGCCGCTAGACGGCGTCGTCGGCGCCGCAATTCTCAAGATGGCGGCGCCGTTAAAGAAAAGGTCTTTATGCTAGGTTGTCCAGGCAAGCGTAACTTCCGCGATGCTCTCACGCCGCCAAAGTTGCTCCCGCGAGCTCGTGCAAATGAGACGCATGACTAAGGTAAGTACGTGCTCTCCCAACTGCTCGGGGCTGCTGCACTTTGGAATACACTTTAGCCCATGCTATAGCCTTCGACGATAGTACAAATTAGTTGACGCCGAATGCAGACCGACTACATAAGCTGTTGAGAGATTATTATGACGTATTTTTGTTTATCTCTCGTCCACCTGTCTTAAATGCAACAGCCTTGCTTTCGGGAAATCCGTTCCCACCAAAAAGAGGGAACGGATTTCGCGATAACGCTGGGTCTTGCTGCTGAGGATGGAAGGAAAAAGAAACAAAGGACAATATTAATGAAAAAGTAGGTTAAAAGCTTTCTGAAAAGGTCTGGAGAAGCGTTATATTAGATATATGCGATGTGGTAGGTGATTTAACGAGACGTAATTTATAGGAAAATTTAAAGGGGCGGTGTGTAAATGTTTTTAGGCTAGGTGGCCTAAGTTACTGCCGGATACAAAGGGTACAGTCAAGTATACGCTTGCTGGAAGTGCTCTGGGGCGATTCTACGTTAGTTCGTGCAATGATGGTTCGGGTCATAATTTTGATATTTTTGTTAAAAATATATATGAAAGGCATGTTCTTGGGAGGAACATTCAGCTACATATGAACGCCGTAACAATTGTTTTCGCTGGGAAATAAAATAGAGAGGCTCGAGGCGTGGAAATGGAGAAGATTTCACGATGCTACTTTGCACAGTCGTCATTTTCTCATCGAAGCTTTCACGTCACCATAACGTTTTAATACATTTTACAAAAGATATACAACACATACACAAAAAAGTAAAAAACATATCAAGTAAATATGTCTATGCAAACAAAAAAATCAAACATGGGAAAAAAACGAGTTTTAGAGACATATTCAAATTGTTTTGCAAAAGGTAACAAAATTAGGCGTCAATAACAAAAAAAAATCCATCTTTTATTTTTTTTTAAATTTCCCTTGGCACTTTGCACTTACTTGAACTAACTTGTGATGGCAAAATATTGAGTAACATATGACCTCCAAACGGGAAAAGCTATGACACGCCTTCACTCGGAGCGAGCCGACATCTTCGTCGTAGCGGCTTTGCCGCACAGCACCAAACATTTTGAGCGTTGGTTATGGCATGCATTTTATATTTTTCAATTTTTTTTTTATGACGGGTGAGTATAACTGTCGCGAAAAGGAACTTTGAGTTGGAATACCATTACTTAGCTTACAATTCACAAAAATAAAACGGCCCCACTCTGCAAATTCGCTAACTATGCATACATAAGCTTAAGACTCGCAGTTGCGCAAGTGGCCATGTATACATCCGGCCTCTAGGCATATGATTTCTGGCACAGGTCTTACGGTGGTTCACTCTGCTTGCTTCACCGCACGAAACTCTCGAACCCGTTCCTCAGACAACTGGAACATACGGAGATTTGTTATTTTTCCACGCAGCACCTCCACATAGTCTTCAGCGGTGAGAATCGATAAGTTGAGCGAAGATCTCAAGTTGTTAAGCGTTGCGTGGTGTTTAAGAACACCACCTACTCCATCACAAATGCTTTTTCTGTGTCCAGTGGCTGAAAAGATCCATCTTGCTGAAGAGTACGGCTTCTGAGACTATTCGTGCAATTGGAAGTGATTCTTGAAATGCGCCGCCGTTCCGTCTGATAGAAAAGTTATTTAAGAAAAGACTGGGTAGTATTCTTCAACGTATACTCTTCTGTGGCCTCTGTGGCTAGAAGAGCGTGGGCTGTGTCATGTGTCGTGTCATCGCTGACAACGGCAAAGCTCTACGTGCCTTGCGTGGACGTAATCACACATGTGAAGAGAGACACGAGTTCTTTTTCAGTGAAAACTCTGCACTTCGGTTGGGAAGATTACTGTCCAATTTTCCAGAAAAACGAAGTGGAACATCACGCTTTTGGGTGGTAAGGCGGTTCTTGTGTCACTCACGTATCAGGCTTCGTTGAAGATCACGGATGTATGAAGCCTCATATACCTTGGGCTCCATGACTCCAGTTCCCGCAGGAAGGCGGAAGTGTCCATAACGTTTTTGGCGAGTTCGCCGGCGTTCCACAGCGCGAAACAGATCTCTTCGTAGAGATGGAGCGACTGCAGCGAGATGCTCTGCATGTTTGGGCACTTTTCGCAACGGCGCAGGAAGCAATCGTTCTGTGGAGAGCTGCAGAGGTAGATGAGCTTGAGGTCGTCTTGAGTAAATGTCTTCTTTGAGGCATTTGGTATTTCCGTTAAAGCAACTGAAAATTGACGCAATATATGCATGCTCACACGCCGTGCTCGGGACTCTTTCTTACCCATTTTGGTCGTAGGGAATAAAATATAGAGATGCCTAGTTCTCGATGGGGATGGTCCTTCCTAAACAGCTGGTAAGCTTCGTTAACGGAGCGGGTCATGAACCTTTTTACGAGTTTAGTCTTGTTGTCGTTGATCATGGCTTTGACGACGTCCTTTTTATTGGGGCTTTGAACAGAGCATAAGAGGTCGTCGTGTGTGTAGTACTCAAGTGCAACCCTCAGGTCTTCGGCATTCACCTTTTTCTCCCTGCAGGAATCAGGGGATGCACATAGACCACCTTTACGCTTCAGTTTTCTTGTTTGATCAATCATGTAGGCAGTTTCTTCCGGCACCAGACGCAATATTTCTTTCTTCGAGATGCTTGGTGGCAGAAGCGTGTTTAATCGTTTGCGTTCCTGGTGGTAGCTGCATGCCTTCAAGGCTTCGCGGAACGCGTCAAACCACTCCGCGCTGGGCTCACAACTGTCTTCGCCAGTTTTCACGCCATAAACGCTTGACAGCTTTATTATAATCAAAGAACTCGCTTGAGTTTTTTTTTTCTTCAAATCTTCGCGCCTTTTTTTAATGGTTTTACGTGGTTTTAACGGAGTAACCGATAGATTAGCAGAAAACAAGTCTTGACTCACTTCAGCCAGAATGTAACCAAAGTTCCGGAAAGAAGAGTTTCATGTACTCTTGTTGTGAGGAGAAGCAATCTCATTCTGGAGGTATTTGTAGCAATGTTCGCATAAAAGGTCAGACTCATTCACTGTGCGTGGGGCTAGTAGCTTTTCCAACCGCACTGTTGGAACATTTAAGTGGTTCGTAATAAGCCATATCACAGGCGCGAGGAGATCGAAGACAACGAAGTGAAAAAGAGAAGATTGGGAGCTCGTGCGTTGAAACAACATGGGAACGACACGTCAGATCGCATCGCTTGCAGCTTGTAGATAATGTAAATAAACGTTTGCTTGAATGTAACCATCGACGGCTACCAGAGGTTCCTACATTGGTGCCGAAACCCGGGAGGAACGACTGAACGAAGGGAACCTGGTGGTTTACAGCAACTTTCTATCAAGCCAAGCCAGAACGATCAACAATCATGGACGTCCTCACGAAGAAACGGAAGACGCATCGTATGCAAGTGACACGACTTATTGGTGAGGCCGACGCGTTACTACTCTTAGCTACGCCAAGCGTCAACGACCTCGAGGTTCTAATCGAACGTATTCATCTGGCCCGCGACCAACTGAACGCCGTGGACGCGGCGATCGAACCTCTGATCACGGGGCAAGATGCAGAAGCAGAGTTCACTCATGGGATCGAGTATTCGGACAAGATCGTCACGTACCTCACCAAACTCAAACAAACGATGAAGAGCGCGGTGGGCAGCCACCCAGCAAGGGGACAATCGAACGAAGCTCGGAACGGAGGATCCTCGGTGCCATCAACAATCAAACTCCCAAAATTGAAACTAATCCAATTCAACGGGCACCTAAAGGACTGGCAACCCTTTTGGCAGCAATTCGATACCGCCATTCATCAAAATCCGGAACTCACGTCATCAGAAAAGTTCAACTATCTGCGATCAGCGCTGACCGGCGATGGAGCAGCCACCATCGGTGGATTACAGCCGACCGCTGAGTGTTACGCAGACGCCATCGAGCTACTGCAGCAGCGGTTCGGGAAGCAAGAGACGCTTATCCAGGACCACATGGAAGGTCTCATAGGACATACAGCCAGTGCCACCACAACGGAACACCCGAGCCCTACGGCGTTTATACGACACTCTACAGGCGCACATCAGAGGCCTTAGCGCGTTAGGGGTGGGCGAAGAGGCTTATGGGGCTATGCTCTACACAGTTCTTTTGTGAGTGCTACCGAGAGATATCGCTCTCGATTTCAACCGG
Source organism: Ixodes persulcatus (assembly GCA_013358835.2). Lineage (NCBI taxonomy): Eukaryota > Metazoa > Arthropoda > Arachnida > Ixodida > Ixodidae > Ixodes > Ixodes persulcatus. Next base: position 283,986 of record JABSTQ010009628.1, read on the forward strand.
AAGATGTCGGCGGAGGAGACCGGGAATGCCAACGCCGCAAGGGTATCAATGACAGACGCCAGTTTGGAATACGCCCCACAGCAAGTCCACCACTGCGGTCTCTGCTCGACTTTCTACGCATCGAGGTGGAGAGCCGCGAAAGGACATCAAAACACCAGCTGGAAGACGTCGTCGGTAAGCCCAGACCTCCTTCTCTGACGCATGGCTCTGTGAAGAGGTCAACGATCAACGCTCAGACTCGCAGCTCTACCGCGGCGGCATTGCACGGCAGCGTGGACGGCTTAGAGTTCTTCCTTTGCAAATCAAAAAGCGCACGGAACACCGGAATGTAACGCAAGAATCGGGCTAGCGGAGAAGAAGCGTAGGTTTGCAAGCAGACCGGAGGTGCTTCCGCTGCACGAAGGCCAATCACATGGCAAGATTATGTCGAGGAGAACCCAGCTGTGGAAAATGTCAAGGCAGGCACGCGTCCACCATGTGCGACCCGAATTACACGCCGGGACGATCGTCCACCAGATTGAATGAGACGGAACCGAAGGACCCGGCACCGGTCGCTATGCATGTACGTGGGAACAGCAAGCCGGCAGTGCTCCTACAAACGGTTACGGCGTGGGCAGAAGGTACGAACAGAAGGAAACTTGCCCATATTATCTTCGACAGCGGCAGTCAGCGCACCTTCATAACTGAAGAACTGTCTCAGCGACTGGACTGCAAATTGTTCGGGACAGAGATCCTCACAGTCGGTGTGTTCGGGGGTGGAAGCACTGAACGTACTTTTCGCAGGGTTCAAGTGACTTTGCGAGACCAACTCTACAGCAAAAGATATGACATCGACGCTCTCGAGACACCTACCATATGTGAGCAGGACCTTCCGAGCCCAGATGAAGCCATCGTGGCAACATTAGAGGAACTCGGCTGTCCCGTGGGAGACAACATGACCGGACTGAAACAACGCGGCGTCGACATACTGCTGGGATCAGGCCACTACTGGGGGTGCATCACAGGAAGAATTCACCGACTGAGCGGATGCCTGACTGCAGTAGAAACTGCATTCGGTTGGGCGGTCCAGGGACGGACAGGCACGGACTCGACCATCGTGAGTTACATCCAGGCGACCGTGCTAATAGCAACGCTGCAGGATCCAGAAATAACATTGGTTCTCCGAGATTTATGGGAGCTAGAAAGCGCGGGAGTTACCTGACTCGCCAGTAGAGGATCCCTCGGACAGCGCCGTGAGACGAGAGTTAGGAGCCAACATTACCAAGACCGAAGGTAGATACGAAGTGGACCTTCCATGGAAATCGGACGTTAGGCTGGCAGACAACATGGAGGTGGCAAGAAGGAGGTTGGAGTTTCTGCTTAAGATGTTGACCAAAAATCCCGATCTCCTACAGAAGTATGACGAAGCGATTCGGCAATACCAAGACAACGACATGGCGGAGAGGGTCGATGAAGAAACAGAGAACGAAGGTGCAGCAAGGGTGTATTACATGCCCCACCATGCTGTTCTCCGCGAGAACAGCAGCACCACAAAACTTAGGATTGTGTTTGACGCTTCTTCCCACGGCACAAACTGTAAATCCCTGAACGAAAACTTGGAGAGTGAACCGAACATGAATCCAGATCTCGTCGCCATACTTCTGAGGTTTAGGACGCACCCAGTAGCGTTAGTGACGATGTGGAGAAGGCTTTCCTGCAGATCGGAGTCAAGGCGGAGGATCATGACGCACTGCGGTTCCTCTGGTACAAGTGTTAGCGTCAGCATTAGTGTGATGGACATCGCCCTTTTTGAGTATCCGCCATATTGTGTTTTACCGAGACCATCGAGGCGGTCGGATCGGCATCCGGCTCGCACCCAAGTTTTCCGAGTTTTGTACCAATGTATGTTATTACAAGTCGTCCTAAATAATAAACCCAGTTTTCCTATTACAATCAGAAGTGGGATGCAACTACCGCTTACATCGATCGACGACGAGTTCCGGTGGTTCGTCATAACAACAACAACGCTGCGGAGCCTAACCAAAAACCACGTGTGACGCAGTGAGACCACGAGTGACCTACAATGTCGAGGAAGGACGTCAAGCCCGACCCGGCAGTTCAGGACAATGTTCCGGCCGGGATGGAGATGATGGCTCAAGTGTTGCGCCAGAATCAAGAACTCTTCAAACGCCTGACGCTGTCGCGATGAGTCGACCTGTGCCTTCGGACGTCGCCATGCGGGTGGCTCTGGATGCGTCGGCAGCGGTTCCCAAGTTCACGGAACTTGAGGGAGATATCGTGGCCAACGAGTGGATCACGGAATTCATGCAGGTCGCCGAGTTGGCAAGATGGAACGACGACGAGAAAATCACTGTGGCGAAGCTCAAGTTGTCGGGACCCGCGCGCGATTGGCAGCAGTCAACGGGTATGGCGTGCAAAGCCTGGTCTGCCTGGGAGGCCGCGTTTCGGGACGCGTTCGTGCGCCCACCAACCAAGACAGAACAGTGGCGGATCATGGAGCAACGAGTCCAGAGGAAAGGCGAGTGGCATAAAACATACGTTCGCGAGAAAGAAAAACTCCACGTTCGTCTCGGGCTTAACGTGGACGAAACGAAGGAAGAGATCATCACAGGACAACTTTCGAGAGAGCTGAGTTACGCTATGCGGAATCGAACACACCACTCTCTGAACAACTTCCTGCGTGACATAAAAAGCTACGAGCACTTCGAGAAGAACCGAGATGCGAAGTTCGCGTCAACTGGAACCTCGAGACTTATGCCATCAGCTGACCTGTCGTCCGTGCCGCAACAGAACAGAACGATAACACGCGGCGTCAAGTGCTACAATTGCCAAAAGCTGGGACACTACGCAAAGAATTGTGACAAACCCCCTCGACCACGAGTGTGCACGAGGTGCGGAGGAGAGGGCCATGGTACGAGAAACTGCCCCAAACGTGAGTCGGATGCACCACCAGTGATCACAGTGCGTTGTGAAAACAAGACCCGTTCGTTGGAAAGCTTCAAGCAGGTTGAAATCGAGGGAGAACCATGTGATTGCTCTTCTGGACACCGGAGCAAAAGTGAGTCTAATGAAGGCGCAGTGTGCCAAGCGTCTCGGTAAAGAGATTCAAGGCAACACAGAAGTACTAAGAGGAGTGGGCGGTGAGTGCATGTCACTGGACGAGGTGCGTGTCAAGTTTCGCTGCGATGAGCACGAGGTGGATGAGACCACAATGCGCGTTGTCGAAGACAACGTTTTCACTGGACCCGACGTGATTATAGGCACTGACATCATTGACCACCCTCACCTTGTATTGATCAGGAAGCATGGACAAACTGCACTGGTGGATGAGCGTCGCTATCCATTTCTACAGGATTTTCACGTGGAGATGGACGACAACAGAGTAGTGCTTCGTGCATCAGAGACTGTGACAGTCCCAAAAAACTGCATCCAGTGGGTCGCAGTTACGACTGGGAATAAGACAACCGAGGAACCCCACGTCTTCTCGACGGGTGGGAAAATCGACATTCGTTGCCAAATGAGAGGAGGCAAGACAGACATCCCCGTCATTGGTGCTGTGGAATGCGACGTCACTCTGAAGAGGGGACAAGTTGTGTCACGATGCCAGTCTTCACCGATGAATCCTGACGTACCTGATGTATAGAGCGTGCTGCAGCAGGTCATCGAAAGTGAGCCTGGAAAACAGGAGAAGAGACTCGCACCGATAACAGCAGAAGAGGTCAATGTTGGTCCCACCATAACCGAAGACGAAAGACGTGAGCTGTGCCAAGTCATCAACGAGCACCGAACATGTTTCGCGCAGAACATGACTGAACTGTGCCGTTCGGATGTGGTTACGATGAAAGTCGAAGAAACGCCCGGAAGTGCGCCTGTTAAAAGGCCGAAGATACCGTGCATCATGGAGTGAACGCGAGGTTCTGCGCAAGATTACAGACGACCTCAAGGCCAATGGCCTCATCCGCGACAGCAACTCGGAGTACAGTAGCCCTGTTCTCTTGGTGAAGAAAAAGACTGGGGAATATCGCATGGTAGTCGACTACCGTCGTCTGAATGCCCAAACCGTGAAAGACAGCTTTCCACTGCCACGGGTTAATGAAGTATTGGACCGACTCGCTGAAACACTCTCTTTAGTGTTCTAGACATGGCCCATGGTTACTTCCAAATCCCCATGGATGAATCGTTCATCCACAAGGCTGCTTTCACAACTCCAGATGGACATTTCGAGCCCCTGCGGCTATTCTTTGGGCTAGCTAACGGACCTCCTGTCTATCAGCGAATGATCTCTAGGGTGCTAGGACCACTGGGCTGGAATGTAGCAACCTGCTGCCTAGATGACATCTTGGTACCTGCCAAGGACTGGCCAGAGATGCTGGTGAGGCTACAGCAGGTGTTGGGCACGATTTCCAAGGCTGGTCTAACTCTGAGACTGTCGAAGTGTGAGTTGGGGAAGACAGAAGTCGAGTACTTGGGAGTGGTGTTGACACCTCAGGGGATTCGACCAGGAAGCAGAAAACTCTCGGCAATTATCTACATGCCCAGGCCGACCAGTGCGACCGAACTTCGACGTTTCTTGGGGCTCGTGAGCTTCTTTCAAAAGTTTGTACCGCAACATGCAAGCATTGCCGCACCCCTGCATAGGCTGCTAAAGCCGGAGCAGTTTTCGAGTGGTGCCCAGAGGCAGATAAAGCCTTCACCAAACTCAAGGAGACGCTGGTGTCAACTCCCGTGCTGGCACTATTTGACCACCGTAAGGAGACCGAGCTTCACACTGATGCGAGCAGCAAGGGACCTGCAGGCATGCTCCTGCAAAGGGGGGATACAGGTTCTTGGAACCTGGTGTACTGCGTTAGCCGCCGTACAAGTGAGACGGAACAGAAGTATCACTCCAGCCGACTGAAACGTTTGGCAGTTGTTTTGGTCAGTGGGACGACTGCGCTGTCTCCTGCTGGGAGTGAAGTTCACTATCGTCACGGACTGCAGTGCTACGCTGTACCTAAATACATGAAAATCCGTGAAACCTCAGATTGCCCGTTGGTTCGAAGAACTGTGTGACTATGACTATGTCATACGGCACAGACCAGGGCGTAAACTATATAGACGTAAACTATATTACAGGAAAAAAGTGCTGTTTGTGCTCTTGTGCTGTTGTGAGTGGCGACGTGGAAACTAATCCTGGCCCTGCAACTAAGGAACAAATGGAACTCCTACAATCTATGTTCACTGAACTGCAAAACGGTCAAAAAAGTGTCCTCGCGAAGTTAAATGTTATTGAAAACAAACAAACGGAAATCCACAACAAAATAGAGAATTTAATTGCAAAAAACGAGCAATTTGAACGACGGATCTCATATGTTGAAGAAAATAGAAGAATGCTGGAAGCAAGACTAGATGACCTTGAAAATCGAAACCGCAGGACAAACTTGGTGTTTTTTGGCATACCTGATGACACAATGCGAGAGTCATGGGAGGAGTCGGAAACTCTTGTTAGACGCATCTGTAAAGGTAATCTAGGTCTTAATGTCACCTCAATGCAAAGGGCCCACCGTTTAGGTATTTTCAAAGAACATAGCTGCCGGCCGATTATAGCAAGCTTTCAAAATTGGAAAGAACGTGACAACATCATGCGCAACGCCTTTAAATTCAAAAACTCTGCTTACAGCGTTTCCGAGGATTTCAGTGCACTCGTCAGAGATAAAAGGCGCAAGCTATGGGACTATTCCAAAAAAAAAGAAGACAAGAACCACAAAGTATATCTTACCTACGACAAGATTGTTATCAACGGAAACACGTACGCCTGGGATTTCGAACAAAGCATGCCTGTACTCGTTCGTAAAAAGGCTGCGCCGATTCAGCAGGATTGACGCAGTGCGAGAAATACCTGTCAAAATGCCGCTTTATCAGATATAGATGCCTCGGTATTACTCGTGAACTTCCATAGCATTAAGAATAAAGTGGAAGATTTCTTATCTCTAGTCGAGACAATCAAACCCAAAGTTATTATGGGAACAGAGACATGGCTACATGACTCGGTTTCTAATTCCGAAGTTTTTCCACCTGGTTTTACCGTATACTGCAAAGACCGAAATGGACACGGAGGTGGTGTGTGTTTACTAATTTCGTCGGACTGGAGTAGCAGTGAACTAGTTTTTTTCCGAAAACAACACTGAGTCTGTATGGTGTCGTGTAGTTTACCTAAGGGGACCACTTTAGTTTTTGGTACATCTTATCGCCCCCCCCCCCCCCAGATAGTGATGGGTACTCGATAGACAAACTAGGTGACTTGTTGACGACAATTCTAGATAGCGTATTCTTGGGAGGAGACTTCAATCTGCCAGGATTCAATCGGTCTGATGAAGTTCTTGCAAAAGATGGGCCCTGCGCTTACTCGATGTTTGCTGACATGCTCGGCGTATTTGGATTCGAACAAAACGTTAAAAAACCGACGCGAGGAAATTCTGTCTTGGATTTGATTCTATGCAATTTTCCTGGTGTTGTATCCGAGGTCAGTGTACTTCCCGGCATGAGTGATCACTGCGCGGTTGTTGCTAAGCTCTCGGAGCCCGGAACGCGAAAGCAAGCGGAGTGTTGACAGAAAGTATTTTTGTACGACAAAGGTAATTACGAAGCTATCGATGCAGAGCTTGAATCCTATTTTTATATATTCAGTCATCTATCAGAGAATAGTGACGTCAAAACCATATGGCATGCTTTTAGAAATAAAGTACTAGAGCTTACGGAGGCGTATATTCCATCGAAGCAAATAAGGAAGTGTAAAAAAAAATAAACCTTGGTTTAATGTAGAAATTCGCAGACTTATTGGTAAAGCGAGACGTGCTTACAAAACGCTTACCAAAAGTTAGTCAGTCCAAACTGAGCAGAAGTACAAAGAGATTAATAAGCTTCTCAAATTGCAAATAAAACTGAACAAAAAAGTGTTCTTTGACAAGTTTAACGAAAATCTAAAAAAACCCTAAAGAATTCTGGAAGTTTGTTAACGCAAACAAAAAGGAAGACACTTCCATTCCTGCGTTGAAAGTTGATGGTGCTACTGTGGTGTCTGATAACGCAAAGGTTGAATGCTTTAACTCGTATTTTAAGTTGGTATTTTCGGAAAACTCTCCGCATATGGTAGCTCCAGTGGCTTACCAAACACAGCAAAGCGTAATGCCCAGCATTACAATTGACCTGAAAGGTATAGTGTAGTTGCTGCGCGGAATTGATGCAACCAAGGCTATCGGTGCAGTGAATTTATAGCGCGTTATTCTTTGTAATATTCAGTGAAACTTTAAAGACGGGGATGGCTCCAATGGATTGGAGGATGGCAAACGTTACACCAGTTTTTAAATCGGGATCTAAAGCCAGTGTTGAAAAGTATCGCCCTATTTCATTGACATCGATATCATGTAAGTTGTTTGAACAAATTATTTATAGTAACCTTTACTCGTTCCTGGATTCAATACACTTCGTTTCCACCTCACAGCATGGTTTTCGAAGCGGCTACTCTTGCAACACCCAGCTGGTAGAATTTTATCATCATATATCCAGATCACTAGACAGCAGGAAATATGTCGACTGCGTGTTCTTAGACTTTCGAAAGGCATTTGACACGGTCCCCCATCAGTTGTTGTTGTATAAATTGGCTTTGCTAAACATAGATCTAAACGTCCTGAGCTGGATACGAAAGTATTTAGAAGGTCGAGAGTAGCGTGTTGTTTTAAACGGTACTATATCCACATCAACTCGGGTTACGTCGGGTGTGCCACAAGGGAGTGTCTTAGGGCCTTTAATTTTTCTCATATACATAAATGACATAAAACGAAAACATATACAGTCTCATATTAAACTGTTCGCCGATGACGGCGTATTGTACAGGGAAATAAACACGTCAGACGACCTGGCCATATTACAAACCGAAATAAATATTTTATCTTCTTGGTGAAATCAATGGAAAATGAGCCTAAATTTAAGTAAATGCAAACATATTCGTTTCTCGAGAGATAAGCTGCACGATTCTCATAGCTACCTAATCAACGGAACCGTTTTATGTGCTGTGTTCGAGTATGTTTACCTAGGAGTGCTATTTGCGGATTCCCTAAAATGGAACAGCCATATAGAACGTACAATGAGAAAGGCTAGTAAAATGTTTTACTTTATCCGTCGAAACTTTAGATCCACGTCACGAAACGTTAAAGAAACGCTTTATTTTTCTTTGGTAAGAACGATCCTTGATTACGGGTGCGTTGTGTGGGACCCTTATCACGACTTCCTTATCTATAAACTAGAAAAAATTCAATATCTGGCCGCGCGTTTTGTACCGAACAACTATGACCCTTATGCTAGTGTTACAGATATGAAAGCTATGCTGGGATGGGAAACACTCGAATGTAGAAGAAAAAAACTAAGACTAAAATTCTACCACCACGTCTTTCACAACAAAACAGGAATTGATAAAGCCACTTATCTTATGGAGCCATCCTACGTCTCTTCCCGTTGTGATCATTCTAAAAAGGTTGCTGTTCCCACTTACAGGACTGACAGTTTTTATAATTCATTTTTTGTCAAAACCGCGAGAAAGTGGAGCGACCTCCCGGAAAATATTGTGTCCATTGATGATAATGACGTTTTCTTTTTCCCCTTGTTATAATGTTTTCTAACACCCCCCTACAATAATGCCCACAGGGCGATGTAGGTACGATGTAAATAAAATAAATAACTCAAATGGAGCATGTGGATGCGCTTAGCCGTGCCCCAAGTGATGAGCGTGAGCTAACAGCAGATGGTGATGAGGACAAAAACCCAGAAATGTGCATCGCACCTGTCTACTACACAGTACCGGTTGAAGACAAAGTGGCTATGATTCAGGCACAAGACCCAGAGTTGAGAACTCTACTTGAGATGCTGCACAAACCTACAAGTGAGCGTACCTCGTCGGAAAGATCTCAAGTGCACAATTTCGAAGTGCGCCAGGGAATCTTGTACTACCAGCTCCAAGGCGGAACAACCTCACGGAAGCTTTTCGTGGTCCCACGAAGTATGCGGAAGTTCATCACAATGAAGTTCCACGACTTTGGTGGTCACTTCGCTGTTGACAAGACTGTGGCTAAAATCCGCGAAAAGTTTTGGTTTCCTAGAATGGTGGCGTATGTGAAGCAACATGTACGGCAGTGCATCGAATGCATGTTCCTCAAGCAACCAGGTGGTAAGGTACAGGAAAGCTAAACCCTATCGGACCAAGTCTGCGACCGTTTGAAATCGTCCACATGGATCACTTGGGTCCTTTTGTGAAGAGTACACAGCGCAACAACGTCCAGCTGGTGCTTGTCGACAACCTCACAAAGTTTGTTCGGCTACGTGCATACCCCAGCACGGAAACAAAGTATGTGCTCAGGTTCCTGGACGAGTTCATTTGCGACTACGGTGCCCCTCGCCGGATCATAACTGACCGAGGAAGTTGCTTTACCTCAAGAGACTTTGAGGACTACTGTCTGAAAAGAGGGATCAAGCACACATTGACTTCGACACAGCGACCTCAGGCAAACGGCCAAGTCAAACGGATCAACCGAATACTCATCTCAGCAGTTGCAGCATCAACACAGTACCAAACCCAACGTGACTGGGACCATCATCTGCAGAAAGTACAAGCAGACATCAGCAGCACTGTCAGCAAAACAACAGGCCGTTCCCCTTTTGAACTTTTGTATGGATTTGTGCCAGCGTTAGGAAGCAACCTCCAGGAACTAGTCCCACCTGACACAGAACACCAACGGAGTGTCCACGATTTGTGGGAGGAAGCCAGGCGGTCGATTCTAGATGCTCAGACTAGCGCTAAACGACGGTATGACCAGAGACACTGTGACGCGCTTCACTACGCAGTAGGTGACGTGGTGGTGGTGAAACGAGCACCTGTTTCTACTGGAAAGTCCACCAAGCTGCAGTCTTAGTACCGAGGACCCTACACGGTTGTGGAGGTACTTCCATCGGATACCTACCGCGTAAGCAACATGCCTTCCGAACATCCAAGAAACAGCCAGTACACGACAACAGCCCATGCAAGTCAACTGAAGCTGTTTAAACTGGCCTCAGAAGAGAAATCTTCAATCGAGTGCCCAGACGGCCACACCAGCATGGACAGTGATGGACAAACGGTTAACCCTTCATACTCCAGCTGTGAAGAAGCAAGTGACAGGGATCATCCAAGTAGTCCCCGGTGTACCTTGCGTCAGTCAAAACGCGCAAAGCGTAAACCTGTGTGGTCAAAGGACTACGCTAACTGAGGACAGTTAAAGGAGCAGGATGGCCTAGTGTTAGCGTCAGCATTAGTGTGATGGACATCACCCTTTTTGAGTATCCGCCATATTGTGTTTTACCGAGACCATCGAGGCGGTCGGATGGGCATCCGGCTCGCACCCGAGTTTTCCGAGTTTTGTACCAATGTATGTTATTACAAGTCGTCCTAAATAATAAACCCAGTTTTCTATTACACAAGGAACCGCCGATCCCAAATCAACCGGTACCAGATAGAGACCTGGCGAATGACGAGGGTGACTTTCGGTCCAACGTCCATCCCGTTCCTTTTGGCGGCTACCATGCGGCACCATTTCGCGGAGATGGAGAACACATACCGAACAACGGCCGAAAAATTAAGCAAGTCCGTGTATGTTGATGACCTGTTGACCGGAGCGAGCAACGATGACGAGGCTAAGAAGTGGTACGCCGAGGCGAACGAGGTGTTTAGGCAGGCCGGTATGAGACTCCACAAGTGGGGTTCAAATAGCGCATCACTAGCGCAGGTGTTCGAGGAGGACGGCGCAGGCCAAAGCCACTCGGACAAGTCTCGAACGTGCTCAACGTGCTCGGAGTGACTTGGGAACCCAAGAGGACAGTCTCATGTTTTCGCCGGAGCACGTGATGCAGACTGCTCGCCACCAAGAAAATACGAAGCGCTTCGTGCTGCAAACAACAGCTCGCCTTTACGACCCTCTGGGATTCTTGGCACCCTTCGTCGTGACAGCCAAGATCCTGTTCCAGCAAATCTGGAAACTAAACCTGGACTGGGACGATGTGCTACCAGATCACCTGCAAGAAGAGTGGACCGGGTGGTGCAGCGAACTTGTCGAGCTAGAAAGGGTCAAGATCCCAAGGTTTTGCGACAACGGATTGCAAGGCAAGGTGACCCACCGATCATTGCATATTTCGCCGACGCCAGCACCGCTGCCTACGGAGCCATGGTCTACCTTCGCACTACCGACGACACAGGAGCGACGACGACGACGTTATTGCTCACCAAAGGCCGAGTTGCACCCCTCAAAACTGTCACGCTGGCGAGATTGGAACTGATGGCCAGCTTGATCGCCTCAAGGCTGTCCAAATACGCTCAAACCTGCCTTGAGCTTGAGGTGAAGGACGTTCACTTATGGACGGATTCAATGATCACGCTTTACTGGATCAGGGGAGAGGCCTCCCGATGGAAGCTGTTCGTCAAGAATTGAGTGCAAGAGATCTAGAGCAATTGTGAAGGCGCGACGTGGCACCACTGCCCGGGAAAAGAAAATCCCGCTGACCTCATGACACGAGGTCTGACCGCATCCCAGTTGATCTCCAGTTCACTGTGGTAGTCGGGGCCGAGTTGGTTGCAAATGCCTGCGACAGAATGGCCCAAGGAAATGTGCGGAGAACTGCCTCCTCGAGGAGAGAGGTTCGAGAGCAGAAGTGTTTGAAGTCACAGTAACGCCTATTCCAGAGTTGATCGATATCTCGAGATTCAGCTCTGCTTCAAGGATCAACAAAAGGACGGCTTGGATTTTCGGATTTCTCCACAATGTCAGGTCAACTGAAAGATGAACGGGACCACTGACAGCCGAGGAGATCGAGGCAGCGCGAACTCACTGGATAAAAGAGGCGCAGCGCTCGGCGTTCGCTACCGAGCTTCGCTGCGCGACCAACGCTACGAAGACCCCGCCTGGTTCTCCCCTCCAAGACTTCGGCACTTTCATCGATCAGCGGGGAGCACTTCGCATTCGTAGTTGCCTCCAGTCCGTCAGCATGACGTATGACGAACGAAACCCGATCGTCCTGCCCAAGCAGCATCGATATTCAACTTTGCTGGCAATCGACGCGCACCGACAGCTGCTGCACGCGGGAGTCAGAGATACTCTCGTGCAGCTCCGTAACCAGTATTGGATTCTGCGGGGCCAAGAGCTGGTGAAGAAAGTGGTGCGTGCCTGCGTGACCTGTCAGCGATTTAGCGCGACTCTCGCGAGTGTCCCCACGGGACCCTTGCCGGATGCCCGGACAACACGAGCGGACCCTTTCGAGGTAGTCGGCACGGACTTTGCGGGCCCCCTCAACGTCAAGGGCAAGGACCTCACATGCAAGTCCTAGGTGGTGCTGTTCACGTGTGCAGTCACGCGGGCTGTGCACCTGGAGTTGGTTCCAGACCTGTCGACCCGGAGCTTTCTCTTTGCCTTCCGTCGATTTGTGTCGCGCCGAGGGCTGTGCCGCGTAATTTATTCCGACAATGCGTTGACCTTCAAACGAGCGTCGAAGGAACTCACGGAACTGTGGAAGACGTTGCGCCACTCAGACGTGGTCAGCCACTTTGCGAATGCGGGTATCCAGTGGAGGTTTATTGTCGAGAGAGCCCCATGGTGGGGAGGATTTTACGAGAGGCTTGTGCGCTCGGTAAAGGTGTCTTTAAGAAAGGTTATCGGAAGGAACTGTCTGGACACAGAGGAATTGACCACCGTTCTGATTGAGGTTGAGGCCGTGTTGAATTCGCGGCCATTAACATTTGTGCACGACGGGGTCGGAGAGGGGACCCCGCTCACGCCGGCCAGTTTCCTAGTTGGGAGGCGGCTGACGACACTTCCGCCGACGGGTGGGGACACGCTCGCTTTCACACCAGAGGAGCTTCGCGTGCTCTGGCGGCAGCGAAAACAACTGCTTAACCGATTTTGGGGAACATGGAGGGAAGAGTATCTTCGAGAACTCAGATCAGCGTACGCCACTCAGAACAGGCAGTCTGCGCCCATCAGAGAGGGTCAAATTGTTCTGTTAAAAGAGCCGCTTCTACGCCTGCTATGGAAGCTCGGGCGAGTAGAAAGACTGTTCCACGGCCGAGATTCTCGGATCCGGTCGTGTGAGATCCGAGTGCATCGCGGCACCATTTTGCAAAGGCCAGTGCAGCTTGTGTATCCGATGGAGTTAACGGAAGTTTAGAATGGACTCCCATCCATTCGGTGGGGAGTGTGTTGGAACGTTTAAGTGGTGCGTAATAAGCCATATCACTGGCGCGAGGAGATCGAAGACAACGAAGTGTAAAAGAGAAGTTTGGGATCTCGTGCGTCGAATCAACATGGGAACAACAAGTCAGATCGCATTGCTTGCAGCTTGTAGATAATGTAAATAAAAGTTTGCTTGAATATAACCATCGACGACTACCAGAGGTTCCTACACGCACTTCGTTGAGTCTCCCTACCGGTACGAGGTGCATATCGCTATAAACTTTCTTCTTGTGTCTCCGTAGATACTCCACAGAGAACAATCGCACGGTGCTGAATCATTGGGCCATGGCTGTTCGATCTGACACTAGACTCTTACTCGCTTCGTAAATGACAGAACTTGAAACGTCCTCGCAAAACCCTATTTGAGAGGTTCTGAATTCCTCTTTCCCGGCTCCGAATATCCCGTCAGAGTTCCGAAAGAAAATGACCTTGTGCTTATCAACTTCTGTCTTCCCTTGTAGATATAATCGGTGCGTCGCACACGGTTAAGTTGGTGTTGTTTGTTTGTAGTTCTACTTATTAAAAACCAAACACACCGAGTCTCCTGTAAGCATAACGATAGTCAGCCGTCTTTTGTTCTGAATCACCGTGTGAAAGATTCCTTTATTCTAATATGTTTCTCGGGTTTTCGGTGTTGGAGTGTAGTTGTGTGTGTGTGTTGTGTGTTGTGTTGTGTTGTGTTGTGTGTGTTGTGTTTGTGTGTGTGTGTGTGTGTGTGTGTGTGTGTGTGTTGTGTGTGTGTGTGTGTGTGTGTGTTTGTGTGTGTGTGTGTGTGTGTGTGTGTGTGTGTGTGTGTGTGTGTGTGTGTGTGTGTGTGTGTGTGTGTGTGTGTACGCGCGCGCGCGCGCGCGGGGGGGGGGGGGGGGGAAGGGAAATCACGGCAGTAAAACGGAAACGGGGGGTTCGGCATTCTGTCTCGGTCGGTTCATATAGCGTAGTGAAACTCATCTGTTTAGGTCCTTAGGAGAGGTGCCCGTTCCCGTTGCTGTCCTTAACCTTGGAGTTTTGTTTTTCTGGTTAGGTTCGGTCAAGTCTTTGCGGTCGCATGTCTTTATGCTCCTTATTTTTTTTTCTTTCTGTGTGGACATGCATGTATTGTCGTTCTTCTTGTGAATAAGCTCAGCTGCGTTTCAGATTTCGTTTCGCACTGTCCGTTATTTTTGTTTTTCCTCGTCTCAGGGTTTAGATTGCAATGTTTCCTAACCGACTGACCTACATATTTTCCTTCACAACTGCTTTCACCTTATTTTCCCGTGCCTCTTCACGTATTCAGCTTTGGTTTTCAAGGTAATGTGATGTGCTTACGATTTGTAACGGCCGCCAGCAGTGACGTTCGCAGGCGTTTCTTGTTCGTGGTAAGGGGTGGGAAGAAGGGGGCGGTAAGAGGGGGGGGGGGGGGGGGGGGGCGTATGATAACGAAGACGTCGGCTCGCTCCGAGTGAAGGTTTGTCGTAGCTTTTTGCCGTTCGGAGGTCATAGGTTACTCAATGTTTTGCCATCACAGGTTAGTTCAAGTGACTGCAAAGTGCCAAGAGGAGTTTAAAAAAAGAAATAAAAGATGGAGTTTTTTAAATATTGACGCCCAATCTTGCCACATTTCTAGAAATCAGCTCCATTTTCGCGTTTATAACAAGGATACAATTAAGGGCGGGCATATGATCTTTATATATTCGTAAAGAATATTTAAAGACGCGCATTTTGATATGTTTTGTTAAGCATTGCGAAAGATGGCTTATTTGCACAAAAATGTGAATATGTCTATAAAACGCGTTTTTATGCCATGTTTGATTTCTTTGTTTGCATAGAAATAGTTTATTGATATTTTTACTTTTTTGTGTATGTGTTGTATATCTTTTGTAAAATGTATTAAAAAGTTATGGTGACGTGAAAGCCTGGATGAGAAAATGACGACTGTGCAAAATAGATCGTGAAATCTCAATTTAAACGCCTCGAGCTTCTCTAATTTTTATCTCAGCGAGAAAAAAAAAAAACGTTACGGCGTTCATGTATAGCTGAATGTTCCTGCCAAGAACATAGCCGTCATATATTTGTTTTAACAAAAATATCAAAATTATGACCCGGACCATCATTGAACTGACGTGGAATCACCCTCTGGTCGTCTTCACAACGCCTCGGAAAAAAACAGTTGTTGTTGTTGAAAACGTTTTATTTAGGTATAGGTGGGTACGACGCGGCCGGTTGCATGCCTTGCCGCGAAGGGGAAGGGGAGAGGGATATGGGGAGGGGAGGAGGATGAAGAATTATATGAGGCCGGCTACACCAGCCGTTCTGATATAAGCCAACAGCGAGTCGAAGACAAGCTTCCTTGCTTCATTAAGGCCTGTTGGTGTCGCCCAGGCCTCGGGCGTCTTGGGTCGACTCGCTGGGCTGAGCTTGGCTAGTGCAGCCTCCCTCTCCTGTCGTTTTTTTTTTTTTCTGAGCACTCCCACAGCAGGTGACGCAGGGTGGTGAGAGGCGCTGAAGGATGGTTGTTAGAAGCTGTATCGGGAGTGAGGTCTACGGTCCGCTCGGCCTGATGTGAAGTGGGGCTTGTGCAGCAACGGTCACAACCGGCGTGCTCCGGGGTACGTAGTCCAAAGCGGGCGAGGCGGTGTGGCGTCCAAGTGCAGCCGGTCGCGATACGACGACGTTGGACCTCGGTCGCCCGCGGATATCCCCGTGGAATTGGGACCGCGCACTCAGGTAACCGGGTGGACAGGCGCCGCCTGGCCTCGGTGCGGGGTTATGGTGGTGGTGAGGTGTCAGTGTTTGTGTCTGAACCGGAGGTTGAATCACCCAAAAGGCGTATCAGCGGTTGACCGGCCGAGGGGTAAGACAATGACGCCCTTGCCAGCCGGTGTGCCGCTTCGTTGCCCTGGATACCCGCGTGGCCCGGAACCCAGACAACCCTGATCTTTACAGTACGCCACAGTATCAACTGGAGCCCCGCCACGGCCGCGCGGATGGAGGAAACTGTTGGAGATCGAGGGGATGCCGATGAATGGCATGCGCTGACAGCTTCCGTCGAGTCAGAATGCAAGAGAATTTCTGTGGGCGTGAGCCCTCCAGTGGCGGTGTCACGGAGCGCCAGTTCCACTCCCAGGAGAAGCGCCCGAAGCTCAGCCTCGAGGGAGTCAAGCCCTGGCGGGAGCCGAATACTGGAGGTCGAACCTAAGGCCAGGCAGCAGGCAGCGGCTGTAGTGGAGCCGGACTCTGGGTCCGTAGCCGCATCACAGTAGTATCGACGCACTTGAGCGTTTGGCTATAGGAACAGAGAATCAATGTGGACTCGTTGTGCTTCAACCAGAGTCTAAGAGAGAACGAGGTTCGTCTTATCTGTTGAATATAATTGATAAAATAAAGTCTGCAGCAAAACACCGCAAAAACAGCCCCACTTTTTTTTTTTTTTGCTAAGTGATGTTTTGAAGTGTAGTATGGGGTATCCACACGAAGGAGAAATCCGCTACTTTCCTCCGCGGAGCGCGCATCACGTGCGACATACGTCATCCCTTTTTGACGCCTCGCGGCTCCGTTCTCCTCCGTGGCGGAGGCGCGGAGGCTTCGTTCCATCAGCACGAAAGCTCTGCAGGTGGGTGGCGGAGACGAGGACGGAGTTCCCCGGGTTGTTGACGTCACGACATCCGTCGACGGATGTCGTGACGTCAACAACCCGGGAAACTCCGTCCCCGGCTCCGCCGCGTGCACCTGCGGAGCTTTCGTGCTGACAGCACGAAGCCTCCGCGCCTCCCCCACGGAGGAGAACGGCGCCGCGAGGCGTCAAAAAGGGATGACGTGTGTCTCACGTGATGCGCGCTCCGCGGAGGAAAGTGGCGGATTTCTCTTTCGTGTGGATACCCCCAACGCTTGTACGCCTTTTACCACGGCAAAATGTAATGTAATTTCTATCGAATGACAACTCCCAATCCTGACTGCGAGCGTGGCGCGTGCCTCGCGCATCGCCCGGATACTGTCTTTTATTTATTTATTACTTTATTTATTTTGAGTGACCCACAATTAAACAGCTTGGTTCCTCCTTAGTACACTTATCAATGACAGATAGTAATATAACTGTGCGGGCAGGATAAAAAAAGGAAATTGAGAACAAACCAATGGTAGCAACACACTTTCTAAATCTACGCTTTTCATCAAAAATATCTAGGCTAACGTTCCCAGAAATCTGTTCTAAATGATTATACGTCGATTAAAAACAGTGTCACGGGTGCTGCGTGATATAAATCAGTAGGATAAAAAAATAAAGTATAAATTCAAATTTGGGGGCCCGTCGTTGGTTTGGCACGAATAACGTGCCAAACCAACGACGGGCATCTGGCACGCCCCAGCGAAGAACTGAGGATTAATTTCGACCACCTGCGGATCTTTTGACGTTCGACCGAAAGCTCGGTTTCACGGCGCCTTCTCCGCAATAAGCCTCCGTCAGATTGCGAGCACCCCGACCGAGATTCGAATCCGCCACCTGGGGATCCGTAGGCCGGCGCTTTGCCTAGGAACCAACGTGTTTTTTTTTTCTCTTTATTGTCTAGGAACCAACGTGGTGACAACGAGGAAAAACGATTATAATGACTACTAGATTTACGAGGAACGCGCAGGAAGACTTGACTTAGTAGCGCTGGTGAATCAATTATACCATTCACGATATTATACAAAAACATCAATCCACGAAGCGTTATTTTCCTGTGCAACGTGTTCAACTCCACGAGGTTACCTGACATAATTCAGGTGAAAATACCGATCAAGCATTACAAGAATAAATTTACGTTTAACACGCTCAATTAAACTTGAATTGGTCACTCCAACACAGTTCCAGACAGTTGAGGCATATTCGACGACTATGCGCCAATGAAAAAAGCAAATGTAACAAAAGGGTTTAAAAAACTGTCATTCGCGCAATGGCTCCCAGAACATTAAAGGAAGCATTCGTATTTTTAGTTACATGATGATTGAAACTAATCGCAGTATTCATAAAAACTCCCAAATCACAAATAGCCTAAACACGAATAATATCGGTGGAATCTTAAGTGTATGGAAAACTCAAAATTTCACGGTTTCTAGAAAAAGACATAACTTTAGTTTTTGACACCTTTAAGATTAGGCAATTCGAAAAACACCACGTCGAAATAGAATCTACATCACGCTGAAGCGATTCACAATCTTCAACCACTTTAACCACCAAAAACAAGTTAATATCGTAAGCAAATAACAACATTTGCCTGTGCTTAAGGGGCCCTGCAATCATATTTAAGCGTCTACCTTTTTTGAGGTTTCCGCGTCTCCTGGGGTTCTGGCAAGCCAGCGGGCATGGAGAGAGTAACTAAATATCAGTGCGTCATATTTTAACCGGACGTCGCGGAAACCTCCTCCACCTACGGGGGCGACCCGCGGTACCGAAAGCGCGCGAAATGTGAGGTATTTGGTCCTGGGCTTACTACTGGTCAGAGCCGCTAAAAGCTTCTTTCTAGTTGAAATACAAAATATAATTGGCGAGAACCATTTCAATTATTTATGAAAATAGTTTTTGTTCAGTATTTTAAATCTGAAAAGAAACAAATGCAGTTTATAAAGTCCGGAAACCAGAAATGACCCGTCGACATACCCGCCACCATGCGGTAAAAAAGGCGGCGCATACTAGAAAGGAATAGTGGGATCAGGCTCCGACGAGCGGCGAGCGTAGAAAGGTCCCGGGTGTACGCGGCAGCGCTGCGGTCGTTTACGGACTCGAGGATCCGACCGGTTCCGAGCGTTCCGAAGGCCTTCAGCGCAGGTTTGGCTTGCTGTTTGGCCGTTTCGCGGTATGGCAGCGCGAAGTGGCTCCCGTTCTGAACTGATCTTTACCCCGTGTTTGCTGTCGTTTGTGGTCAATGAAGTGTCATGTCGAATTAGTGTTTAATCGCGCAGCAAATGCTATGCGAGCCGCCCTGGCTGCTTTAGCTTTGGTGGCGCCCTCTTGATGCTTTTGTGGCACCCTCTTGAGCCGTCGGCACGGAGTGAGGCAGCCATGAGCGCTCGCTGAGCTCACTACCCCTCCTCAAGGTCACGGCCACTCAAGCCACCAAGGACGTCATGAAGGAGGTTATTTTTTGCTTGTTTTTGTAATATTAATTTGCCTATATCGTTTAAACTAAAGCGAAATTCGAGAAAAGAAAGGTTTAATTAAGTTACTACGTTCAGTGCACTCAGGTTCGGTGCAAAGTAAAAACCAGTAAAAAAGTCCTTGCAGGGCCCTTTTAATACAAGAAGCGAGATCATTCACAAAAATTAAAAACAGTAAAGGACCGAGGATACCGCCTTGGGTAATACAAGAAGTAGATAAAGAAGGAGCAGAAAATAGACCATAGATACTTGCACAAATGTTGTTCGGTGAGCTAGATAGCTATCGAACAGACGACAGTACTTAGTAGACAGACCGTAACTAAAGAGTTTACTCGACAGTAGTCGGTGATTTACTTTATCAAAAGCTTTGGTCATATCAAAGTACACTACATCCGCTTGTCCTCTGCTGTGTACAGATTGTACTACTTGACTCAGGAAAGAACAAACCGGTTTGTTTCTATAAAACGGTTTTGGATAAAACCATGTTGTTAAAGAATAATCTTTCGACAAAAATATGTTAGAGGCGGGTGTTCAGAATAATTTCATATACTTTCGACAAACTACGGAGGAGGGAGACAGGCCGATAGTTGTTGACCATGCGTCGATCACGGATTTATGCGACAGAACGACAACAGAGATTTTTCAAGCGACGGGAAAAGTTTCAGATTAAAGTGATAAGTTAATTGTATGGAGCAAAGCTGGACAAAGTAGTTGAGCGCAACCTTTTACTATAAAACTTGGAATGCCATCTGCTCCCGTAGATAACTTTGGTTTAAATTTTTCCAATTGCCTCCAAACCTCGGATACAGTAATTCAAGCAACAGTAAGAAAATGTATGAAATTTTTATTCGAGGTTGTTATTTGACCGTTATTCGTACTAAAACAGGCTTTAAAACGACTCGCAAAAACATTAGCTACATCTGCTGGGTCAGTGACGTAATCCTCGTTATCTCGCAATGTGATCTTGGTGACATTCTCTTTGTTGTTTTCTTTGACAAACTTTCACATGCTCCGTGCGTGCTCAATGAGGATTTGTGCTCATTGAGTTTTCCGCAATGTCAACGTGATGTTGCTTATCTTGCTGATACAATTGTTTCGCCAGAGCACGACATTGACTAAATTTCGTGTATCAATCGGCACGTTCAGGTTTTTTTTTTTTTTTTTTGTAGAGACGATGATAATGAGGAGCGTTCATAAAGTTCGTATTATCGGCACACAAAATCGAAAAAAAACGGAACAAAACAGGCATCAGCATGAGCGCGCGTCCCTCTAGTTTCCGCACAGTATAAACATCGCATGCTATAGTAGCTCGGAAAGCCGCTAGGGAGTCGAAACGAAAATGGCACCGCCCGTCGGTGCCAAGCACATGCAGTGATCCGTTTTCTCCATTTGAAAGGAAGCAATGCCAAGGAGATTCATTCCGAGCTGGTGGCGGTGTTCGGGGACAACGCCCCAGTTTATGACACTTTGGTTAAATGGCGCAGACGCTTCCAGTGTGGCCAAATAAGAGAAAAGCATTTCATGGACGGCGACGAAGTGATTGCTGAAGTGGAGCGATTCCTGAACACTTAAAACGAGGAGTTCTATAATAATGGCCTCCGGCATAAGAGGCATCGCTGAAAAAAGTGGGTAACTTTTGGTGGCGAACATGTAGAGAAAGTTTTAACTCCTACTCGAGTTTGATTGCTGAATCTCTATTCCTTCGTGACAATAACACGAACTTTATGAATGCCCCTCGTAGTCTGAGCCCTAGGCATGGTCTTAGTTCCTACGAAAACCTTGGAGGATTGTCACTTTTACGAGATACCTTCTTTGGTATGAATAATTGTATTCTTTCCTGAACAATAGTAGAAAGTATGTAAGTTGATGATTTAACACAATGATCATCAAAGACACTGCTACAATCATAGTTATGAAGATACTTGTACAAGAAATATTAATCACAGTTTGGGTTAAAAAATATGGTTGGGAATGAAAAACACGCCTGTCAAGTGGAAAGAAAAATTATGCAATAAAGGATGGATGATAGTTTTCGACCCGAGATAGCGGCACTTTGGTGAGAGTAAAATCAACAACAGAGATGACCAGAGCGACGTCAAGTATGTTTCCACTGCAGTTGCGAAAACCGTTACGTGGTTCAAAACCACTAAAATGAACGAAGTCTAACAAACAAATAGCTTCAATCTTGTGTTCGTATTACTAACGAAGAAGCTGCCCGCCTCCCAGTCGTAAACGGGAAAATTGAAATCGCCATACATGTGCACTCGAAATTATGAGAAGTCAATTCTTTCTTCAAGGTAGTTAATATGCTCAGAGAAGACAATGGGATCAAACTACTGTTGTATCAAATATTTAGAAGAAGTATTTAAGGTAAGATAGTAATAACGGCTTGAAAATGTCTTTGGAGTAGTAATTAAGTTACTTTTACTACGAACTATCTTGAGCAAAGTATAAATACTTTAAAAAAGTAATTGAATTGCATTCGAAGATACTCGGCGAGTGGGTTGAAAGGTGGCAATACAAGAATAAAAAAGTCAAAAAGGGGTGCTCTACTTGTGATGATTTCGCTGAGCATCACATTTTGCTGTATCTTTAGAACCTTCAAGAAATGACTTAGCTAGGCTGCAATCAAAGTTTACCTTGAGCTATTTCGAGACTTGCAACATTTAGGTACACGGGGACACACGCATCGTAGGCAAGGCGACTGACGTGTTTTAGTTTGGCAGCAGGCTCGGCTCATGACGCGTTCATCAATAAGTTTGTAATATGCCTTGACGCGATGCGGCGGACTTGACCCATAGTCTGGCATTGCATACCTAAC
Organism: Ixodes persulcatus; assembly: GCA_013358835.2. Classification (NCBI taxonomy): domain Eukaryota; kingdom Metazoa; phylum Arthropoda; class Arachnida; order Ixodida; family Ixodidae; genus Ixodes; species Ixodes persulcatus. Next base: position 306,198 of record JABSTQ010009628.1, read on the forward strand.
AGCCGAACTAGAAATTGACCAGGCAGCCAGACTTGATGAGTACTCGAGGGAACGACAAACGTGCACGCTCAGGAAATACATCGGCTTAAGGGCAGTAGCCTCTGTCGCTGATCAGCAACCAAGAGCGAGTATTTTATACCCCGAGCCAAGGGCGAGGAGGAGCGCCTTCATTTCAAACTATCAACATATATCAGGAAGGTCAAGAGAGAAACACAAGTTCCCCAATAAAGTGCCCACGAAACCGCTTTCAATCCGAGCTCCACCTGGCGGAACATTGGGTTTGATGATTCTGAGAATAAAACAATGTACGCATTCGGACGGAGATAAAAGAAACGCTTTTGAACGAGCTTGGGAGGCAAAGTTCAGTCATAATAGGCACACAAGGGGCTTTGAAGAAGCCCAATTTAGGCCACTGCAGCTCAATAAAGCCAGCAGGATCTAGCTTCCTTAGCCAAGAGAGTGTTCGCGCTCTCTTGAAAAAGTGCTCGCGCGTTTTATACCAGAAGCCCTTGAACCGGCGATTACTGAAAATGGTCCTTTGTGGCCGTACTAAGCGCTGGCATCCCAATCTTCTCCCGAAGGAACCACTCTTGCTTCAGACAAAAGATGTAAGTCTTGACGACGTCACCAACGCTTTGCTAGCTCGAAGCCTAACGTGCCATTAAAAAACAACTTGGGGGAAGAAAAAAAAAGCGGAAAAGACGCATAAAGGCGGTCGTGCTTGGGGCTATCCCTTCGGACTTCTGTTGGCATTCAGGAACTACGTTTTGCTCGTGCTTGTTTCCTGTACTGTGTTTGGTCGCTTGCCTCCAAGTCTGAAATCGGTTCAGCTTTGCCCAGAAGTCTCACGGTCCCTAGTTCTGTATAGACTGTTCCGGCGAAAAACATATTTAGAAGGATCGAAAAATGTGTTTGAGATACTAACTACAAGATAGAAAGAAATGTAATTAAGTTAGAGTAGCAAATACTCTAGACGAAATGTATTTGCAAGATACCGAAATACTACCAAAAGTATTTTAAATAGAGTATCTAGAGTAGAGTATTTAAGATAGACACAAGTCTGGATCAAACATCGGTAGAAAGTAAAATTTACCAATAAGAAAGCTGCTACCGTCGGTACGCATTAGTTCAATCGAGAAGCTCTCAGGTTAACACTCAAGATTACCCCTCTTATGAACTTTTAGGTTCTTATTTTTAGCAATCAATACAAGCTCTTTCTGGTTTTCTCAAAATCTTGATTACGTCTAAAAACCTCATATTTAGTGGAAACTAATTAGAGCTAGAAATTCCCTCGGTTAGCCAAGTTTCCGTTAGTGATATTATCATACGTGCTTTTATGGCCTCAGAAGAAAGAAAAAAATCGCCTTTTTTAGTCCTGAAACTACGCACGGTCTGATTATGAAGTGTACACTCGTAATGCTTCCTGTTTTCTCCTCAACAACCCGAAAAACTGCCTAAAGGGATAGCGAGTAGGCCACACATTCGCGTGAATAATCTTGTCGAAATCGTCCCACTCAACAGCGATGTGGTACGATGCACAGCTCTCATGTCTATACAAAAGTTGGGTACTGTGGGTAATTACCTTGCTGCTACCCGTCTCAAAGAATGACACGACGCTCTGGTTTGACAACACGTAGTCACTTATTACTCGTCATCGCCCGCGCCGTGATACCAAGAGCCCTCGCGCACCCACTGCGACGGCCTTTTATCAACGGCGGAGCGCCGCACGCGTGGCCAACTGCACTGTGAACGATTTGTAGATGACTGTGGACGATTTGGCATGCAGGCCACTTGGTTTAACGCTTGGAATCCCAAGGTTGCCCACACATCTCCCCCTCTTCCTAAAAACAACTAGTGTCTTAGGAGGTCTTGGGGTGGCTTTCCTTTCAGCAAGAGTCTCCGCAAATGGGCGAGCGCCGGTCTGACGTCAGTTCTTGCGGACGGTACCGATGAGGTCCCTGGTTGATCTGATGATGGGGGGTGCGTCGCTGCCGCTATGTCTTTGGCAGAAGGCTCTAGAAGTTAAAACAAATGATTCCATGGAGCAGCAAGAATAACAGGCCGCACCCGAAAACGATGCCTGCCAACTGCAACGCGGGAACACGGTTGCTTTCTTTTCTCCACTCAAAAAAGCGAAGAGAGCAGGAATATAATGCACTTAAGGCTCGTGCTCATTTCGCCGTATTCACCGCCGTCGCAGGTTGTATGTTGGCAGAGACGGTTTGAAATCTTCCGAGAGATGGTCCGGAACGGTGCCATCTGGAACCTGTGACACATCTGCCTCCTAGGTTTCATAGAAAGTTTTTAGGTCGGCGACATGAATGGACCCACACATCTCACCAGATTCGGAATGCACCAGCTCGTAAGACAGGTTGGAGAGCTTCTTGCTAACACGGCAGGTGCCCTCCCATCTCTTTGCTAAAGAGGCCGTGAAGCCTCTAGCAGCATCACTCAGAGGATGACTTCGCCTCAGCACCAAATATCCTACCTTGAACTGCAGATTTCGCCTCCCCTTGTTGTACTGGCTAGCCTGCTGCAGTCTCAAGACGTCGAGGCTCTCTCAAGTTTCCCGGACGTTTTGCGTGAAACGATTCCGGAAATCTTTTGCGAGCTGTGCAGTGGTACGCTGCACGCTTGCTGGATCTGTGCAAAGAAGGCCAGATCCCAGGAGAAACGCGAGCTCTTTTTGAAATTTAAGTTGAGCTGGAGTAAAACCCGTGGACCGGTTGATAGTCGTGCGGGCAGCGAATGCCATTTCTACCAGTTTTACGACCCCGCCTTTGTGTCGCTCTGTATGCGCTAGGAGCATCAGCTTCAGGTTACGGTTGACTATTTCCCTGGTATTTGCCTCAGAATGGTACGACAAGGCCCGTTTCTGCCGTATCTCTAGTGCCTTGCACGCATCGATGAACACCTTTGTAACAAAATCAGACGCGTTGTCCGTAATAAGCGTTGCGGCGAAGCCAAAGCGTGCAAACATCTTAAGAAGACAGTCCCAGCTTTTCCTAAAGTACAGCTTGCGCATAGGAAACATTTCGACCCACTTTATAAAGTTGTCGGTCACTTCTGGCAAATATTGATTTCCGTGTGGACTACGGGGAAAGGGACCGTCAACGTCGCAGGCTACAGACTCCCAGCGGTACTTGCTCTCGAGGGACTGTATTAAATCTGGTGGCAGGCCACCTCATGGTTTCACCTTCTGACATACCGTGCAGCTACGTGTGTACCTCATTACATCCTGTCTCAAGCCTGGCCACGTTGAAATTTGGGACAACTTTTCGTATTTTTTTCTCCCCCTGCTGTGACCTGCCAGCGCGGAATCATACATATACTTTATGAATGACTGACGCAGCCCACGAGATATTACAGTCCGGAAGAAGGACCGCAGGACCCATCGTCCGCCTGGGGGATTTACCGCAGCAAGATACCGTCACTACTCAGCAAGTATGCGTCCAAGTCTCTGAGACTCCTGGTATCGGCCAAGCTTTCTTCTGCCAGCCGGTGTGTGACGTCCAGAGAAAGTCCATCGGACAGCTGGGCCAGTGTCAAATCGTCATCACTCACGTTTTTATCGGCGCCCTCCGTAGACGACTTCCTGTAGTAGTTAGAGGTTCCAAAGGCAGTTCAAATTACTCAGAAAAATTCTGAAGAAAAAAAAAAAACCCTCAAATGCGAGCAAATTTAGAAACGCAAAAAGGACTATGTAAATAGCAAAAACGAACCCAGTTCGTGACCATCTTCCCAGACAAGCAGCATTTTACGTCTGGGCGCCAGTGTAGGAATTCTCTTGCTGCAAACCCCTCTCGGAGAATGACACGACGTACTAGTTCAACAACACGTAATAATTTATTCGCCGTCATCGCCCGCGCCGCGATCAAAAGAGCCCCCGCGCATCCGCTGCGACGGTCTATCAGTGTTGGAGCGCCGCTCGCGTGGCCAATTGTACTTGGCCCCCTCGCGGCGGAAATGACTAGGGACGATTTGGCATGCGGGCCACCTGGTCCAAAGCTTTTTAACCCCAGGTTGCCCACAATACATACAAATGTTCAAACAACTGTGCTGAGCATTTCTGTGATATCGTAAACAGTTGTTGTAGGGTCAAGCCGAGAAACAAAGAGCGCCCTACTCCGCGGAGAACGAGGTGCGGACGTCAGCTTACTAATAGTGTTCGTGCCTGTGTCGGGCTTGACTTTCCTTGTCTTTTGAATAATGGTGAATCCGTCCTTGCCAGTTGTCGATTGGCTGCCGCGGATACCAGCGGTCGAAGCAACCAAAGGTACTCCATGGACCAGATTAGATGCGCGGTTCCAGTTTGGTTTCGATCATACTTGCCCCGTTCCTTGCACGTCTGCACTAGCCGTATTTAGTGCTCCGAATCGCTGCCACATAACTTGTAAGTCCAGCATTCAAATTTAAAGAATTCAGACAATATGGCTTGCTTACACCTGTCGGAGTACACTGAATCGCTAAAACATGACTTTCAAAAGCAGCTTCTAAATTCGACGAAGTGGAGCGAGAAGGAGCATTGCTTGAGGACTTACGAAGCAGTTCCTCATTACGGGCTAGATGAAGGTGCAACTGTTCATTGCCTGCCCGCAACGCCTCTATTTCGGTGGAGAGGATCTTAACCCTTAAGCTGAATAATGATTGGTCGTAGCTCTGCCACATATGCACGTCCTTCTTTCTGCTTATCAGACTGTACTTTACCCTCAACGCTGGGCTTCATAATACTGCGCAAGTCGGGAATGCAAAGCCAAGCCAAATCGGTGCCTTGCTGTCTGGTGCACTCATTACACTCGTAGGTGCTGACTCCGTTTGGAACGATAAATTCATTATCTGCAGCGGCAATGTCCACCTGCAGTAGAACAAGCGGTCGCAGTTCCCGGAACACGTAATATAATGCTGCCGCCCATTAATGTTCTTGGAGCTGTTTCCACGCACATTTTGTATCTTTGTCATGACGCAGGGCTTGACTTGCGTCACGAATAGGTTTCTCGGTGTATGTGAACTGGAAGCGCAATAATTATCGATGAAAATATGAGAAATAATCATATGTTTAATTGAAATGAACGTTCAAACGCTCATTTTAAACGTTCGACGGAAAGGGAAATGTCCGTTGAATTCAATGAAAATGTAAATCAATAAAAGAAAGCGTTCAAATGTTCAATGAAAATGACATTGGGACTGTTCGATTCACCTGAATTGGTTGAACTATACCTGTATTCAGCTCAAGACCCATAGTAAAAAAAAAAAAAAAAAAAAAAGAACCCGGCTTTTTGTGGAGCATCGCTGATTTACTCCTTTACGTGGTGAATTAAGATATATGTGGGTAAATATTTGATTAGCTTGCCGATATTTCTTAAAACGTAGACGTTTTAAACGCCAACGGCATAGTTTCTTTCTCCGACAACTAAATATTGTAAGAACTACTTCGTTCAGCGCATGAATATAGCGGAAAACTTCCTTCTTCCTTCATGTGACGAGTATAGTTCAGCAGTGCACAAACTGGCGTATTTGATCGAACTGGAGGTGGCACGGGCGCTGCACTGGCGCGTTTGATTCCTCTCAGTTTTGTACAAGTTCAGTCCCAGTTTCTCAAATGCTTACGCCGGCTCCAAAACCAGTCTAGCATTAGTGGATTAGCAGGCGTCGAAGGAGACGACGAAGGTAGACGACTCTTCTCTATCTTGATCGCAGTGTTTCTTAAGGCGTTTATTTGAACCACGTTTGTGATGAAAATGGTGTACCTAAAGTGGACGGTGCACGTAACGAAGGTTAGGAATTAATGGCGTTTCAAACACTTGTGTCGAGTCTGACCGAGTGCAACTTTAACGGTTTACGACGTACGGATTGCTACGGCATTTTATGGCAACATCTGCGTCGAGTCGACTACAACAAAACCGGTTTTTACCCCGTTTTGCTGGAGCCGACTCAGCTGGTGGTAAGCAACCCGTCCGTTGCAGTCGCACTCTGTCGCACTCACGCCAGTGTGTCAACACACCTTCAGCTCGAATTGTATGTGGTACAAATCGTAAGCAAGGCTGCGTAAGCTTGCTTACGTTTGGCGAATAATTCACTTACGTCGATCATTACCTTGTGATCATACGTCGATGTTTACAATGTTCGTACTTTATTATTTTATACGAGGAACGAGTTACGCTCGGTTTAGCCTTCGAGCCGGCCACAAACCAAGCGGTCCTGCAGCCTCCGGGTACACCCCCAGCTGACGTCGACAGGCAGCTGTTTAGTGCCGTCCAAACAAGGTTTTTTCGGCGCCTATAAGAAACTGGAGGAATATCTCAGCAGCAAGGGAGGTTTCAAGTATACCTTTGCCGGTAAATTTTACGAGACGCCGCCTAATAAGAAGCAATAAAGGTTTATGTTTAGGACCAAAAGGGCCCTGTGGCTGCAGCTGGCCGACACCGTTGTTCGGAAAGGAGGCCGGGTTATCACAGCCGAGCAGGCTGAGAACAAGTGGAAGTCATTAGATCGAGCCTAGAAAGCGGCCAAAAAACGCTGAAAAAGCAATACGTCGGCTTACTTTTGGATGCATTTCCAATGCGAAGAGTACGTTCACTAACCCCTAATTTTGTTCATCAATTACAAACGGCCTGTTTCTGTGTTTTAGTGAGCTTCGTGGTATTCTCGAGAAGGTGCACCACGTTACACTAACCGTGTTGTTGACGCGGGGAAGAGTGTTCAAGAAGGCAGGACAGACCGAGTAAGTACTTGAAAGGCCAAAAGAAAACGTAGCATGATAAGAAATATTTTTCAACACCAAGGGCGAAACCTCCCGAAGTGCAGCACATAGGAGCGTAGCCAGGAATTGTTTTGGGGGGCTAAGGTGGCTAGAATGTCCAAGACTTGGGGTGCGGGTGGGTTTGTTTCATTTCATTTCATTTTAATTATTCACGCTCAGGGCATAAAGCATTACAAAAAGGAAGTGGGGAACAATGAGTTGCTATTGAAATGGCATATGGGAAAAAACAATAAACAGCAAGATCTACAAATCAGGCAGAAACAAATAAAAACCGTTTGCAACTCTCTGTAACGCTGAATTAGAGCGCAGCTCTTGAGGAGGACGATGGAAGGGTACTGAGGGATAGGTGACTCCCTGAGGTCACGTGACCTCGGGGGGGGGGGGGGGGTCACATGACCTCAGGGGGGTTACGTGAGGGTAACTCTCACAACCCTCGTTACCCTTGTGAGAGTGACCCCCGGTGAGGGTAACCCTTTTGAGGGTAACTAACCCTCTCAACCCTCGTGAGGGCAACCCTCGTGACCCTCGTGAGGGTAACCCTCGTAACCCTCGTGAGAGTAACCTTCGTAACCCTCGTAACCCTCACGAGGGTAACCCTCGTGACGTCATTATGGGAAACTACCCATAATGCAGCACCCGGTTACGCCGTTGCATGCAACGCGCGGTTACGCCGACGGCGACGGCGACGCCGACGCCGACGCCGCTCAAGCCGGAAACGGGCGCCTAAGAGCTGCGCTCTAAAAAAACACGGGCAGTAATTGAGAGGATGTAACCCGGAAGGTGGTTCCATTCAAGGGATACGCGTGATATAAAGGAATAGTTTAAAGCATTTCTATTAGAGCGACGGATACCAACTTTATGTTGATTATTGACTCATAATGCAACATAGATAGGAAGTTCGAGGAAATCTGGCCGAGTATGGTTAGTGTGATAAGCTTTGTGAAATAAGCTTAACCGAGCAATTTTTTTGTGGACTGATAGTTGTGGGAGTGAAAGTTGGTCTTCCTTATGGAAACACTTGACGTTCGATAAAAGTTGAATCAAATAAAAAGTACCGATCTGTTTTGTACGGCTTCAGGTGATGCAATTTGTGAAGACTGATGAGGGTCCCAGATAGACGATGCATACTCTAGTTTCGGTTGTACCAGTGTCTTATACAATATTACTTTTAGTGGATGTGGTGCCAATGAGAAGTTTCTCTTGAAATATTCCACCATGCAATTTTCATTGTTAGTTGCGGTGTCTATGTGAGATTTCTACGTTAGATCAGACGTGATGTGTACACCAACCAAGGTACTTTTACTCTGAAACCTAGTGCAGCGCAACTACTTGAATATTATAATATGCAGGTAGTGTCGTACATCAGAATACGTACATATTATTTACATTAAGTTAAGTTTAGTTGCATGGATCATGACTCGCAGCAAACTGATACTGCGTTGGTATTGTTTTGTAACTGGTTCGAATCAAGGTTATAGGTTACTTGGTGGTATGAACCGCAGTTATCAGCAAATAGTTAAATGTTTCTTGATATATGACATGGTACCTAGGCTATTGCTGTGGATTAATAAGAGTAGCAAATGACCTAAAACTGAACCCTGGTGGACTCCTGAAGCAACAGAGACTAACCCGGAACATCAGGATGGTAACCCGATTTTCAACGTTTGTTAGAAAATAATTTATCCCGGTAAGAACGTTAGGATTTATATTTTGCTTACTAAGTTTTAACAGAAGTAGTATGTGAGACAGCTTATCAAACGCTTTTGAAAAATCTGAATATAAATCTATACTTGACCTCTGGTCAATTAAAGTGTGAAGGTCATTTGTGAATGATAAAGCTGCGTTTCGCATGCAAATGACTTCCGAAAACCATGTTGAAATGAACAGAAAAGTTTGAATCTAGGAAATTAACTAAATTAGAATACATTATATGTTGAGAATTTTGCATGTGATACTGGTCAACGAAATAGAGCGAAAATTTAAAGGATTGTTTATCACCTGCCCTGTTAACAGGAATCACCTAGGCGACCTTCCAATCGTCAGGTAAATTACCAAACCGTAAGGATTGAGTGACTATGGCGGCAAGCAAAATTAACATGTACGTCATGGTGAATGTTGTATAAATATCGTCAATTCCTGAAGATGTTGAAAGTTTAAGGGAATCAATTATTTTAACAATGCCTTCAGGATCGACTGTTAAAAGGTTCATTGTTATGTAGTCATAATGTATGCAATCAAAAGTAGCAGTGTTTGATGAGGCCAAAAACAACTTACAAATACATCAGTAATAAAATTAGCGCAATCAACACAGCAATGAGACTACCATCCTCGGCCTTCGTGACACAGGCGTTTTACTACTCTCGTAACATTCCAAATCTGCTTGGGGTTATTATCAACATGGACGGTAAGGTGAAATTAAAAAAATGCATGTTTAGATTGATTCACAGCCGTTCTATATAATAATCATTCCACCTGTTATCTGTCAAAACAATTTTCGCGGCACTAAATGAGCGCTTTATCTTGTTTTGTAATATGCTGGCCGTTTAATGAAACCACGGATCGTTTGAATAGAAATATGCCTTCAGCAGGGGGATATGATAGTTTAAAATCTTATTAAGTTTCGTCTTGAATATGCTCAAATGATCGTTAGCAGAATGCTTATGGCAGTAGGATAAAAACGTGTTCATAAAAGTGCATAGGCCCCTATTAATTGCATCAGAATCAGCTTTAATATATAGTCTCGTATATGTTTGGGTGTATTTGGCAAAGACGCCGATGGTATATTTATCTCAAAACATAAAAGACAGTGATCACTTAAACCTGGTAAATATAATATGGGCGAGGCTAAGTTCGCTCATGTTGTTAAGATAATGTCTAGTACATTTGCTGATGCACAGGTAGTACGAGAAGGTTGGGTTACTAGTTGGGAAAAATACGAACATAAAGGTATGAAATTATTGCTTTCAGAGGAAAATGACTGTACAGCGGGAGAATTCCAGACCACACAAACGTTAGGAAAATGAAAAACAAACAAACAAAAGAATGATGGGTGAAGTAGAGTCCGAGTCGTGTAAATCTTCTCAACAAAAGGAGTTAGAACTTGATGGGCGGTAGCACACCCCCGATATCAATCGCTTGTGATTTATACACGGGTTGACCCAGACAGTCTCAAGTTGGCTACATGAATCTATGATTGTGGATGTAATGCTATCCGCAAATGCAATTAGTACTCCACCGCCAAGTCCATCACTCCTGTCAGATCAATATATATTAAACCGTCTATGGCAGTTGAATAGTTAACTGTTTTGAACTTTACTAGATAGCCATGTTTCCGTGCATACCACTACATCACCTTAATCCATTGCGGAGATCAGATCCTCTCGAAAGCGCAATATTCTAAGGGCAATACTGAAGAAAAAATAGTGCGCTGACAGCCGATACCTGCGTTTTCCTAGCTTAAAGGGATACTTCAGCGAAATTTGAAATACCCGTCGTGTTCTGAAATAGGCTGAATATGATCCACAATATCCGTAAATGACGAAGAGGGAAACAGCGCCAAACGTACGGAGGACAAGGAACGAGAAACACACAGACCGAGCACTCACTGAGAACTGGTTTATTTCGTCAGTGCTTCGTCGATTATGCTCTTCGATAAGGAAATCGTGTTCTTGGAGAGCAGTGACACGTGCCCTTAGGCGATGGTCCGATGTATGTTTGTCTTGCGTCAGTGCTCCTTTGATTGCGCTCTTCGATAAGGAAATTATGTTCTTAGAGAGCTGTGACACGTGCCCTTAGGCGATGGTCCGATGTATGTTTGTCTTGCGTCAGTGCTCCTTTGATTGCGCTCTTCGATAAGGAAATTATGTTCTTGGAGAGCTGTGACACGTGCCCTTAGGCGATGGTCCGATGTATGTTTGTCTTGCGTCAGTGCTCCTTTGATTGCGCTCTTCAATAAGGAAATTATGTTCTTGGAGAGCTGTGACACGTGCCCTTAGGCGATGGTCCGATGTATGTTTGTCTTGCGTCAGTGCTCCTTTGATTGCGCTCTTCGATAAGGAAATCATGTTCTTGGAGAGCTGTGACACGTGCCCTTAGGCGATGGACCGACGTATGCTTGTCTGTGTCTTTATGCCGGTAGGTGGGTTTCCAGAAAATAAACCAGTTGTCAGTCAGCGCTCGGTCTGTGCGGAATTCCTCATCCTTTGACCTTCGTACTTTTGGCGCTGTTTCCCTCTTCGTAATTATGCATAACCAACTCGCCCAATTTTCAATGGTCCGTAAATGACAGTCGCACGTTTGTATTTTATCCTGATGGCTGTATTTTTTGTTATAGACGACCCAGTCTGGCAAGCGCTCGGAGAGCAGCCAACGTAGAGCACGTAACATCCGGCGCAATCGTGACGTAACCTGTCTCGGTACGAGCAAAGCTGCGGCGCAGAGTTGACGTCGGCAAGACGATTGCAAGCAGGGCATCTGGCTGTCGCCATGCCTCTGCTGGTGCGGGCAAGTAAGTGTAATTACTAGCTTGCCAAAGCTACGTTCAACAGGCGCACGCTGCACATGCTTGCACGCTTGAGGAACCAGTAAGGCTATAGGTCTAGGCAAGACACGCATCGTCACTAACTGTCAATGTTCCTAGACAGACATTACAAACGAGGCTTTAGCAACATCCATCAGGTGCGATTTGTAAATCGTCTAATTCGTTTGAAAATTCATTTTTGTGTCTTTTTTTTAACAAGATACTGGGGTGTCCGATGTGATACTGCTCCCTGAAACACGTATAGACCAAAAAATAAGCGCCAACATTTCGTTTTAATAGAGAGTATTAGAATGGGGGGCGCCAAAGCATAGGGGCCCCAAAGAAATAGGGGCTTACCACTGCACATGCCCAAAACCCAAACTCCGTTTGGGGTTTGGGGTTGGCACTTGCCCCAAACGCAGAATTCGAGAAATAGCGTGGGGCTCCCAATTGCTCGGGGCCGGGTTACGTCGGCAAACATGGCGGCGCCCTTCCCGCTCGCTTCGGCAAATTCGGCATGGTCGCTGCAGTATTAGTCAATTTAATTGTCAGTGAACGGTGCAACCGGCTTTCGCTTTGCTTTATCTCGCTCAAGTCACAAAGAATGAGCGGTGGGCTCGCCCCATTTTAAAGATTGTCCCTGATTCTGGCCGTTCCTAAGCCTAAAGAGACCCGGTCACCGTTCACATGGCAATGCATTTCTACTCCGTGGTTCCGAGTGGATTACGTTCTTGGCACGACACCTGTAGCTTGAAAACAAGTATTTCAAGGCTTCAAAGTTGCTCCAGCTCAGATCTAAAAAGTGCAGCTGCTCGCAGAGTGTGCTCGCTCGCATTCGTACTCAGTTTAGGCATAGTTGAAGGCCTAAATCTTCGGCGACAGACGGTCAAGGCGCACACGAACGCCCAAAAAATCTGAGAACGAGCGCCAAATTAGAATGCGCTACGGATTGGATTGCGTTGGCTGAATACAGCACACATCATTTATAAGGATTTTAGAATGTCACTTGTTTTAGCCCGCTTGATTGGGATTTACCTTAACTATTATTTGCAAACAAAACGTGCTTGCTAAGTGCATTTTTTTACGTTTATTATTATTTTGCTGATTATTACGCTCGTTAGCCGGTTTGGCGCTGCAAGCGGGAAACGTAAGCGCCGTGCGCTGCGTTGCGAAACCCCTATTTCATAAGCCGTCGACAACAACCTTGTTGGGTGTGGGTACCCCAATTTATTGCCATGCGTGTCGCTGAGCGAGCGCGAACGTGATCGAATGGTTACCGTGCTTGGCTGTCGCGCGGAAGATCTGCGTTCGATTCCAGGTAGCCAAAGTAATGTTGCAGGCAGCGGAATGTTCTTTTATTTATTCTTTTCTACTTGGCGCTCTCCCAAATTCGATACCTTTGTTGTCTGATTGAGTTACGAATGTTCTACGCGCCGAACGTTCTAGGCCGAATGTTCCAGAGACCTACGCGGCCACGAAAGGTACTCCGCGTGGCAAGCCGGAGTCAGTTTCGCCCCAAACGTTCAATCCTGCTGTTACGCCGACTTCGATGCCCGCGGCACTCTGTTCTTATCTTCTGTTTCATTTTTCTTTTGGGCACAAGTTCGCCCCATTAAACTTCTTAGTTTCCTCGGTTGTTCTTTGTTTCGTCACCTCGTCACTCGTGACAATATCCCTTTAATGTCCCTTCGAGCGGGCTACGACTGGCTATACAAATTATGCACAACACGTGGCGCAAAACAAAATTAAATGACCTTGCAATTGGTATCTTCTGTGGGATCCCAAACATGCATCTTTCTGTTGGCATGAAATTTATTGTAATGAACGGAAAACACGGATCCTTGTGTTTTGCCACAATCAATCAGCTTTGATCTCTTAACAGGGATACAGGGATCCGTGTTTGATCTCGCAAATCGCGTCGCGCGGTGAAACATCTTTATTAGACAAACCTTTTCCGTTCATCCGAGTTCTGTGTTGCAGAATCTTGTCTTTCCTCTTAAAAGTTTCAAATTTTAGGATCACTGGACGGCACTTATCCGTTTGTTTTTTTAAATAGCCGATTTTTTGGGCACGTGCAATGCATTAGGCAGTGATTTCCAAACCTGAAAGCGCACTAATAACTTTCTGTTCAGTCTGCAGTCTTCAATTTTCTGAAAGACACTCAGCAATTCCATGAAAGATTAGATTGTCTCGACGCGATCTATCTTCCATCTCATACAGAGGAGACTTCAGGGAAATAACGTTATCCTGAACATGTCCAATACTCTGTCGCACCGCGCACAATAGACCTAACTCGCTAAGCGTTCCACGCATGCGTGACGCCGCCATAACGGTAGTTCACAAGAGGTATACTTCGTTTCACCTTATGTGCGAGCGAAGGCAAAGCTGGAAGCGCGAGCGCGATAGTTCCGTGCGTTCAGGCTTTGCTCGAGCGCGCGAGCTGGGGAGAAACGCAAAAAACGCTGGTCTCACGCTTCTAGCTTTGGCTTCGCTCGGAGATATTGTGAAACGAAGTATAGGCGCCCATGCACGAGACAGCTCGTGCCGTCTCGTGCACTGCTCGCGCAGACCTCCAGCGGTGTTCTCGGCCGTGCAGAAAGACTAAAGATCCCACGATGCATGGCGACAGCGGTGGTGTACTCAAACTAGCTGGTGAGATCGGTCTATTCCTGTCCAGCTTGGTGATACGACAAAATATTGATGACTATCAATGGTTATAAATGTTTCACAATATCTCCACAAAATATCAACTCGAAATATTAGTTTTTTTGTTTTTTTTTCAGAGAAAAGTAATTTTGAAGGTTACGCGTACACCTCCGAATCACTGGCTGCCGTTCTACTGGAAACAATGAGCAGGGTGCTCGTGACGACAAATGTTGAATCCGAGAGCAGCCGACGCTCCCTCCACCACGCCGTTGTGCGTTGTAGCGGCAGTGAGCGTTTGAGGCTTTGCGAATTGCGCCTGGTTTAGGCTATTTGCGGCAGGCGATGGAGGTTGGGGAAATCGGTGATTTGCTATGAGATGCAAGAACACCACTAACAAATGCAGCAGAGTGATATCTCGTTGGTTTTCGACCGAGAAGTCTTAGCGACGGAAGGGGGTCCGAGCAGTCCGACGCGAATACTGGCTCTATAGCGTTCGCGTCGTGCTAGAAAAATGTTCGCACCGTGCTAGCAAATAAAACCTTACATACCATTCAAATTCTGAAGCGGCGTCTAGGTCCACATGTCGGCAGAACGCGAATGAAGCTGCCACGCGTGGTCACCTCGGAGGAGATGTCGGCGGATCGAATGCGAACAACGAATCGTCTCCGATTTTGGTTCTGAAAATTTTTAAACTTGTGCTGGTCATTGCTTGACTCAGACGAGCTTCGTGGACTGTAGTTCATCATTTCCCACGAACGATAGCGAGGGCCTTCTAACTGCTTCTGACGCTGGGCAAAATAGGCTCAAGCTTCCTTTGTGCTTATATTTATACGACATCTGACGTCACAACAAGAAGGCGGACCACTTAAGTTGCAGGTTAGTTTCGGTTTTGGTTATATCGTTTTGTACAAATAAAAGTTATTTAAAAGTTGTTGAGAAATTTATTTGCTGCTCTAAGGGTCAGTTTCTTGTCCTCTTCCAGAAAATATGTTTAGTTGAAAACGTTCTAATTGACGCCGGAGCTCCCCTGTAAACGTTGACGCTCCATTATCTACTGTCGCCAATCTTTCGTCGATAGCCTTAAACTTCAATAGACGCTTGATTTTCGTTCAGTTCCTTCAGGGAAGTAATCAACCTAGACTACCCTTCATCGAACCTGATTGAGCGTTTGTTCAGATCTTGCAACAGATAAAACATTTGACTGAATTAAATAACCTGAACTGTATTAATCGGTCCGAGATTCGTTTACGTATCGCGCTGGACAGCAACAGTACATTTAACTCGCCAAAACACTCGGAAACAACTAATGCGAGTGTTCGTGGGGCATGGGAACACAGAAAAAAGGATGTCATCTGACTTCCTGGCGGAAATGTACGTAACGCGTTACTAGTAACGAGCTACTTCTACCTATTACTTTTTTGGGTAACGAGTAACGTACTTAGTTGCTTTTCTTAGAAAAGAACGAGTAACGTATATAGAAACGTTTATCGCTGAACACGTCAGTTGAACTTTACAGCTGGAAATGTCCTTCACCCAAAGAACACGATAAGGTTCGTTGGTTGAACCTTTTAAAATCGCGTAGAGACCGAATGTAAGCCAGGAGGTTGACAACGCGGGAAAGCACAAAACTTTTTTTCAACTTCAAACTTTAGCAGCAGTTAGAACAAAATAGAGAGGGGAATCCCATATTCACCAGCTCTTCCTGAAGCACAACACTGCCGTTTATTCGAGAGCGTCAGTAGAACGAATCTTCAGCCATGCCGGAGACGTATTTTCAATGAAGCGGGGAAATATAACTGATGAAAAATTTGAGAGGCAGCTACTGCTGAAGTGCAGCGACTACTGAAGAAAAAAAAAACAATAAATCAAGATACAAAAGCAGTTGTGTATTTGATCGACAAAGTAACGAGAAAAGTAACTCGCTACTTTTGAGGCAAAGTAACTCGTTCCTCGTGAGGATCGGTAACGAGTAACGTATTTAGTTACTTTTTGAGCGCGTAACGAGTAACGGTATTTAGTTACTTTTGGGGGGTAACGTGTACATGTCTGGTTCCTGGCATGCAAGGAAGGAATCGCACTACACTCTAAAAAAAAGCTCGTGCGTCTACTTTTCCGCACAACACTCGGAGAGCCAATCACCGCAACTTATGGAGGCAGCTCAGTGAATGACGATGCCGAAACGTATGTTTAGACCGAGAAACGCAGTCTGAGTTGTGACATTAAGCAATGCAAAACGTCAGTCTTGCATTGCTTAATGTCACAACTCAGAGTGTGTCTTTTGGTCTAAACATATGTTTCGGCATTGACATTCGCTGAGCTGCCTCCGTAAGTTGCGGTGATTGGCTCTCCGAGTGTTGTACGGGACAGCAGACGCACGAGCGTTTTTTAGAGTGTAACCTGCACAAGTAGGAAGCAACAGGCGTTAGTCGGTCGCATCCTATCGCATGGTCCCACGCCCACTAAATGGTGGAACGCCTTCCCGTGGGCTTAGATCTAGGCTTGATGGCGTTGATGACGTTGATAGTGATGGCTTGCCAATCTAACGCGGTTTGAAGACAAAGAAGCCGGCGACAGTGCTACAGAATCTATTGGTATCACTCGCGCGACTCAGCACAGGCCAGGTAACGTGCTAGCTTGACGCGTTCACGGGTAGGAACGGAGAACGACCGGCCAATGAGTGCAGTACCGATAGAATCCGCGCAAGTACGAGGCAACAGGCTTTTGTCGGTCGCATCCTGTCGCTGGTCCCACGCCCACTACTTTACGTCTATGTTATAGGGTCCGCAAGTGAGGAGGGTACACAGGGAAGACCCTCCTCACTTGCCTCAGAGAGCCCCGACCTTTAGCCAGCGTTCTTCGACCGGCACATGGAGCAAGAGAAAAATAAAAACAACCCTGGGCTTTCTGCTCAAGGTGTTCTCCGACATGGAGGCCAGTCGAAAGCGGCGACACAGTGATGGGATAGCTCTGCTCGAGCGCCTCGTAAAAATAAAGCGAACAAGCAGAGTAGGCGTGCTGTCATTTTAACCACAAGGTGTTCAAAAACGCTATTCAGTTATATATATGAAAAAAAACAGGTCTAAATAAGTTGAACGACGGGGTGCAGTAGAACTTTTTGCAGAAGTGTCTTTAGGTGGTGCATTTATCTTACTAAAATTTTGCAAAAGTAGGTTTCTCAAAACAAAAAAGGCGATACAAAAAGAACGTATTCTTCCTATAAACAAAAAACCCGGTAACAAACCGTCTGATCGATTTTGCTACTCGCAGGTGGCTTCAAACAAAACAAAAATGTCTGTGACATAAACCTGAAAATTTGTATTAGATTAAAACATAAAAGCAGACCTAGGAGACCTGAGTGTGTGAGGTGCTATTTGTGATAAACAGAAACGGTTTGTTAGCGTTTTCTCCCTGTGGATAAGAGTAACACGTTTTCCTTTTTTTTTGCAATTTTTTCCAGTAACTACGGGCACATAAGCAACGCTATGGCTCACTTGCAGTGGATGAGATTTGTTTTTATAGTGAAACGCATATCAAATCTCCAGATCAGCGAGTATAGCCCGCTTCATCGGCAAAGCAGTATACACGACAATCCGTAAACTCTTAATGTCGAAAATAAAATAGTTTGGGGAATATTTGAGCTATCCTTTGAGCTATCAAGCTCTCCAGTCCATCAATATTAATCGTATCTTAACCGTTCTCTAGATAAGATAAGAATTCGTGTCATACGATACTTATCTAATCTACGTATTATACGATCCTCGCTGCAAAGGGGTACGCCAGTCTCCGATCAATATAGGTGATCGCTACAAAGAAGAGGTGGTCGTTCGATAAGATATAGTTTAGCGATAATCTTATAAAACAAAAGACTTTGAGAGGTAGACAAGAACCCCTTATCGTATGCTGGGTACACCCTAGCCGTGTATTAATGATAGGTTTATCTTTACACGTCGTGTTCGCCAAGACGCGAGAGCAAATGGTGTCTGCCGAAGGCTTCGTTCCGAGAAAACCACTTGAAAAGCAATGTTGGCCGACGGGTAAAGCCATTCCGCCAGGTTATAAAAAGCTCATTAACTGACGCTTGGTTTGTCAAGACACACACTGACGGTCGCGAGTTCGGGGCGGTTGTAGGTTTGCTGCGTTGACCGCCGCTTCGCATCGCAACAGTATGCTCCTCGGCGTCTATTTTCGTAAGTGAGAAACGTATTTGATACAAACGCAAAATTTTACTTGCTACTTTTATTACAATCAAATTGAAGTGATGCCCTTCTTCGATGAATCCATGAATTTCATGGAATAATTAATCGGTTAGTTGGGAGGTATAAGATAATTGTTAAAGTATTGTAAACATATTTTGACTGATTTATTGACAAACAAGTTTTTGACGGATTCCTTTAAAAACTTTTTGGCTCATAATTTGTTCAAGGACATGTACAGCTCTTCTCCTGTCACAAGTGTTCCCTTCGTTGTTCTTGTTATTTTTTGCAGCTTTTATTCTTATTATGAAAATTTATTTTTATCATTTTAGTATAGATGTACAATGAGAGCTTGCGGTGGTGTATGGTCTCAACTAGTATAAAAGACAATTTCGCCAATGCAGTTTATGCGGTTGTGCTAAGCAGTCGTTTGCATAATGCACTTTATGTTAGGAGGAGGAGGACATAAAGGTTAATTTATGGTCTCACCCCTAGCAATGTGGGCCCTTCAAAAGTGAATCCAGTACAGCATGAACTGCCTCGTCAAATGGGCCTTTCATATTGGTGAACACTGTACCTCGCAACAATGCTATCTTGGAGGACAAGTCTCACCAGTAAATACATTCTTGATGTTAAGTTTGACAGCGGCATAGACGCTGCCCGTGGCGACCCCATGGCTCCACTTTTTGCGAGTTAACGAGTTCGAAGACACTGAGCCCGCCTTGTCGAGTGCCTTGTTAGCACACATATGTCACGAGATAAAGTTTCTCAGAAGAAAAAACAATGTCACATTACACACACAAAAAAACTTTCAGCCTTTCCACTCTGGAGAAGAAGGAAGACCGGCGGAGCTGTACAATGGAAAGTAATGGCCGGCCGCAAGTCGGCAAGCCAGAGTGGAAAGGCTGCCACCATCTATGAGCGATGGTGGCAACCAGATACGTGGCTTGCCGCCGTCGCACATCGATGGCGGTAGGTGTCCAGAGTTCGGTGTCTTCATTCCTTCGCGGGGGACACGATCCTGGGGAAACTAGCCCTTAACAGCTCCGCTGTAAAAAACAAAAACTAGAGTTTTCTTCTTGTCCGCAATTTATAACTCGCGACACACATTTTGCGTGAGGAGCAATTCCGCAACGTACTCTTCTTTCGGCACGTGGATACAAATTTGAAACATGCCTCGACATTTAAAGTGCGCCTCTATTCTAGTGACCGCCATGGCCATCAACGTGGCCACCCGATATAGGATCCCTCCATTGACGCACGTGGTCAGAGATAGTGATGGTTTGAGCGCTTGACAACGTAGCTTTTATCGCAAGAGCGGGGCGCTTCTGTCTTCAATGTAGCGTTCGGAAGTACATCATGGACAAGCCACGTATACACTCTAAAAAAAGCCCGTGCGTCCAGTTTCCCGCACAACACTCGGAGAGTCAATCACCGCAACTTACGGAGGCAGCTCAGCGAATGACGATGCCGAAACATATGTTTAGACCAAGAAACGCAGTCTGAGTTGTGACATTATGCAATGAAAAACGTCACGCTTGCATTGCTTGATGTCACAACTCAGACTGCGTTTTTTGGTCTAAACATATGTTTCGGCATCGTCATTTGCTGAGCTGCCTCCGTAAGTTGCGATGATTGGCTCTCCAAGTGTTGTGCGGGAAAGTAGACGCACGGACGTTTTTTTTTAGAGTATATACGTGGCTTGTCCATGACTCGCTTCCGATCGCCAAGTTGAAATCAGAAGCGTTTTTTTTTTAGTACAACGACAGCTACGCTGTATCACGTTAACGAGCGTCCGATGTGAAAGCTACTTGCCACACACCCAAACCTCGTCTGATCAAGTGACAGGATATTGCGAGGATTTCATATATTTTTCCGGCGCTTATCAGTAAGGCGAAAAACGCCGATTCATTTACCTGGGGATGCATGTCGAAGAGAGCTACCGAATCCTGGGAATGCGTTTCAAAGCTCAGAGATGACAGTGAACAGAGTATTAAAGGGGTGCGTACGCATGGTCTAAACGAAGGTGCGTGCGTCAACTTTCCGCACGGATATTCTTCGTATTTTTGTGGAGCTGATTCTCGACTGAAAGTTACGGTATATCCTCCTTTTTTATTGTGATTTAATGTAGAAAGGGGTTTCTGATCTTGTAGACTTTTGTGGTGTCTCTAGTTCTTGACACCCTACGAAACGCTGGGCGTGACGAGTCTCAAGCATTTCATTATCGCTGCGCAGCCAATCAGATTGCGGCACAGGCCGATAAGAACTCCCAAGAACAAACTACGAAGCAAGAAGTGGGAACATAGTGTTTCTGAAGCTGTCAGGAACTTGTACGAGATGGTTTGCTTCTTCCGCAGGGGTTGCGGTGACGTGAGAACGCCAAGCTCTGATTGGCTCAATCGGAAGGATTGTCCGTAGACCTCAATGCTAGCTGCCCTGAGGTCTACCCACTAT
Source organism: Ixodes persulcatus (assembly GCA_013358835.2). Classification (NCBI taxonomy): domain Eukaryota; kingdom Metazoa; phylum Arthropoda; class Arachnida; order Ixodida; family Ixodidae; genus Ixodes; species Ixodes persulcatus. Next base: position 326,770 of record JABSTQ010009628.1, read on the forward strand.
CCTTCCAATCAGAGCCAATCAGAGCTCGGCGTTCTAACGTCACCGCAACCCCTGCGGAAGAAGCAGACAAACTTGCGCTCCGCATAGTATTCTAAAGTTCTTCAAAATTCCCGTGCATGCACTTTCCCGAAAGTAACACCTGCCGACCATCATTGCTACCAGTGGCGGATCTAAAGGGGAGGCCGGGATGTCATGACACCCCCTCCCCCCCTTCCTCCCCCCTCTGGAAACACCGGTATCCGACCCTGATTGCTACACTTATTGATCGAGCCTTGTCAACCAAGAAACATTGTTCAGTTATGAAGCAACGGTGAGGGTGCAGGCTAGCTGGTGTAAATTGAGCATAGTTGTAAACCCGAGACTGAGGATACGGACAAGGGAACAAAACACAGAACGACACGGACGTGTCGTTCTGTGTTTTGACCCTTGTCCGTATCCCCAGTCTCGGGTTTACAACTATGCTCAATTGTTCAGTTGTTCTTTTCCTTCAAAACGGGAAGCTAGCCTGTGCCCTTGATATGTATGTTGTCAACTGATGCGTCCTGGGGGGGGGGGGGGGAGGGGGGGGGAGGGGGGGGGAGTTTTTGCATCTTTGCGCATTATGTGTACTTTGTCGTACGTTAGTTGCGAATGATCTCGAATAGAAGTTATTGTAGAATATTGCGTAATGTGTAAACGTATATAATATATAGTTCTCGTCGGACGTTTCTTTCCTTTTTTTTCTTCTTCGGGTCTATTTTTTTTTTTAAAGCTACAGTCACACTGTTCATACGTCATACAAAATATACGGTGTTTGGTGCTGTCAATATAATGCCCGAGTCCCACAAGAGTAACAAACAAAAGTAACCGACACTAACAAGCTTCAAACACGTGCAGCAAGCACGCGAAGGCTTCTTTAGCAGGCTTGCAATCCCGCCTGCTTACATCACAAACACCGAGAGACTGCGGGCCTGCAAAAGGTACCATCGCGTACATGGTGCACGCGGTTGTTTCCGTTTGGTGCTCTATAATCTGTTCACCCTTAAAGGGACACTGACACAGTTTGCCAGGGTATTTATGCTTGTCAACGTTTTGTTTTTACGTGACACATGAGGGCCGAACTACTTAGAGCACAATTTGCGGCTCGAAATTCGTATTCTTTCCGCCCGAAAAGTGCCGATCGAGAACTGGCCGGTTTGAGTTGCGCTAATATTGAGGTATTTAGCGCGCAAGGTATAGAGAGAAGAAGGACAGGACAGAAAAGAGCGCTACTCACAACTACGTTTACTGACAAGTAAGGAAGAGAAGGGAAAAACCAAAATAGTCCGCCGCAGACTCGTGCATTTACCACAGCCCCCTGAATGATAGCGGCAGTTCATCCAGGCTCGTGTGGGCCCTTCATTGTTTGTTCAAGGAATTCCCTTTCCTTGTTTGATAGCGTTACCGATTCAACGCTAATACAGTTCCTGTCCTCATGAAGGATGTTGGAGGCCTTCTACATCCGTCGTGAGGACAGGAACTGTATTAGCTTTGAATCGGTAACGCTATCAAACAAGGAAAGGGAATTCCTTGAACAAACAATGAAGGAGGGCCCACACGAGCCTGGATGAACTGCCACTATCATTCACGGGGCTGTAGTAGATGCACGAGTCCGCGGCGGACTACTTTGTTTTTTTCTTTCTCTTTCTTTTTTGTCAGTAAACGTAGTTGTGAGTAGCGCTCCTTTCTGTCCTGTCCTTCTTCTCTCTACCTTGTGCGCTAAATACCTCAATATGTTAGACTACCAACTAGCCCAAATGTCAACTTTAATGAGTTGCGCTCACTCTCTTCTCCGAGGTCACGTGCAGTTTTCCATAATTCAGACCACGGTGTAAGATACACTCTTTAGGTGAGTACGCGGCGGGGCTGAATGCGCGGCGCGAGGAATCAGATAGCGTTCGTTCGACGGGCATCCGAAAGGCTGCATCATTCCGCGGCCACCGTGCCCGCGGCTGACAGTGCCGCCGGCGGCCAAACGGCGAAATTGTGTGAGAGCGAAAAAAATTATCTCGTTGCCTTGACACCGCGGTACACCATGGTCTTTCTGCACGTGCGACAACCTCGTTGGAGCTCTGCGCGTGTGGAGCATGAGGCGGCACGAGCCGTCTTGTGCACTGCCTTCTGCGTCTTACACCGTGCCCAGGGGTTGACGAGTCATCTGCCGGCGCCGCTTGAAACCACAGTGAGAGAGAGAAAGAGAGAGAATGAAAAGCGAACTTTATCGGCACGTCGCGAGGAGCGCGCTGTCCTCACCTGAAGAGTATTATCTTACACCGTGGTTCAGACACAACCACCAAAAATAATCAAAGTGGTGGATCATCGAAAGCAAACACTCAATATTGAAAACATGTAAAATAAATATAATATCCATTTTTTGTGGCTTCTTAAAAGCTGCAAATATATTGATTGAAGATGAAAAACCAATGTGCACAGCCACGTGATTTTTGCCAACTCTCGCGTCCTCTATGTTTCTTCTTCCTCCCCAGTCCAGTTTTGGTTTCGTTTCCGAGCAGTTGCGGTTTTTTTTTTTTTTTTTGCTTTATTAAAAATATACATGATGCTGTAGCAAAATATTGATTGCGTAGTCTTCTGACACCATAATTAAGCGCTTGGCAAAAAGTAAAACAAAAATCTCCGAGGTTGAAGCTACAAGCGCGGGATAGCTCGCGCTCCTAGCTTTGAGACGTGCATTTCTTCTGGCGCGAGCTCTCGTTCTGCGGAAGAACGCTTCAAAGCAGCGACCTCGAGCTCTCGTGCTTATGGCATTAGCTGTGCAGTCGCAGCTTAAAGGGGTATTCACACGAGGGAGAAATCCCGGGGATTTCTCCCCGGCACGCGCATCCCACGACGAAAACGTCACGCTTTGCGATGTGCAAAAGCCTCGCGTTTTCATCTCGTGAGGCGCGCGTGCCTTGGAGAAATCCCCGGGATTTCTCCCTCGTGTGAATACCCCTTAAAGGGACCATAAAATGACCTTTTTACTTTGGCCAGATAACTTTTACATTAAACCTTCAACGTTCACTGAATGCCGAACAGGCATCCGTTTTCGTCTCGGTTTATTAACTTCTACACAAAAAAAATAATGAAATATCGACTTTTTCTTTTTCTCCAACTGACCGCACAACAAGTTGCGGCGTCAGTTTGACGGTCGTGACGTACCCTGGCGCAGGAAACGGAAGTTACCTTGGCTGTAGGAGAATGGGAGCGTTAGCGGCGGCGAGTCGGGGGTGCGCCGGTAGGTTTTACTGCGCTGATGGCGCTGGTGTCACCTACGTATTTTCTGAATCGGCGCCTCTCATCACCGCGATAGCCATGGACACATCGCAGCTGAGCGAAATTTAATGACATATATTGCGCTACAGCGACAGTATGGTACTAGTCCCATACGCCGGTATGCCTGTTGGGAAGTGCGGCGAGTCTTCCAGTGAAGACTCCAGAAGTCAACCCAACTGTCATTGTTGGTAAAAGGCAGCCCGTGTCAGTCGTTTGCAAAGCAACGTAGATGGAAACAAATTGCCGCGGCGTTTTTCGCGGCCTCGGAGATGCAGGCGCGAGCCGACGTTAAAAACGATACGTTTGAACTACGACAGTGTCAGCAAGAGCCACGTAGATACCTGTTCACACTCGGAGCGGACGCGCGCGTTTGATGGAAGTGCTGTATTCGCGCTGTTGGTAAGCGCTTCGGGACCGATCTTTTACGATTGCAACTCGATACTGACGTGACACTCGGCAAAGGAAGGTTGGACCGGCATTGCACGTAGCTCCCAGGGACTGTTATAGCTCGACAGTGACGTGCAGTCGTGTCAAAATAAAAATGGCATACTAATAACAAAGTGTACATACCGTGTTACGAAGGTAATCCATACGGCGTTTATTTGAGCTCTATATAACACAAAACAAGAAGATAGAATCGACGAGAGTCCCTTTTCGACGACAGTATTCGTCAACACTGCCTTGGAAAACAAGGGGAAGAGATTGACCTCACCTCTTAATCTAAAATTGAGGTCAGCGATCAAACTATAATACGGAAGGGTCCACAAGGGTCGCGCGGGCATATTCCATTCAGCACGCCAGCCGGTCGTGGGCAGACGGTCTTGGCCAAGCACCGTTGAAACAGCGCTGCTCCGAGTCGGAGTGCCTGCTAGGCCTCTCTGCCGAGCTCGCTTGGTCGGGGTCGGTGGATTCGTGGCCGTTGTAGCTTTTCTCGGGTGTTTGTGGATTCAGCGTTCTTGTTCGTCGTGGTCTGTTTCAAGTACTTTTTTTTTCTTGCTGCTTGAAGTCGGGACGCGCGAGAAGAACACGTAGAAAAATAAACGTTCGTTGGTCGTCGCGACCAAATAACTGAACGACGCTGTCGGCCCTACTGCGCACGCGCAGTAGTTGCTTCGTTTACCACACGATAGATGGCGCTTGGCTCTCAGCATTATCAAATTTGGCAATTTTCCTCCCATCTCTAATTATGCTACTTCTTCCTTCTTCAGTAAACAGGAGGCCGCCATTAGTATAGCACATATGCCCTTTTTCAGATGGTGAGAGCGATCAAAGTGGCCAGACTGAATTTCAGAAAGGGTTTATTTCGTCACCTAACCGCACTCTTATAGGGAAAATTACGGCGTCCTGGTGTATAAGAGAAAGCTCATTTTTACTCCGTTACATTTTCAAGTCTGACCGAAATCGACGCTACCATCTCATGGAGCCAGTTAGGCAGCGGCAAAAAGTGCATCGTCACGGCACTTGTTGTCTTTGCGGGTTTGCCATCCCCAGCTAAACGAACCGAGCACAGAAAATGCACTGGGATCCTGCGTTTTCTTTTAGTCGGGATCGGTTTAGCCGGGTATAGTAAGCGACAAAGGCGACCAGCGCCGTGACGATGCACTTTTTTCCGCTGCCTGATTGACTCCATCGGATAGTCGGCTATACGGTCGCACCTAATAGGAAGTTTTAGGGAACCGTTTATGCACATCCCAAACGGTATACGATGAGCCTTCCGGTACGAACTGCGCATGTGCTACCTCATAGGACTCCCGCACGCGCAGTTGTGTACCGGAGGGTCCATCGTAGAGTTTCGGATGTGCAAAAACGTTTCCCTAAAACTCCCCAATGTGAAACGGGTTATAGTCTACGGTTCAATGCACGAAGAAGAAACGATCGTCGCGCTCGCTGGTCCAAGTTGGGATTTCGGTTTATCGAAACGCCGCAATGGCCGGGCGACCTTTTTGTTTTTGTTTGTTGCGAGATGCGAAGTCTGTACGAATGTTTACACGTGGTTTTTGTCATGCACTTGTAGTGCTGATCCTGGCGACGTCCGAGACCCTGGGACGAGTGGTGAACGGCACACTCCCGACGGTCCTCACACGAAGCCTCGAAGAGCAAGCTGAGGAGAAAGAATGCTGCAAGGGTCACCAGAAACCCACTAAGGAAGAAGTCGAATGGGGAAGAGAACTCGTCAAGAACGTCTATATCGCGAGCGAAACCGTGAAGGTAAGAAAGATGTTATTGAAGAAAAAAAAAACAACAACAAAAACCCGGATTTTATACGGGATGCGAGCCAGTACGTCTGCTCCTTGATCACGTTGTGCGTTTGTTGATCACAAAGATTGAGTCCGTGTGCTCTAGTTTTTCCTTCGACCTCAACTACTATTGGCGCACGCTTACACCACGAGCTCCCTGGGCGGTCTTTAGGTTGCCCCTTGAGTGGCTAAGGCTTCAGAAGGGGAGGGTTTCTACAGAATATAGCCCTTGCTGGATCATACATTTCAAGTAATTGCTGTTTTACGGTTTCTATCAACATTGTACTTTTGACACCAACGAATGTCTTATCTATTGGTGTTTTTCAGTTTTTACCGATTTTATATTTTGGACTCCCACGGTTTTTTTTTTTTGTGTCTTAGGGTTTTATCCGATGTTGTTTTTTTGACAGACTGATGTTTTTCGGTGTTTTTTTGTTTTAACCGATCTTGTATTTTTGACACACATGGAAGTTTATCGGTGTTCTTGTTTTTGACCAGTTTTGTACGTTTAACACTCACGGATGTTTAGCGGTGTTCTTCGGTTTTAAGCCATCTTGCATTTTTGACACCAACGAATATATATCGGTGTTTTTCGATTTAAGCCTATCTTGTATTTTTTTAAACCAATGGACGTTTATCGGGGTTTTCGGATTTAACCAATTTTGAGCGTTTGACGCCCACGGATGTTTAGCGGTGTTCTTAGGTTTTTTTGACACGCGTACATCATATATTTTTGATACCAACAGATGTTTAAACTAAAGCAAAGGTGCAGAGGAGCTCGTTCAATACTGAAATGTTAACCCAAGAGCAGGGGAAAGACAGGGACAGACAACACAGAGCTTCGTGTTGTCCGTCCCGTTCCTGGGTTACCATGTTAACAAATGTATATCGGTGTTTTTCGGTAAAACGCGGGAAGCTATACCGGCTAGTTGGAACGGAGAGTTTTCAACCAACTTTCCGCAGATACTTCCCAGGACCGCGTTCTACAGCGACCAAGAAATCTGCTACGACGGCCTGGGCTGCTTCTCGCAGAGGAGCATCTATTCGCACTTCTCGCTCCCTTCTAGCCCCAAAGAGGTGGGCACCAAGTTCATGCTCTACTCCCGCAAGAACAGACAGGTCCCCGTGTTCCTCGACTACCTGCGCTACGAATCCTTGGGCGTCGATCAGTTCAAACAGCAGAAGAGCCTTGTCTTCATCGTGCACGGGTTTGGTGAAGATGGCAACGCTACTTGGATACTGAAGATGAAGGACGCCTTTCTTGAAATGGTGAGAATTACTAAACAGTCACTGACAAGGTGGAAACGGCAGGAAGGGGAGCTGTACCGCCTTCAGCGTAAATTTCCTACAAAAGTTCTTGCTTTCAACAACTTGTCGGTGTCTCGTTTACAGCTGCAACGGAAAAAGAGTAGCACAAGTGAGCGACGACCGGAGCGGAAAAATCGCGACACGCGGCGCTATTGTTCCCGAGCGAGAGGGCCAGTCACGTTCCATGTCTTAACGCGGGGGTGGCCGGCAGAAAGCAGAACATCCTAAAACCAGCATTTTGAAAGCTATCTTATCGCTCACTTTTCTGCCGGCCACCCACGCGGTGAGATATGGAACGTGACTGACACTCTCGCTATCGGCGCGCTACGGAACAAAAGCGCCGCGTGTCGCGATTTTGCAGCTCCGGACATCGGTCACTTGTGCTACTCTTTTTTCGTTGCAGCTGTACCACAGTACTTACACCGAATGTACAAAACGAAATACCGTAAACGAATTAAGTTCTTGTGGGCTCGACTTCTCGCGAATCGGGCCAAACTCGAAAATTTTGAATTATTCGTGGGCTCTAATTTCCGTGACTCGGGGTGGTATGCTACGTATTTGCTGCAGTAGGAAAACATATATTCGGGGGATATATTTTTCGCCAATCATAAGCAATTAGCGAAATTCCCGAAAATTAGGTCGTCGCGAAAATGAAGTCGTCTACAGTATTTAAGTCAACTTCTCTGTTTATTATGGCTAACCAATTAATTGATTAACGGTCCAAACAATCAATGAATGTTTTAGTTCTGATGCATTTTTTTCAACTGGTTTGTCGGGTGAGTTTTGTGTTTGAAATTTTGAGGAGAGAGTAAAAATGCCTGGTTTACTACTGGGCACGCCTCTCTTTTGTTTAGGATGTGAAATTCGCACTTGCGCATTTCACAGTAAAGTGCCTTAGCATTCCCTACGATTGTGAATCGCAGTGATTATAAGGTGACTATTTATGTAAAACAAAATTTCAATTTTAAGATCGCTTGCCTGTGTTTTCCTTTTGCTGGCGGTACAGTGTCAAGTTTCGAATAAGGCTCTAAATTGCTCTTCTCACGACATAGCAAAAAACAGTAAAAGCAAAAATATATAGTTTGACTTAAAAAAAATATATATTATGCCTTGAGGCCAAAGTGTTTGATTATTTTATTTAATTATTAAAAAAAAGGGTGGCAATTTATTGGGTTAAAATGTTTGATCGGCGATCATCCCTAAACTGTGCATGCATTAGAGATAGACCTCTGCGAAAATTCCCAAAAGGCTTCTCGTCAATCCCACCTTGCACCGCGTGGCGCGTTGAATTGTGGGACCATTCCGATGTCGACTCGGGTCGCCTCGTACGCTTCGTACATCCTGGAGGTTGCTCAATTCCTTCACTCTCACCGCTGCAAGCTCAGAACAGAAAGAAGACAAAGCGAACGCATCGCAAAGCCGATGCGTACCCTGTTTTGTTATCGTCCTGCTTTCTTTTCGTTCTGAAATCGCAATAGGCTATGCGAATATGAACCACCACTTCTATATATTGGTTCTTCTCCAAACGCCGCACATCAGATTGCCGTAGTGCGTCGAACAGACAATTTGAGGCGATGAATATTTCCGGAATGGTATCTTTTCCGCGTACCAAACGCTGTCCCGGCGGCTCGTCGCGCAGGAGGACGTGAACGTGGTGGCCGTAGACTGGAACAAGGGCTGCCCTCAGCCCATGTACCTCACCGCCGCCGCCAACACAGCGCTGGTGGGCAGGCAGATCGCGCGTCTCGTGGAGGTATTGGCCCACCGGCACCCGGACACCGTGGTTCCGGCCAAGGTGCACCTGGTCGGCTTCAGTCTCGGAGCCCAAGTGGCGGGCTTCGCCGGAAGAAGCTTCAACAGGACGACCGGGAAGAAGATCGGACGGATCACTGGTACGCGCTACCGGAAATAAGTGTCCCGCGATTAAGAGTGCAGCTAAATCCTATTGCACGAAATAGACCGATTTCACTAGCACGTTTTGCTTAGTGTGCTTCAATGTCTTCTGTTTAGGGTGATGACATTCTTTGTAGTACCCGACACCAACGCTCGCCGGGAGAATACGAAGAAATCACCGTAAACAAAATGCCGCCTTAGCATTGCCAATGCCAAACACCCGTGCCGAAAAACGCTCTTTCAGACGATCAAAAAAATATAAATAGATATACTTTTTAATGTTTCAAACATCTTCGTACCGCCATCACACGCAACGTCAGTGCTTGGAGGCATTGCAAAATCATTTTACAGTCTTGAAATACCCAAGAAGAGCAACATAATTGTAAGAGATCTGGGGAGATAAGCATGAGTGATACGTTAATTGCATGCACAGTGCCAAAAGATGCTCATATTGCCGAGGAACGCTTTGAGTACGATGATGCTCCATGGCGATCTTGGTGCGACTGGTTTTGACGACCCTTTCGAAGCTTCGAAGCTTTTAAAGGGTCCAAAATGGCGATCACCATGGCAACTGACAGCGATGAGCCAATCACCTTGACAGGTTCTGTCATCTGTATGTTGTTATTTGTTTGTGTCCGGCTAGCAGGTGGGAAGGCAATGGCGCTTCTTTCCCAGATTCAGTGACTTTAGTCAAGGCCATCTGGCCTCCTCCTCCTGTTTTAAGCTCCGGGTAAGAATACACGATTCTTCTAAAAGAACGGAGAAGCGTATCTTCTCGATCATACATGTCGCAATATCACTCTGCGATTCCCCCGGTGGGAAGAGCCAGGATCTTTCGCTTACTATTGTCTAACACTAGTCCTGGTTTCGGAAGATGCTCCTCCCATCGCCGGAGAGGACCTCGGTGTGTTGCGATCTTTGATTGTTTTTTTTTTTTTTAATACAGAAGTCGGCCGCGTATCGCAATGATCTAGGCATTTCTGAGATACTTAGAGCCAGAAGAGTGAGTTATCGCCATATTTTTAGGCGATCTCAGAAATCTCCTCAGGGCGGCTTTAATTATGCCGAAAAAGACCAGGGAGCATAGGATGGGTTGAGCGCAAACTACCACCTTGCAGAACCCCCTTGCAGGAATTGACATCACACGACTTGAGGTTGCATGACATGGTCACGTCACGTCAATTTTCCTGCAAAATATTTGAGGAAAATTAACGTCACGTGACATTCCTTTTCCCACGCTATTTAGCGAGAATATTTACGTCACATAACCTGAGGCCACATGATGTTCGTGATTTGATGTCACATGACGTCACTTGACTTAGTTTCATGACGAGGTGCCACGACGTCAATTTCCCCACTAAATTTAGCCGAAATATTTACATCGGGTTACACTCTAAAAAATGCCTGAACGTCTACTTACGCGCAAAACACTCAAAGAGTCAATCTCTGCGATCTGCGAAATCAGCTCAGCGAATGATGAGGCGGAACATCCGTTTGGACCTAAAAATGAAGTCTGCGCTGTGGCATTACGCACTGCAAAGCGTCATGCTTGCATTGCGTAATGCAACATCGCAGACGTAATTTTGAGGTGTAAACAGATGTTCCGCCTCATCATTCGCTGCGCTGATTTCGTAGATCGCAGAGGTTGACTCTTCGAATGTTTTGCGGATAAGTAGACGCGCAGGCATTTCTTAGAGCGTACAATGATTTCCCTTCTAAATTTAGTGGGAAAATTGGCATGTCAGTTCTTTGTCATGGTTCATCGTGTCGGTTTCTCATTACGGGTTTCTCATAGAATTCGGCTAACAAAACACATTCATTGTTAAAAAATAAAAAAAGAACGATATTTGTTTGTTTGTGCGATGACGCAGGTCTGGATGCCGCCGGTCCTCTGTTTGAGTCGTACGGGATCCATGTGAACAGGCACGACGCGCAGTTCGTGGACGGCATCCACACGAGCGCGGGCAAGAACCTGCTCAAGGGTTGCCTGGGCATGAAGAAGCCCTACGGCAATGCCAACTTCTACCCCAACGGAGGCAAATCCCAGCCTGGCTGTTGGTTTTTCGGTAAGCTTCGACTACACCTCTTCTAATAGGGCAACACATTAAAAAAAATTAAACGTGAGGGCTCACTTTCCTGCAGAACATGGAGGAAGGTCATCACGGCGAGCCGTAAGAGCGCATGACGAAGCTCCGAATACGATTCCACCAAAAAAATAGCACATGGGAACATAGGACAATGAGCACATTTCACTTGCGCATTAACTTGCCCATCGCATTTTTCAGATTTAATCTTAAGATTCGTTCTTCGCTGGGGTTCCTTCTATTCTACGCCGTAAATTGTCTCATGCTGTGCAGAAAAGCGAATTGATTGAATTTTCTTCTTAGAGGGCATAGTCCATAATTGAGGTTTTGGAGGAATTCGTCACAAGCTAGGAGTTGCAGAGACCCCTCTTGGAATTACTTGAGCAGAAAACTCTCATTATTTCAAAAATTCAGCTGATATAACGTCAAACCGCCTTTCCTAATGTAACTGATATCTTAAGATACACAGGGCATGGCTTGTGTATCCTACATAGAAGGCACTAGCGAAGCGCTGGCGCGTGCGCTGGCTAAACAAGGTCTTCAGGTGTCCCACAAACTGGTATCATTCCACACTTGAACGCATGATGCCGCGACCGAAAGATAGTCCTTCTAAACAAAGAGCGTAGGATGTTTTACATTCAACTCCATGTGCAAAGTGCACCGTCATCTACGTCGGCGAAACAGAACCTCCCAGAGAGAATTCAACAACACAAAAACGATGTGCGCACATTCGACCGCGAGCACTGCCCTGTTGAGGAACACTGTGAGGACTATGACCATCGAATCGACTCGCAAACACCCGCATCATAAATGTTGAGGCGAAATTTCACCGGAGGCTTTTTATAAAGTCGTGGCATATGCAAACAACACCAGAAAACGTCAATACATCAACTGGCACATTACCTTCATCCTACGTGAACGGAGTAAGTCACCCAACAAAGAAGTAAAAAAAGATATTATCACTGTAGAAGAAAACAAAGCTGATATCCGCTATCTGTAAATAGACGCCCCCAAAGAACAAACCGAGCCGGCTTTGAAACGTCGGAACCTCCTTGTAGGATTTGGTTCGTGATTGCATTCAATTTTTCAAAACTTTTTCCCCAAAGAGGCAGACCGCAGTCGAAATGTTTACGTACAAGGCATGGCTTGTTATGTGCACGCGTCTTGCTTTGTGATTGGTCATTTGGAGTTCTTGTCAGCTAGCTAATACCGTAATATCTTTGCGCTTCTTGCTACGGCCAACGCCTCCTGTACTACGATACCTGTCAGGTAGCTCGCTCTCAGATTGCGGCCTGTCTGCCATCGTGTTGTAGCCAAACGCCACGAGGTGGCGCTCGCCTCCGACACTTTTTTTTTTTTTTTTTGGCTAGGCACGAGCATGGTTCGGAATCGCCCGGCCCAATAGGCCATATGCGAAATCCTTGCCAGGTATCATCATCATGCCATTAGGAGCCACCATATTGGGGGGTTTATCACATTTTCCAGTTTTCATGATATTAGGGCAGTTTATTTGTACACTCAATGGGTTGCTGTTTAGTTTCGGATCAAAGAAGAAAAGAAAGACGGCCGCCAAATTCAGGAAAAGGAATTGTCAGCAACGAGGTCGCAAGACTCGTCACTCAAGCAGTGAACTGGGCCATCCAGGTCAATGAACGGTATTTCTCGAAGACGTCCTGCGAAGGGTTCGTACTGGACTTGCAGCAGGTGATCATATTTTAGTTCTACGACTTACACTTTGCCGGGAGTATTGTTTTTCGGGCGAAATCGTCGGTACGGGAACCCCCCAATATGGAGGAAATCTGATCATTGATCATGAATACACTAGATGGCGCTTCTTTTTGCATATGGTCTATTCAAAGGAAACAGCAACAAAATCATCAACATCATCATCATCATCATCATCAACTCGCGCTGGGCGCTCGGTCATCTCGGAGCAACTGGCGCGGCCGGCCGCTTGCAATTGAGCGCTAATTTGATTTAATTTAACATTATTTATTTTTAGTTTTTGGTTTACGGTTTAGCATCCTATTAAAGAAATACCAAATTATTCTTCATGGCCCTAGTCCAAAATACCAAAAAAAGACGAAAACGAAAGTGTAAATACACCAAAGAGTTGTTAGTCAGCGCTGTGTAAGTGTGTCCTTCTTTTGAGTGCGTGGACTTGATTGAGTAACTGTTTTGCGAGCGCGCTATTGCCCCTTTACAGTACAACGTCATTCATAGTCTTTGCGGTGCAAAGGAAAGCCGATGCAACCGGCTCTCGTTGCGCTGTTGTTGCTAGGGAGGACACTGCGCTCTTCGATTCGAACCACTATTCTCACACCCCTACTGGTATCACATAGTGCCAAAATCTTCTTCGACAGGCTACAGATCGCGGAAGTTGCCCGCTCTACTAAGCAATATATTATTTTTCCCCCCGGCTGCGTACGTGATGCCGCTAGAACATTCTCCTACCTTCTTGTATTCTTGGAAGATACCTGCCTACTGGACCGCTTGTAACAGTGCCGACAGTGCTGTGAAGAGATATGCAGTAGTGGACAAACCTAATCAGGTAACTGTGTCATTGTGACCTCATCCAAGATGCCTTCTCTCTTCCCTCTTCACCTTTCTAATCTTTTTTTTTTTTTGATCCCCTCTTTCCCCATCCCCAACCTGGAACTGGCTTGCCCCCAATCGACGGTGGGGCTAATAAGTTCCAGGCTTCCTTTCTTCTCAACACTGATCTCTCTCTCTCTCTCTGTCTCTCACATAGCGCCACTAAATAAGCAGACGTCAAATCTCCCGCGCTGTCGCGGCCGCGAGCGATAGCGTTTTAAAGAAGTAGCGCAAGGTGCGTCCATGCACGAGGCACGTGCAACGTGCAGCCCTTGGAAAGATCATGGCAGCACAGCGCAGCACTGAGCTAGATTTCAGACGCCGTGTTCTTCCCAGAGGTGGCGCGGCACGTGTCTCGAGCATTTCCACAACAATGAATGGCGCCACTTTTCCCACGATAGAGGGGCTTTAGATACTAGAGAGTTTTAGTAGATCGTTCCGATGACTCCGATAACGATACCCGATACTCTGCCTCCGCCTTTGCGCTTACATATATAGTATCGTTATCGGGGGTATCGGAGGTATCGGAACGATCTACTAAAACTCTCTAGTGTCAGTTGGCAGTGCCAATCGCGGTCGTTTCGGCAAAGGGGAGGAGGAAAGAGGGAGAGGGCACGGCATGTCTCGCGCCGCTCTTATGACAGGCATCTTACACTGTTAGCAAAAATAACACCCCAGACGTGTAAACCGTTGTCCCATAGCGGACACGTCGAAACGTGTTCGTTTTACACGCAGCCATGTGTGTTATTCGCCTACAAACGAGGTGCCGTGTAAACTTAACACGCTACACCGTGTCTCCCTTCCGAGAAACACGGTCCAGCGTGTTTTTTTTATGAAACATGGCGGCCAGCAGCCGAGAACAGGCGAGAGACGAGCCCAGCGAGCCGCGCGCCTTTCAGCCGAATTGAAAGCACACAGGACGCGTTTGTTCTCGTTCGATGTCTTTTATACAAAGTAAACAGTCTCCAAACGGCGGACGTAGCTACGTGCAAAGGTACGTACGTCCGTCGTCGGCGGTCGGTGGCGTCGGCAGCTACGAGAAAACACGGAACCGCTAGACAGAAAAACGAATACTGAACTTACATGGATAAACAGCTCAAGCAAACTATTTGAAGTAGGGCGGTAACTTGCGCCACCTAGTGAGATTTCTTGCAGCCAGTGAAAAAAAACAATCGGGAGTTTGTTACTACGCTGAGAACTATCACAAGTAGACAGCAACCCTTCATACATCACAGACAACACGAGTACCACGTAGTAGAGCACTATATAGCTCCTTCGGAGCAGAGTAGCGCAATCTAGAACGCCGTCTCTCGGCGACTAGCGGCGAACGTCCGGAGGTTCCAACTCCGGTCAGAAATGCATGGGGAACGTGAGAAAATCGTTGTTTCTTCAATGTTGTGGAGATGTACGGAACTACAATAGTTTTTGACATAATAAAGGAACATTTTAGAATCATTTGCACTGAGTTTTGTGCCAAGTAAGGACGTAATTTGTTTTTAAAAATTGCACGAGCGGCATCATGCAGCAGACGACGCGGCAACGTCACAGCGTCCACGTGACCCGCTCCGGCCAACCCAAAGAGCCCATCTCCGCTGCGTGCAAAAATCGTCTGCTTCAAACGCCATTGCCTTGGAAATTGCCTTCTCAAAATTTGCACACGCATCCGATATTATTAAAACTTTGATAAAGTGTTTAGTGCATTACCAACTTCACGACAGACTAGTTTTGAAAAGTGTGAACTCGCCGTTTATTTTTTAATTAGCCGTGTTGCGTCGATCTCCATGTATTCTCCCATAGGGCGGGCCGCCTCCTGGAACCCTGAGTACCACGTGACTCGCGCCGAGCTGCTCTGTCGGCCATGTTGTCGGCAAAACACGCGGATCAAAGGATTGCGCTACTCTGCTCCGTAGGAGCTATATAGTGCTCTACCACGTAGGACACAGCACCGACACATACACAAACACAACACCGACACTGCGCCCGACACTTCCTACTAAGATATTTTTTTCCCCGCGGCGTATATAAGCTTGACATGTGCGGGTGAGCTCTTTGGTCACTGACCGTTACAGATTAATAGAAGAAGACACAAAACACGGCACAATGAACAGCCGTATGTAAGAACTTCTTGCATTTAAAAAGTATGGAGGCAAAATCTGTAAAATTAATCCGCTGCGAAAAACAACGATGCATTAACAATAAATATTAAACCGGCCATGAAAAAGTTGAAATTTTTGTTATTTTCATGCTTGACCAGTGTTATGAGCAGTCCGACTAGCTTAAATCAGATAGAAAAACAAATTAATAGGATTTTATCATTATGTATTCAATAATCAATGGAAATTATCCTTGTGCAAAGCATTTTTTATATAAGTATTTGTGAAGGACATCCGCCCAACACTTCACTTCCGCTAGTTGTAGTACGCGTACGGGAGCAGAAGCCTTCACTTTTGGGGCGTTTTGATACAGTTTGTTGTCGTATGTCGTGTCGGTGTCGAGTGGAGCGGTGGGGCTTGGGAGTTTGTGACCGGTGTTATTCGGGATCACTAATGTGGCGCTGATGCGTTTTTTTTATTTTTTTTTTTATACCGCCATTACCCCGAACATTGAAAATTCACGGCCCGTGGCACTGCATTATGCTGAATCGCGAGCTCCTTCTCTGTTGTCATTTTTCTGGTAGCACTCGTGGATACTGCAAGCGTTTAAACAGTGTGCACTGTCTCGCCTACATCCGCGGTGACGTGCTCGACCTGTTGAAACTTATTGTTTGCGTCTTTTTGGAGTACGCAAGGCAGTTATCTCGCTGCTCTGGTTTCGGTTATAAAAGCAAGGCGAACCGCTCGTAGTTCCCGCCCTCAGTACACGTTGGACATCTTCCACACTTTGACACCGGATAACTGGATGAACGAGGATTTACATTTACTTCAGAGGTCACTCGCGCCGCTTCCTCACCGTCGAATAGCAGGATCAGCTGGCGACAAGCCGCGGATGAAAGGCTTGAGCATCAACAGACCAAGTGCACTCGGTGCCGATGCGGGCGATGCGGGTTTCTGTCAACCGGTAGCCCAGCACAAACCGTGACCGTTCCAGTTCTTCGTCATGACACGGTGTTGCAGAGAGCAGGGTATAATACAACTACACGGACAACCGAAGCGAACGCACTGTTATCGTAAATCTCGGCTTGTGATTGTGCCTTTGAAGATAATCTTATTCGTTTTGCTGGAGACGCAAATGACGGGCACAACAAAATCGTTTGCATATTGCAAAACACGGAGTCCGCACCGTCCTGACTTACCAGTCTTTCACCTGCTAGTAGGTATGTCTACTGAAACTGCAACTTGAAACTAGGGGCAGTGCCAGAGAGAAAAGAGACAAAGTCGGGAAAGCTTGCTCGCTCTCCCAATTTCTCAACTCTCAAAGATTGTACCATAATAAATGCACCAACGCCTTTTTTCCAAAGTAAAGAAAAAGCACTATGTTCACTACGTAAAAAATGGTCTCAGTTCATGCATCTGTGGGCAGGTAGGAAATCTTGCCCTAATTTATTCACACCGCATGATGAGCGCAACAAACTCACACGAGATGTATAGAAAAATATCGGTGGTGACTTAAGTTTCCCTGAAATTCTGTATAACCGGTCGTTTGCAGGACCCAATCATCTACTCGAGCGGTGTGCGTCGCTGTGCAAACACGTCGCTGTGCAAATGCAGTCCAACAACACGAGGCATAAAAACGGCAGATTTAGGACAACAATCTGAAGCCCATTGTTCAATTAAAACGACATAATTTTGTTGAAAACGCCCGGAGCTTTTTACTCACGGTATGCGTCGGGAATCTTCCACATTTTGAAACGGAACGAAGGAAGATTTACTTTTAAAAACGCTCGCTGCGTCCTCCCGCACCAGCTGGACCGGATCAGCTGACGACGATGGGACTGAACCCGTTGAACCTCTACTCCACAAGAACCAATTTGAGGTCCGTGTTAGCGTAGGCACCGCACCACACACCACGAACGTTTCGGCACTTTCTCGCATCGCCGTGTTGCCCCAAACAGAACGAGATCGCCGAGGTCAACGCAGCGCTGTCGTGAACCTTGGCTTGTGGTTGCGCAGTCGTGGACCCTGTGAGTCCCTTCGCTTTCAAAGCACACACGACGATTACGAATGATACTTTCCGTCTTCCGGGAACATCACAGGAGCACTTCTCCGGTCACGTCTTCGCTATGTGCTCGCAAACTGCGAAGCTCTAGGCGAGGCTTCTCGCGTCCTGTCAAACCAGAACAATAGCGGCGCCATGCCAGCCATGCGTTGATGCCAGATTTTCTCCGGTCAAACAAAAACAACGAAAGCAAACCGGCTCAAGCTTCCAGCGTACATCGGCGTTGCGCTTGCGCCGTGGCCAGACCACTTTTAGTTGAAGGTTGAAGCCAAAACGAAACCAACTGCGATGTCACGTGTTCAGATCGAGGACACGCTTTTTATATCCCCATTAAAGCCTGGTTCACATGCAGCGATTTTTGCCCTAGAGCGGCGCGATTTCTGCCGTCACGGCGCTCGTGCCGCTTAATCGCTGGTGCTGGCCAGAGCGCCGCGACGGCAGAAATCGCGCCGCTCTGGGGCCAAAATCGCTGCATGTGAAACCCGCTTAACTGTTTAAAACGAATAATTAGACCGATAACTTTATTTGTGGTGTGTAAGAAACTATTATCAAGACCCCTAAACCAAATACAATCATGGGTGACATGAGGGAAGCCACATTGCCATCGACCAGAAAATGGCAGCGAGCATGGTAAGCGCTAGAGCACTATATAACTATATAGCTCCTTCGGAGCAGAGTAGCGCAATCTAGAACGCCGTCTCTCGGCGACTAGCGGCGAACGCCCGGAGGTTCCAACTCCGGTCAGAAATGCATGGGGAACGTGAGAAAATCGTTGTTTCTTCAATGTTGTGGAGATGTACGGAACGACAATAGTTTTTGACATAATAAAGGAGCATTTTAGAATCATTTGCGCTTAGTTTTGTGCCAAGTAAGGACGTAATTTGTTTTTAAAAATTGCACGAGCGGCATCATGCAGCAGACGACGCGGCGACGTCACAGCGTCCACGTGACCCGCTCCGGCCAACCCAAAGAGCCCATCTCCGCTGCGTGTAAAAATCGTCTGCTTCAAACGCCATTGCCTTGGAAATTGCCTTCTCAAAATTTGCACACGCATCCGATATTATTAAAACTTTTATAAAGTGTTTAGTGCATTACCAACTTCACGACAGACTAGTTTTGAAAAGTGTGAACTCGCCGTTTATTTTTTAATTAGCCGTGTTGCGTCGATCTCCATGTATTCTCCCATAGGGCGGGCTAGAGCACTATATAGCTCCTACGGAGCAGAGTAGCGCAATCCTTTGATCCGCGTGTTTTGCCGACAACATGGCCGACAGAGCAGCTCGGCGCGAGTCACGTGGTACTCAGGGTTCCAGGAGGCGGCCCGCCCTATGGGAGAATACATGGAGATCGACGCAACACGGCTGATTAAAAAATAAACGGCGAGTTCACACTTTTCAAAACTAGTCTGTCGTGAAGTTAGTAAAGCACTAAACACTTTATCAAAGTTTTAATAATATCGGATGCGTGTGCAAATTTTGAGAAGGCAATTTCCAAGGCAATGGCGTTTGAAGCAGACGATTCTTGCTCGCAGCGGAGATGGGCTTTTTGGGTTGGCTGGAGCGGGTCACGTGAACGCTGTGACGTCGCCACGTCGTCTGCTGCATGATGCCGCTCATGCAATTTTTAAAAAAAAATTACGTCCTTATTTGGCACACAACTCAGTGCAAATTATTCTAAAATGTTCCTTTATTATGTCAAAAACTATTGTCGTTCCGTACATCTCCACAATATTGAAGAAACAACGATTTTCTCACGTTCCCCATGCATTTCTGACCGGAGTTGGAACCTCCGGGCGTTCGCCGCTAGTCGCCAAGAGATGGCGTTCAGGATTGCGCTACTCTGCTCCGAAGGAGCTATATAGTGCTCTAGGGCGGGCCGCCTCCTGGAACCCTGAGTACCACGTGACTCGCGCCGAGCTGCTCTGTCGGCCATGTTGTCGGCAAAACACGCGGATCAAAGGATTGCGCTACTCTGCTCCGCAGAGCCGTATATGTAGAGAGTTTGGTCAATGGGAGGCGCGGGCAGAGCCAGGGCGTGCGGCAGACTTGGAAAGAGGGCTTGGCATGCTCTCTTGACCAACCAGAAGCCGAAAAGAATCCCCTAGCGGTGGTAGCGAGAAACAGTTCTGATCAAAGGTCTATGTTCGTAAATGGTTTTAATAAGCGCGTAAGAGTGATGTGTAGTAACTCTTTGTGGTTGAAAATAGGGTACACGTGTTGTTTTCATCATGATCATGCAGAAAGATCTAACAAACGAATGCGCCGCTCAACTCTGTTTTGCTTGGACAGTGTGGACCGCTCGGACGGCAGATTACCGGCCCTCGGCGCACGGATTATGTCGATCTTTCCGCTAGTCGCACTCTTCCACCATCATTTTGGATGAGCGTGATTGAAACATCACGTGTACCATATTTTCAGTCATCGAGAGTTACTCTAATGCAGTTATCAGGTTTGTTTCTCGCAACCACCGCCAGGGTATTATTCCCGGCTTCTGGTTGGTCACATTCGAATTTCTGAAGATGCCCTGGAACACGCCCAGCCCGCTTTCGGCCAATGGCGCCTCCTCATTTGTCTCCTATACTTCCCAACGAATGGCCAAACTCTCTACATATACGGCTCTGCTGCTCCGTAGGAGCTATATAGTGCTCTAGTAAGCGCGGGTTTCGCCAACGTCCTGCGACATGGCGCAATTGCTTTTGGTGCATATTCGTCTCCGAGACATGTTTCTTTCCGCGGCATTTGTCTCAACGGTCCTTTTTAAGTGTGTCCCCAAGCATTCCGGTGCTTCGATAGCCGGCAATGCTGCGGTCGTCGCCGGGGGTGATGCGTGTTTTCGAGGTCGGCTACACGGTTGTGCGTGTATGACCGAACCAAAACACGTTTTTTACAACCTCGCATGATTTGTGAACGAGTTATCCGTTACTCAACGTGTAAATTTATGGTAATTTGTGTAAATAGCGTGTTTCTCACCCCAAATATTCGCCAAATACACGGGACTTGCTAACAGTGTAGTACAGGAGGCGTTGCAACGGCATTCGTTGTTCGAAGTTTTTGTTGGCTAATAACGCATTCTCATTGGTTAGGAACCGGTAATGAGATACGCGAGAGTCGCTTGCGTTTCCCAAACTGTCAGTGACCATACAGTGATTTGCTTCGAGTCTCTCCTGCAGGGAGGGCGACTACGTACAGCACGTATACAGGCAAACCCAGCGGGCTCTTGGTGTTGTAATAGTTTTGCGAAAGATGCATTTGGAAACGCGCTATTCTCACATACCTCGATTTTTCACACCCAATACATTTACTTCCAAAGTACCTCAATATAGGGAGAGATCTATAAGGTACTGATATGGTCTGAAATTTGTTTTTCTTAAAATGTTTATGGGGTTGAATTTTCGGAATTTATCCGGTCAGATCTAGTTTCGGGAGCCGCACCCTCGCACCAGCAAGGCTGTAATTCCTTATTCGAGACGCACGAAACAGTAAAAAAATCTTAGGTGTCCTTCGCATTACCCGCTTAGTCACGATGCAATTCTCCGCCCTATTGCCCGCTTAGTCGTGATACGATTATACGTCGTAGTGACAGTGAACCGTTAACACAAATCACCGCATTCTGCACCTTCAGGTAGCGTTCAGTAAAATTATTTTAAGCTTTCGTGTTTTTTGATGTCTGTACACGGAGAGAAACTGAGGGATAGAAGGAGATCAAAGCGCGCGGGGGTCGTCCAAGCGCCGAGCTGTGATTGGAGCGATTATTGAGTAGACTAAAGGCTGGCTGCCTTGGCTTCCACCCGCCGTCACCCTCCAATAAAGACGCGGTCACGCTGTTTATACGTCATACAAAGCGACAATCTGCAGGCATTGTCTGAGGCATGTTGCTTTCTTGTATGACGGCACTGTCACATTGATTATACAGAAACTATCTGCAGACATGTTCGAAGCGTACGAATGTTAGACGTAAACATGCCTCGAAGATCTTTGAGGCGTGTGCGAAGATATTTCTCTGGTCATGTCTGCAGCGAACAACGTGTCTTCTTTATGACGTATAAGTAGCGCGACTGCGGCATATGAGCGAACAAGAGTGTCGTCTGCTCCTCGCGACCTGTCTTGCCTTTAAACGGTAGTTTATAGAGACATCGGCAGCTACAGCCTTTCCGACTACCCACTAATCCTTTTAATCAGAACTCAACGTTCTCACGTCCACGCGTGCTCTCCTGTCCCCATTTCCTTCAGTTTCTCTTCATATAAGGTTGTTCTTCCGTAATGACTTCACCCACTCGCCTTTTCGTACGGCTGCAGACTTGGCGTGCCACCATCGCCGTTCCGTGGAGTACTTCATGGAGTCCATTCAGTCTGCCAGAAGCTGCCAGTTCAAGGCCCTCAAATGTCCCGGCGGTCAGAAGGCGTTTCTCGGGGGACGCTGCGGCAAGAGTGGCCACGACTGGGGCGAGATGGGCTACCACAGCATAGACGCCAGGGGAAGGGGAGAGCAGTACTTGTGGACCAACGACAACTGCCCGTTCTGCATGATGTAGGAAAACGCGGGTCATTGTGCAAAGCCCAAGACCGGCGCCACCCATCATTTCAGTAATCATTTTGTATATATACATCGTCATCATTTTGTCTCCCTGTACTCGCAATCAGTGACAAAAAAAAAATCTTTCGCGTCGAGGTTTACCGTGACGGAAAGAATGGGTCTGACATTTTGTAATTTTGGTTCATCCGAAGCTACATCATCCCTTACTGGTTTGTTGGAGACGACGCGCTTGAGCACATCGTATTTTCATTATTCTTTCTCTTAACCTGGCGTTTGTTATATGCCCTACTGAGTAGGAAACAAGCTTTAAGAAATCGCAACTCAAACGTAGCTCGCATTTTTGTTTTCCAACAATAGCGCATTCACTGCCACAAGAGAGTTGTACGAATAAAGTTGTTCGATTGTGCTTTCTTAATGTTCTTAGTTATATATTGCCGCGCGCGCAGCTTGCCAAGTAGGCAGCGCGCGCGTGGCCGAACGGTTATCGCGCTTGTCTCTAACGCGAAAAGCCAGGGTTCGATTCCTGGCCGCGGCTACACATTTTTGTTGACACTGTAATGTGACGTTCTGGTAAATTCGAGAACCGTCTTGCTGATTCCAGGTTAGAATGTTCTAGGCACCGAACCTTCTACGCCAAATGCTCCAGAAGCCCACGCGTGTACAAAAGCGGCTCCGCGTGGCAAGCTGGAGTCAGTCTCGCCCCAGCGTTCGACTCTGCTCTACGCCGACTTCGACGCCCGCGACGCTCTGTTATTATTTTCTGTACCCTTTCATTTTTGGCACAAGTTCGCCACATTAAACGTTTCTTTCTTCCTGTTTATTTATTGTTCTTTTGGTCACCACCTGTGACATTTGGTGGAGGTACGGGGTAGCGCATGCCCCTGCCGCGTACCCCCCCCGAGGGCCCGCAGTGCAAGTCCGACGCCAAGCCCACGAAGAACCAACGAAGGCACTACCGAGATTCGGTTCAGTCGTCGCACCCAAGGCCTACTCCCGGAATTTGGACTTCTGCCTCCCAGGACCAAGCAGCCAACGAGGCCGACAATGAACGACCAGCAGTCGCAGACCCCGGCCACTTCTGCCGTCATCTACATGCCCGTCGCACCACGGACGGCTGCTCCGTTCCACGGTGAACTTCACGAAGACGTGGAAGACTGGATTGACCAGTATGGACGCGTTGCCCGCCACAATTGCTGGACCGACGAGCAGCGCCTGCACAACGTCTATTTTTCGCTTGAGGGTACCGCCAAGCACTGGTACGAGAATAATGATTCCTCTTTGACGTCGTGGGACATTTTCAAGACCAATCTCAAGGCTACGTTCACCAGCCCCCACCGCCGAGAGAGAGCCGAGGACCTACTGCGAACCAGAACCCAGGGCCTCAACGAGAGCTTCACCGGCTTCGTAGAGGACGTTCTGCGCCTGAGTGCCCGCGCCGACCCTCGGGCTACCGAAGAGAAAAAGCTACGAATTCTCATGCGCGGGGTGAGAGACGATATATTCGGAGGCTTCGTCCGCAACCCACCGGCAACCGTCGACGCCTTCGTCACCGAGGCAACAAACATCGAGCGCGCCCTCCAAGCGCGCGCTTCCCACTACCAGCGGCATCCAAGCGTCACTGCAACCGCTCTGCTTAGCGGCGAAAACGCTCCTGGAACGGACATCCGCGAAATCATACGGGAGGTCGTCCGGGAGGAAATCCGCCGGTTGCTGCCAGCTGCAAGCCGACCAGCGACGCTCTCCATCGCCGAGGCTGTGCGGGAAGAAGTTCAGAGAGCTATCCAACCAGAGGCTCCCGTCGCCGTGGCAGCCACCGAGGAGCCCACGTTGACTTACGCCGCAGTGGCCCGACGGCCACCGCCTCCTCCTCGCACCTATGTCGCGCCGCCCCGGCGTCAATTTCCTGCGCCGCAACACGACAGACGCCACGATGACCCGGTGCAGTACGCCCGCCCGGAGCCTCGCGCACCCCGGAAAACCGACGTGTGGCGAACGCCCGACCGACGCCCTCTGTGCTTCCATTGCGGGGAAGCAGACCATACCTACCGCCGATGCCCATACCGACGACTTGGGCTGCGCGGGTTCCACCCGAACGACCCGCGCCCCCGTTATGGTGAACGACCTCGGGAGATCGACGAGTACTTGCGACGACCTCAGTCCCCCGAGCCTGCGTCCCGCCGAGAGTTCCGGTCGCCGTCGCCGCGACGTCCAGCTTCGCCGATGCACCGACCCCGACGTGAAAGCCTGTCGCCCCTCGCTCCTCGCCGGGGAAACTAGGCGCGGCAACCCCTGGAGGTGGAGTTGCCGAAGACGACCGACGCCAAGATCCTCCACGAACGTCGGAGGGCCCCCACTCGAACGCTACCAGAGACCGAAACGACGCCCCTGCAACGGTGTCCAATAACCTAAACGTCGTCATCGACGGCCACGACGCATCAGCACTCGTGGACACCGGAGCAGACTACTCAGTCTTGAGTGGGAGGCTCTCCCGCCGCCTTCGAAAAGTCATGACGCCGTGGGATGGACCACAAATAAGAACCGCCGGAGGACACCTCATCACACCAGTCGGGAGATGCACTGCTCGCGTCGAGATCCACGGTGAGACGTGCCCTGTCAAGTTCGTCGTTCTGCAAGACTGTTCGAGGGACGTTATCCTCGGAATGGACTTTCTCTGCGAGTATGGCGCCGTCATCGACCTCGGGGCAAACCAGTTGACGCTGCGAAAGCCTGTCCTGCCCCCGGTGGAGGCCAACACGACGTCATCCGCGATCCGAGTTATAGCCGACCATGTGAATCTGCCGCCGCGGTCGAGTGTTTTCGTCACCGTCATAACCGACGCAGCCATGCACGGTGAAGCTCTTCTGGAAGGCAGCGTTCAACTGCTCCTTGAAAAAGGAATTGGCGTCGCACGAGGCGTAACGGATCTTCAAGAAGGACGAACAACTGTTCTCGTGACAAACTTTCGAGAGGAACCGCAGCACCTAACGAAGGGTACCACCATGGGCTACGTCGAGGAGCTTCAGACGCCAGCCGTGGTCACCGCAGTCTCAGAGGAAACCTCGTCGCCACAGCAGAAGAGCACGACGCTGCCGCCGCTCGACATCGACCCCGAGCTCCCAGCTTCGAAGCGCCGGCAACTGGTTGATCTCCTCGCCGAATACAGTGACTGTTTTGCCACGACATCGAATGTTCGCCAAACACCAATGGCGAAACATCGCATTATTACCGACAACGACGCACTCCCTGTTCACCAGTCGCCGTATCGAGTCTCCTTAAAGGAAAGGAGAGTGATTCAAGATCAAGTTCAGGAGATGCTCGACGACGACATCATTCAACCCTCAAGAAGTCCATGGGCGTTCCCAGTCGTGCTTGTAAAGAAGAAGGACGGAACCTGCGGTTCTGCGTGGACTATCGTCGACTGAACGCTGTGACGAAGAAGGACGTCTATCCGCTCCCCCGCATCGACAATACGTTAGACCGAATGCGCCACTCCCGATATTTTTCGTCGATGGACCTGAAGAGTGGTTACTGGCAGATTAAAGTTGACGAACGTGACCGACAGAAAACTGCCTGCGTCACTCCCGACGGACTGTACGAATTCAAAGTGATGCCGTTCGGACTTTGTACAGCACCAGCCACCTTCCAGCGCGTCATGGACACCGTGCTGGCAGGTCTGAAATGGCAGAGCTGCCTCGTCTACCTGGACGATGTCGTAATAATATTCTCACGAGATTTCGACGAACACCTCAGACGACTTCGAGCCGTGCTTCAAGCCATCAAGACCGCCGGCCTGTCCCTCAAGCCAACAAAGTGTCGGTTCGCCTATGGGGAACTAAAGTTCCTTGGCCACGTCGTGAACAACGAAGGTGTTCTACCTGACCCCGAGAAGACCCGCGTCGTAGCTTCATATATATACCAGCCTACACACTAAACATTGTAACACCCATAAGCGTGTAAAAAAGGTGTAAGAAGGGTGTAAGTTAGAAAAACACCCGCTTTACACCATTTTTACACGATTTCCGAATATCAGTAGGTGTAAAAAGGGTGTGTTGACGTCTTACACCCCTTACACGCCCTTTTTACGCCCCACTTGTAGCAATTGTGTCCAGAATCGTGTAAAAAGGGTGTATGGGCGAATTTTACGCCCTTCATTCACACGGTGTGAAAGGGGTGTAATGGTGATGCTGTCAAATACACCCATGATTTCATAGCCGTTCATGTCTATTGCTTTGGTGAAGCTGTTGCTGATATACGGCGGTACAAACATCGAGTATAATTAATCGCCACACGAAGTGGCGTATGCTTAGAACGTTCTAGAGAATAGATTTGCAACTCCGATTGAACTCTCCGTCCGACACGAGCCGAAAATTACGTGTCGCGCGTGCATCAGTTTTATCAGTTCAACTTTGATTTTAAATAAATAATCTCCGCTAGCAAAAATGAACGAAGACGTGTAAATATACAACCGAGGCAGCACACAGTATTGCGCCGTTATGGAATTATATCGGAAAGATTGTGCCGATACCATTTTGGTCTGGCCAATATTTGTGAAAAATGGGATGGGTCGCTCCGACGCCATCCTGACATACCGTACGCGGCGCCGTTTTTTGGTTGAGTATCAAGAGTGTCCTGCGTGAATCGGCTATGCCGGCGAGGTATTTTTATTTCTTGTCAGCCTAAAATCCGACGTTAAAACACAAAACAAAACAAGATTAAGCAAAACGGAATCTGCTTATTTTTAACCCGAGAAAGACCTCCTGCGATGAAGCCTTGAACAAACTGTGGCGCCTTCATTTCGGGTATTACAAACTCACCTGACTGGGTTACGCACTACTTATAGCACCTTCACTGATATTTTATTTTTGTGTGCACTTCTGAAGAAACAATGCCGCAAGACCATCGAAAGTGCCGAATTCATGATACCCCCGCTAGGGTTCGCGACTCTTATCTTTGCGTAATGACACCAAAATATCTAGCGTCCCGACGCTTTTTTTTCTTTTTGGTATACGTGAAGCCGCGTCACTTATTGTTTCATGCTCTCAGCGTCTTAGCTTTGTCCCGTGCTTCGACGGCTTTCAAATTTGTTTTTTGTATTTATTTTGTGATCTCGCGGTCCGCAGCAGAGCATGCGCTTCTACATGAGTGACAGTTTGATGCGCTCAAGGTTGTACTACGCAAAGCAGTTCCAGACGAGTCCCATTTCGCGACCTTCCCTCGACAGTGCAGGTGGCAATACAAAGAAGCGGAGGGGGATTAGCTGCTTTGTCCAACCCCCTTTGACCTCGTCTTCTGATAAGCCTCCACACCTTCTTTTGTGTCTTCGTGTGGCTGTGAGCGAGTCGAAGGCCGCTTCTAGCAAATCAGAGGGGCGGCGCGAAACACGTGACCGCTCTCCGTAGAACAGAAACGCTTGGACGAAAATTTGTCACGTGACTCGCTCTTGCGCGCTGATGGGCTCACTGGAACCGTAGTCCTTGCCGTATGCCAAGTTATGGTGAGTTGTAGGGGCCACTTAGGTCCGGTTTTCAAAAAGGGGCGCCCGTCAGTGTTTTCCTCTTCGTGCGTTGCAGTCGCGGCCGGGATTTTTCGTCGTGAACGGCCCGAATACATCCATGCCAACTTTTCGGTAATGGTCGTTTATTTCGTCGGAGTCCATGGAATTATTGTGCTGTGTTTGTTGGACGCGTTTCGACAAAGAGCTGCTCATCGGCGGCCGTGAGACTTCCGCTGAATGTGATCGACCGCCTTCAACCTCGACATTGTGTTTCCGTTGTTGTGTGCTGCCCGAATCGGATTACGCATCTATCACGACAGAGAGCTGTTCATCGACGACCACGAAACTTCCGTTGAATGTGAGCGACCGCCTTCATCCTCGACATTGTGTTTGTGGATTGTTCTGTGCTGCCCGAATCGGATTATGCATCTCTCACGGATTACATGAGATCGCTCTTTTATTTGTAAGTACTCTGCAAGCATGCTTCTGATAGTAGTCCTGCTTCCGTCTCAATAGAACATTTTACTGTTACAAACATGAACTGCCGCTTACTTCCCAAGCAACTCCAGGACGTTCCGTCTTTGCAAGCCTGGCAGTTTTGTCCACGTCACCAGTGCTAGAAAGCATAAACGTCGCAAGAAAAGTAAAGGTGGAGATTGAACCAGGGCCTTCGGTTGTATAATTTAAAGGGGTTATGAAACAATATTCGGTTGGAATGTTCATAACCTTACACGCACGGACCGCCACTGGTTCAGAAGCGTCTTGGTCGTGGTGAAATTGCGAGGATAAAGGGGAACTATTTCTTTCAGTCTTGCCCGCCAAGTTTGATGACGTGCGCGTGAACGTAGCTTTGCCTTTTGCAAGCTTGTAATTGTACGCACTTGCCCGCATAAGCAGAGGCATGGCTGCGGCCAGATGACGCTGCAATCGTCTATAGAGAATTTAGTAGAACCTAGTAGAACCTTGATCGAAAAATAAAAAGTGAACCAGGCATGTTTCGACTCCTTTGCAGTCATCTTTTCGTGCACTCTTTTGGGTTATTACACCCTACTTTGTGGGTGTTGGTCATCGCGTCTTTTTTTTATTTTCCTTTCTGGCGGTGGTACACCCAATTTAGAGGGCGTACTGCGCAGTCATAACACCCTAATAAAAAGGTGTACAGTGGAATCACACCCTATTTTAAGGGTGTTCGGAATAACGCCGTCCTTTAGGGGTGTTAGGAAAAACGCCCTTTTCTTAGGGCGTTTTGCTACACCCATAAGGGTGTTAGTTATAGGACAAGCCATTTACACCCAAAAGGGCGTGATAATGTTTAGTGTGTAGTGGATCAGGCAGCTGGAACCATACAAGCACACATAATAGGGACATCCTATACCAGCGAATAGGCGATACCATCATGTTGGAGCCATATGGCTCCACCATGTTGGTATCGCCTTTTCGCTGGTATAGGATGTCCCATATTACGTTGTGCTTGTATGGTTCCAGCTGCCTACATGGTTCCGCCACTAGATCCACTAGGCTGGTATAGGATGTCCATAATATGTCACGCTTGTATGGTTCCGCCAACCTGTATCGTTCCGCTTTAATCCACTATACTGGAGCCGCTCTTTCGCTGGTATAGGATGTCCCATATTACGGTTACGCTTGTATGAGGCTTTTTCCAACATCTTTCCATCGTCGCGATTTCCAATAGGGAGGGAATGACTCTTTAGCTTACCGTTCTTTTTGTTTGCTTTGTTTTGTTCTGCATCGGGGCGATGCACTTTTAAAGGGGGGAGTAATGCCGCGCGCGCAGCTTGCCAAGTAGGCAGCGCGCGCGTGGCCCAACGGTTATCGCGCTTGTCTCCCACGCGAAAAGCCAGGGTTCGATTCCTGGCCGCGGCTACACATTTTGTTGACACTGTAATGTGACGTTCTGGTAAATTCGAGAACCGTCTTGCTGATTCCAGGTTAGAATGTTCTAGGCACCGAACCTTCTACGCCAAATGCTCAGAAGCCCACGCGTGTACAAAAGCGGCTCCGCGTGGCAAGCTGGAGTCAGTCTCGCCCCAGCGTTCGACTCTGCTCTACGCCGACTTCGACGCCCGCGACGCTCTGTTATTATTTTCTGTACCCTTTCATTTTTGGCACAAGTTCGCCACATTAAACGTTTCTTTCTTCCTGTTTATTATTGTTCTTTTGGTCACCACCCGTGACAATATGCTGTTATTCGTTTTTTTTAGTTTTCCTCCCCTTTTTATTTCTCGTAATAAAAAAAAATCAACGGCCAAATTTATTTTAGGTTCTGACATCTTAATCTCTTTACAACTTTCGCCTGGTCATAACTACTAGAATGGAGCTGTCCGACTTCTTACGCGTTTCGGTGGATTCCTGCATTGTGATGCACGTTAAAGGGACAATGAAGGCAATTTCGGGTTTTTTTTTTGACGATTGAACTGGGTTCCAGGCCCGTCTCAGGCCACGTTGCCCAAATTTCAGCCGAAACCGGCGCTTGTGTGCCGCGCAAATCAATGAAACATTCGCGGTAATAATCGTACGGGATCGACTGGGGCGACGCCCCGAGAGTTGCGGGAGAGCCAGGAGAAGCGGAGCTCACGTGACCGATGCGGGGCCAAGAAGCGCGACGTCACAAGAGACGCGTCAGCGATTGGTTGGAACGAGTGACGTGCCCTCGGTCACGTTTGGGTTCGCAGTTTTTAGGAATACTGTTCTAATTTCCGCTTGAATAACCATGAAAAGTATAAATCGGACCGGAGATGATTACTAAACCGTAAATAAAAACATACTTATTTTTTGTCTTTGCTACGCGGACGTGAAACGGGCAACGAGCAACTATGGGCAAACGAAAAAAATAATAAAGAACGCAGCGCGGAGCACGCTGGAGACGTCGATGTCGTGTTTACTTTATGAACACGGTACTCGAAGGATTCTGCAAAGTGGTAGTCATGCCAAATTGTGCGCCGTAGATGGCTGTTCAAACGGTCGACTGAAGACCAGTAATCGTTCTTGTTCTTTGACGACGAAATGAGTGGACGTCCGACCCTGGTGCAAGCAAAAATGGTGCTGTTATTTCTCCTTCTTGGGGAGCGTCCCCCGCGGAGGAACCGGTTCCAGGGTCGCTGCCGCTTTCCCCTCGGCATTCCCTGGCGTCCCTGTCGGACAGGGACAGGGCCTGTCCTTCGGCAACGCGCCGCTCTTGTCTCGCCCGTGCGAATGTTGCTCACAGCTTTGCTGCTCGGAGCCAGCGGGCCGCTCGTTGCCGGCTTGGCGGTCACCGTCGGCCTCGGGTGATAGCGAAGAACGCCACCAATCTACTCCGTTCCGTTGGTATTAGGTCACTGAACGGAAGCCCGAACAGAACTCGCTCGCGAGAGCGGCATTGTCGTCCATGTTGACAGATCCGACGAAACAATCGCGCCACCGCGGTGCTATAACCCACCGCGGCAACCAGTCTCGATATCCTAAATGCTACCGATACCGACTATTCACTTATGACGTCACTTCCTACGTCCCCTCCGTTTTTGGAGTCCCAGAAATGAGAATGGAGATAGTTCAGTTTCGGTTTCTTCAGTTCTTTGTAGGCACAGAAATATGCGTCACAAATGTCTACAAAAAATTGGGCAGTATGCCAGGTTCCCAAGAAGCCTAAAACAACCATTTAAAAAATTAATAAAATCGCCTCATTGTCCCTTTAAGCGTACCATTATTGCAAGTGCACTCTAACAAAAAGGGAGGAAAACGTTAGGAACAGCGCGTTTTCCTCCCTGCTACTGACGCGCCCAAGCGGACTCAAGAATAAGAGAGGTATAGACGTTTGCTCCTCCTACAGGTGGACGTGACGAAACTTTCGCCTTCGCCCGATCTTTTCTCGGTCTCGTTTCTCGAGAACGTTGCACCGTCGCGTTAAAAAAACCCTGAAAAAAATTCTTTTTTTAATTGTTTAATTGGGACGCGCGTGTCAAAATATTAATTTTACACGAGGAAAAAAAAAAAACTTTTTCGAGCAGCAATGTTGACGGCGCGAGACGCGATTTAGTCTGTAGTCACCTGATTACCACTTGTTTTCTCCTTGGTATTTCAAGCGCGTGGAGGTGAGGTCGATCGGTTTCGCCTTCACGTTGAAGTGGAAAGAGTGAATTACCATCACATTAGGTCGAAGGAGGCGAATGACCATTCCGCGACGTCATGAACCTTGCGCGCAGAATTTCAATAAACCTCTCGCCGTCAATATCGCTCTAAAAAATATTTTCGCGTAAATTTATTTCTCGACACGTGTGTCTCAACCAGACTGTGAAAAAAAAAGTTTTTTTGTCTGTTCAGGGGCACCTTAAATAAACACTGCTTAGCTGATTGAGCGCCAGCGGCAGCGAAGGTCAACTGTAATTCAATCTCCCAACCCAAACACGTAGAGCACCTTGGTGCGCTGAAGTTTTGCCCCTAATTTTGCTAAACGAACAATATAGCCTTTAGAAGCAGCGAAAATGCAGAATGATGCCAGCAGTGCTACGTACAGTGGGCTAAGATGACTGCCTGGTTGCGCACGAAGCGCCTGTGATTTCGGGTGTTTCGACGTTATGGCGAAGTCGCGTCCAACGGCAGATTCTGCTGCCGTGCGGCTGCACGTCTCTGCGCTACTTCAGTTTTGTTTCTGTTACCAAGTGCCAATCAACGATCAACCGTGGTTTTTGTGTTTACGTGTTACAACGTCACCATGGTTGGGTTTTGTGTTGTGAACAAAGACTCAAATCGTCGCCAATGTCGCCATGTTTAGCGTACCAGTGAGCAGACTTGGAAGTAATTCGTTACAACTAGCGGAATTACTTGTAATTAATTACTTTTCTAGTAATTTTGTAATTAATTCGTTATTTTTTGAAAATGTAATTTGTAATCTAATTCATACTTTTCATTAACGTGTACTGAAATACTCGTTACAATTCTTCCGCCCAGTCAAGGGAAAATAGAGTGGAAGAAGGGCGATAACGGCCTTCGCGCTTTAGCATGGTAACACAAGACGGGGGTTTGCTCGCGAAGAGAGTGCTGGGGAGGGAAGGAATTCACGGAAACCGCGACAGCCCAGCCAGAGCCCGTTTCTGGACTCGTTCGTACGGTCAGCCAGGCTGGGAGGATCGACTTTCACATGAAGGCAACAAGCTCGACTTGAAAACGAACGGACTGCTTCGAGCGCACAAAAGAGCGGAAAACTAATGGCCCATTAAAGCCGTCGCGTGTGGGTCGTGAAGAGTACGAACGTGCACACTGTGACGGTGGTGCATCCGCTCGCCCCCCTCCCCCCTCCTTTCCGCCCCACACCACTGCTTGTGTCCCAAAAACCAATCAGCAGTTTTTTTTGTCACACGAGACCGTCCTTTGCTTGTCGATGCTCCGCTTACACACACC